>CM063706.1:0-600000 GCA_032441835.1 Slavum lentiscoides | reverse complement strand
CGCAACTAGGTTTTGTCGCGAGAAAATCGCGCACGCAACTAGGTTTTGTCGCGAGAAAATCGCGCACACAATTCAACCTAAATAATAATTTTCGCACGCAATTCGGAAACACCGATACATATATATATATATATATATCTTATATACGGTTATAAAGAAAAAAAAGTATGAAATATTATATTTTTCAGATATATTTTTATGTTTAACTCGTTTCACACCTTCTTAGACATCTTATATAAATAATTATTATACTTATAATTATTGGTGAGAGTTTTTATGCATTACGTACTAAAAAAAAAAATATGAAAGCCTTAAATTGTGCCCAAAGTAAAAAATAGTTCCTATGCCACTGCTTAAGTGGCTTGAAAGCGGGCATTTTCTCTCTTCGTCTTACTCACACATACACTAAACACAACAAAATAGACGTTTCCTACTTCAAAAGTATACTGGATTCATTCTAGTGGCGCGATGAGAAATTTGAAAACAGATTTGAATTCGTCGTGAATTTTTGCTATACAATTTTTCATTTTTTAAATCTTAAGATCGTCAAAAATCAGGTTATTAGCGAATTTTTGTTTTTATTTTAAATTTGTTCAATTAGGTTTTAATGAATAATGAAAAAAAAATTAGAAATATATGGGAAAGTCGATCTCGTGTAGACTTCACGACGAATTCGTCTGTTTTCGAATTTCTTATCGCACCATTAGATAGTTGAAAGAAAATACCCGCTTTCAACGCACTTATGTGTTCTTCGGAAGAAAAAAACATTACGATTTCGATTAAACGATTTTTACAATAAATGCCCAATAGCCGATAGTCGTCACTGCAATACACTGTATTTTTAAAAGTAAATATTTTATTTTTTCATTAAAACGTACGTTAACGCCACGACGAGCAATTTAAAAAAATTTTTTTTTTTATAATTTTATTAGTCAGATTTTCAACAGTTATTATATTATTAAACTAGCCGTACCTATAGGCGTTTTTAAGGAATAAAACTATAGTGGAGTTTTCATGAGCCAGGCGCATCATCATACGCGGTGCATTGCCGGACGATCAACAGACGGTATGACACGATATATATGAGCACCAATAGGAGGAATTCTAAAGTTCACTCGAGAAACGAGGTTTAGGGGAATCAACGGGATCATCGAAAGAAAAAAATTTTCAGACAATTTCAGGTTAACAGACATCGCGTGTTCTGTGTGCGAGTGTACGCCGTTCGTGCGTAAAGTGGTAAAAAAGAATTGTACGGCTTACGTTCTCACGGAGAATTTAATTATTATCGTCGTGATCGCGTATGGTTTTATGAGAAAACGTGTTAAAATATAGCGATAAAAGTTTTATTGTTTTACGATTGTAAACGATATTTTGTAATTATACTTTATACGTCGCAGTTGGCGAAAATAATAAAATCTGGAATATTACGATAATTTATACGGATTTCCACCGGGTGAAATAACGTTTTATTCGGCTTTGCTCTGTTTATATACGTATGTTTCGTCGTCGTACAACAGATTATTTTAATAAAAATCAAAAACGGTATCGAGCCACGGATGTTGTGGATGTAGCTTAGGTGCGAATCACTTAGACGAAGTTTTAAAGTTTTGGTTTTAATATAAATTTGAATGCAATAATTAATAATTATTGCGTTGCGATTCAACGAAACGATTCCGAAGCAGAGCTACGGTATAAAACACACACACACACACACATTGTCGAAAAATTTGAAGTGCTAATAATAAAAAGAAAATTTATTTGTCAAGATTTTTTATGTATAGTTGAAGTAACGAATAGGGCCTGTGTTGTATACGACTTCCAGCAGTTAAAATCAAAATTTAACCCATTTTACTACTTTAATAGCTCAACATCTAAAAATAATTATTATATAAATAGCCCAAAATTAGAACATTTTAATATTATATTTTGCATATACATATATACAGTGCGAAGTTACATATTCGGTGTAAATTTAGGACCATTATTTTGATAGTTTTTTTGTGCCGCGTTCTGAGAAAACAGTTTTTATTTCAGATTTTCGGATTGTTTTGAATTACGTTTAAGGAATAATTACTGAGAAAATCGAAAAACGTTTCGAATAAAGTGCCTATACTAGATACAATTTGTTACCAGAAAGTCAAAATCATCCGAGCATTCCTTCTAGTCGAAAATTTGTACACAGAAAAAAACAATAAACATCATTGTAAAATCAATAGCTTCCTCGCTTCGGTAGGAACTTAAGAATTTAATATGTATTGTATATCGATATTTATTATATTATGTTGTTTGTTTGTTTATTTTAGTTTATTCCGATGCTTTCGTTTCAAATATTAAATTGAATTAATATTAAAATTAATCGTTAAAATGTAATGTTTGATAATGTTATGAACACTCGGAGTAATGACTAAATTATTAAAACACGGTTTCATAGAATCGAATGTTAATTTCACGCGATTACGTGAAAACGTATATGTATGAAATAGGAAGCTCTAATATTTATTAAATTTTATTACCTATCAATTTTGTCGGTAATTTTTCTAATATTCCCTTACTGATAAAGAAATATTTATCCTTAAAATATTATTGCGCATAATAACTTTTCAATTTTTAGAGTTCTCAACTAATTTAATATACAATTTACCTACCTATTCGATTTGTATAGAATAATATAAATAAATCATTTTTTTAATAAATATTGCATATATTTTTTTTTTAATCAAAATTTACTCATGAACAAAACAACTTATATATATATACCTATATATTTATTTATTTATCATATAATATATAATAAGTCAATAACTGTGTTCAGGTTAACATTTTGAAGCGATTCCTTGTTCGTGTAAGAAGTTAAATGAGTGACTCCAAACTATCTTGTTTTAAAATATATCTAAATTAAAGCGGATATTCATTGAAATTAAATCGAGTATATTTTAACGTTTAGTAGTTTCGTTTATTTTCTTATAAGATATTACAAAAATTTTTAAGGTGTATTTTATGTTCGAACATTGATTTGTAAAAAAAAATCCAAAAGGCTATTTGATCGTTGGCCCACTTGCATAATATTTCAAGTGATTCCTGAAATCTCGCAATGGCATTAGCAATAAGATCTTCTCTTGTTAATTCAATGACATAAATTGGTCTCGATTTCTTTGAATACAGGGTATATAGCTACAAAATTTCATTTTTATGAAAACAATCGTAAATATTTTATATTATTTTATATAAAGTTTCGGTTTTTTGAAAACATCAAATAAAATTAATATTTAATGTTTTTGTGAAATACGATTGTAAATGCTGAATTAAAACACATTCAAATACCTAAAACGAGGATTACTGACCATTTCAACGTCATGGAACACCCACATGAATAAGAATTATTATTATTAATTAATTTTTCTAAAAATAAGAATAATATTTTACCAAACAATATATTATGTAGGTTGTAACCAAACGTATCTACGTGCATACTAGATTACAGGATTTTGTCTTTAAAATAAGCATATAATTTTATCTTATTAGCGAATAATATTTGGAAAAAACCGTATACATTACCTATACAATAGAAAAAATATGTTGGCATACCGCGTATGCACGATTATTTATAACAACATTACTAATGGAAAAATTCACGAACATTGTGTCGCTTGATAAATCAATCAAAACGATTTTATACAAGTAAGTAATTGTTTACTATTCCAATTTAATCAATTTTTATTCATCTAAAATTAACCTTAGGTTGATTTTAAAACCAAAAGGTTTGATACTCACACGTGTAGTTATAATAAAATATATACACGTAAACTTGAAAAAAAAATATATATTGAACAAATTTTAACGAGTTTTCTTTCCTTTTTAAACACCCCAGTACCCCAAGAAGGATAATAATAACACTATATATATATATATATATATATATATATATATATGCTTAAGAAACATAAATTATGTTAAGTGCATACGCAACAAAAAAACGAAAAACCAATTCACACTTTTGTAGCGTCCTCATTAAATCCATTATGACTATTATAATAATAAACCTACTTAAAGCATATAAACGTTTATAAAAATGTCTTAAATAGTTTATATATATATATATATTAGTAATAAAATTATATAAAAACAGTGCGTGTTTACTATTTATATCTTTTAAGTAAAATGTATAAAACAATTTTACGTATAGAGATTTCACTAAAATAATTGTTTTACGATTTATATCGAAAATTAAATGTCACTAAATCTGCGTTTGTTTTTAATTCTGATTGTATTTAGTGTTTTAAATTATTTTCCGATTAAGAAATAATACGAGACATTGAAACATAATTACAATAAGAATTTTCAATAATATAATACTACTTAAAATAACTTATACAATATATATATAAAATTGCGAAATCAATTTTGTGTTAAAACACTGATTATATAGTCAAATGATTGAAACATTTTTTAACTTAACATTCCGTTATATTGATAATTATTATAAGTCGTGTTACATGGATACCAGCTGGATACTTCGATGGCGTATTTATAATGTTCAATTTAATTCTGTACATATTAAAAAGATTTAACATTTATATCTAATTTCATTTCATTTCCTATTTAAAATATTTTTCCTTTATCCTTTTATTTAAATATTTTATTATATTATAGTGATATATTTATCACTATGTACTCTATAATATTACGGTGAAATTTTATTAGGGTTCGTTTATTATAAAGGTTATGTTTATGATCGAAATTCGTTAGGTTCGAAATTTGTTAGGTGTGCTACTTTTTGATACTGTTTATCGGTTAGTTAGCTTTAAACTCATTTCATGCACATGTACAAGTTAAAATCCAAAAATATTTAACGCAACTTTTCGGAATTTTTAAAATTGTGTTGCTATTTTGTTGACATTTCACATTCACAATAAAATTGTTGCTATTTTTCACATTATTCTATGTTTTAATTACTTATTGAACAGTTCTATATAAATTTAAAATATTGGTGAATGGTTATAATATTTATAATATTAACTATATTAACTATTAAGTTTTTAATAAAATAATAATTATACGATAGTACATGACGTATTAAAATATTTATTCAGTATTTATAAAATTGCATTAAATAAAAAATATAACCGAGGTTTAGAAAGGACAATTTAAAAAATTTTTTTTTTCGGTCCAATTTTTGAACATTTTTAATGGAATTAATTTAAATAATTTTTTATTGTACCTAACTACACTTGAGCCTTACTAAAATATAAAAATATGCGCTATACTACTCTTGAAATGAGCACCATTATTCTGTTATAGATGTATAATGATTTATCTGTGATTTAAATATCAAGAACTATATTTTAATATACATATCTGTGTTCAAATATTTTGAATTTAATTAGAAATAAATAATACGAAATATTTTGTCAAGATTATTCAATAAAATATCCAATTAAATGTATTTTTTCGTCGTAACTTATATTATGTAGAAACTATTTTATGCATTATCATTTTATCACACAAATTTAATGTATCTGCCAACCAGTTTCTTAGCATATTATAATACGTAACTGAAAACCCTTTCTAAGTTAGTTCTTAATAAGTACTAATTGAATTATTTATGTGGGACACTTATTATTGGTTTATAATTAGGAATAATTATAATTTTGTTCTTATAATAATAATATTAATTAGGAATAATTATAATTTTGTTATTTTATTATAATATTATTATTATTATTATTATTATTATTATTATTATTATTATTATTATTATTATTATTATTATTATTATTATTATTATTATTATTATTATTATTATTATTATTATTATTATTATTATTATTATTATTATTATTATTATTATTATTATTATTATTATTATTATTATTATTATTATTATTATTATTATTATTATTATTATTGTTGTTGTTGTTATTATTAAGGTTATTATTATTTTTGGTTTATAAATTTCTCACGTAATGATCAAAATAGTTATATAAACGTATTTGACTTGTATTAAAATAAAAACAAAATAATGTTTACACTATAAATAATAAATATTTTCAAAGAAATAAAACAATACTGATGCATTATATTATTATAATATTCAACATTTCGTTTTATTGTTTCAATATCAAATAACCAAGGTTATTATTATTATTAGCTAATTTGCTTACAAGAGATTTTATTCACATTAATCCAATTATTATTTATTCGTACAGAAAACGTGTTTTGAAAATATTTAAAAGATACATTTGACATGGTCTTTGATTATAAAATTATTTTAATGTAAAAGTTAAAAGCGCTGAAACGTAATAATACATTATTTATTTTAAATCAATTTATTTCCATCGGATATTATATGTTACGATAGATAAATATTCAAATATTAAAATAATAACAACATCGACAGTACAATCAATAGATAATATATTATGTATTGTCAAAATATTGAAAATTAAGTTTGATAATTTTTTAATCAATATCTTTAATTGGAATACAAACAACAAAAATAAATATTATTCATTATATAATATTCATTGTTGATTACTCATCATACATAGATAAGTATAAATATATATAATATATATATATATATATATATATATATATATATATACACATACATGTGTAAATTTATATAATAATATTATATTTTTCTGAACATACATTTTAAAAGAAATTTTGATAAATTTTGTTATAAGATAAATGAACGGTTTTAACATTTATTTAAATTTCATTAATGAACAAACGGTGTTTCATAAAGAATTTACACACTATTTATAATAATATTGAAATAACACGAAAACATTTCCTAATTGGAAGTATAAATGAAACATATAATAATATCTTTGAATAAATATTTATATTTATTATAGCAAACTATTAAAATATTAACTTAAATATAAAATAACAAAAAGGGTGAATAATATTTTAATCACTGTGCTATTGCTTATAATAAAATTAACTAAAATGTATAATTAATTTTGATATTAAATTAGGAAATAATTATCGTAGAAATATTCGCCGATCTTTTATTTAACAATTTGCTGTAGACATTATACTTACATCTATAAACACGATACATTTTGAATTGATATTACATTTTTAAAATGATAATTTTATTCTGGATCATAATTGATATAATGCGAAAAATTGTTTTAAATTTCACATTTTCATTGAATAAAAAATCCTTGTCATACTCATGTAATTATAATATTAATAATGATTAATATTAAAATATTAGGTATTGTTAAATTTGGTGTATATATATATATAAGTGATAAAAATTACCTACCTAGGAATATCAATGTTATAAGTTTGTGTTTGAATTTTAATAAATAATGAGAATTTTTAAAATTAATTACATTTTTATTTAATATAGATAATAATATTTATAGTTTTGGTATGCTGATTATATTGACTTACATTTCAGTATAATATTAATTTAACACTTCTTTTCAATACATACGCATTAATATCTCAAAAAATACTACTTCTACAATATGTGACTGAAGTCTGAAGACAAAGGAAAAAAAGAATAAAGAGCCTTTAGATAAAAATGTACCGTACAATAATTTTAGGATACTTAATAAAATAATAACAAAAAAAGTAAAAAATGATCGAAATAGTAGTTTCCCATTTAAATATTGCCTATTTCTTCTATGGAAGTTTTTGTCGTATATAATAAATATAATGCGATTTCGAAAAGGCGACTATAACACACTGTTTATTTAAAATTACAATGAAATAAATTCAAATTGTTTAACTTATATATATACGTGGACGTTGTACGACGCGAGGTGTTTACGATTATGTGAAATAATACAAATACGTCCGATGGACATTTGGCGCCATCTAGTTGCGGAATCATACACTAGAATTTGGAATATGATTCGTTAGAGGCCAAAAGTGAGTGCAGTATTTAGTATAATATTATGATACATTATTATTTTATTACCTAACTAAGAAAATATTTCAATAATAATTGAAAAATATATTTAATTTATATATATATATATATATATATATATACATATTAAAATATTAAATATAACTGAATTTTTTCTTGTAATTTATACCGATCCAAATATGATTCAAAACATATTTAAAAAAAATTTTTTTGTATAAATCATAGACTTAAAAGCTATACATGTTTTAATTGTAAAAATACAAAAATATTACGTTTTCTTGCAAAAAAAAAAGGACGTATTGGTTTTACAACAACGTACAGTGGTTTTATTGGTATTGTCTATTTGTCTATAAACATATTCTGCTAGAAAATGTGTTTTTATCGACATAAGTTTATACCCATTTTCTTGTCGATAGTTTTACACAGAAAATTCCCATTTAAGAATATAAATTTTTGAAGAAAAAAAATGCAAAATATTACGTGGAAAAATTATTAACTTATCGAAATTTTATCTGGTAGAATCTGTTTGTATTTTTTAAAATTAGTATTTTGACAAAAAAGTCGATGATTTCCATTCAATCATGGCGAATTACTATTACTTTGATGAAGGTTTGTTTATCATAAAAGTTTCCATTGATTTCCACGTGATTCAACATTTTTCAAATCGCGGATTTATTTACAATTTAATTACATAATTCGTTTAGTAAACGTTTACAATACTTGTAGTACGGTTATCATATTATGTTAGTCGGATTTCTTTCGACTATTTGCCTAAATGGGTTTTAATTTCAGACACAACTTGTGGATGAAGGATGATACGGGGACTTTGTGTCTCACAAGCTGATAACTATAATGTCCTTGCAATTCTTTTGCTATTCTAACTTCAGTACGTTCCGATTTGTAATTAAATATCTAAAATTTAATTTTACATAATATTATTCTGTCGTTTCCTATATTTAACTAGGATCTATGGAGAATTTTTTTTTTTTACCTAAGAGACGCATTTATTAAAATGTAAGCAAGTTACATTAAATTGCATTTGCAATCATAAGAAATTCAAAAATATTTGAACGCAACTTTTTCAGTATGTGTCAGGTTAAAAATTGTGTTATAACAATTATGTAGATTTGCTTTAACAGAGATTAAGTGATTAACGAGTATATTCGTAGCAAATAAAGAAAATATTTTGCAAATAATTTAAAATCGAGCGAATTTAAGAAAAAATATGTGATCTTAAAAAAAAAATAAAAGAAAGTTTATATTAAAATAGTTCTCCAATTATTTTAACAATGTTTTATTTATGTAGGTATTGAATTAGAGTCATAAAAAATAAAATAAAAATATTATTAAATTCGTCAAATACTCAAATGCATTACAATAGAAATTGTAATTGCGTAAACCGGAAGGGATAAATGCAAAGCACTCGAAGTAAGTTATCCATAGTTTTAGCTTCCCCAAAAATCCAGATTTAGTTACAACTACTTTTATGATAAATTATTTAATAAGTATACGAAATTACAAAATTGATAAATTCTATATTCCATTCCATTAATGTTTACTTCAGTTAAAAATTCCTGGAAATATGACCCTCTCAAAAATTTGGCCCTCACAAAAACAAAAATCAAAAAATGTTAAGTGTTGGTTTTCGTTAATTTAATGTGAATTTGCTTAATCGCGTTTATTCGTACCTAACAATGGCAAATGAGAATGAAGTCACCAAATAATTGTTACATTCCAGATAAACTCGTCTCTGCACGTGATTGTGATATTTTAAAATGCAAAAAATAATTCGAAATTCCAACAAAAACTTTTCGCATGTCCATGTTAAATGTAAGTTATAATAGTTTTGATATTATTCCAATGCTAATTCAGTTATTATATAATATACCTTAATTAAACGGCACGGAAACACACGTCCGAAATTATGTTTGAATTGTTCGAATTATTAAAAAATAATGTATTACTGGCTTGGTAGCTGAGACAACATAATACTAATCGAGGAAATGAATCGCTGAATGGGCTATAATATTAGGTGTACAGTGTAGAATAGATTCCATTATAAGTAAGTACTCATTGCGTCCACCGGTACAAGTAAATTAAACGATCATAACTCGACTGATTTAAACGTAATTTCTAACGTGTTTATTGTATTTACGTGTGACATTTAATTAAGGCAATTACATGACATTGAAATTACATCACAACTCGTTTTTTTATTTATTACTCAACGGGATCTTTTTTTTTTTTTACACGCATTTCGCAAAGTGTTTTCGTGTTGCGATTATATAACATCTTGTCACGACCTGTACATTTTATTCTGAGATTAATTATTCGTTTATTATTCAGGCCTTAAATTTCCGGATGATATTTTTCTGAGGGCAATAACACTTGACGCCGCTGACTTCAAATATGTTCAACCATATATTACAATTAATATTGTTTTAAGCACTAACAAACAAGGAACAAACCATCGAATCAATCGAAAAATAATATTAATGATACATTTCAATAGCTTACGCAATCTGATTGGCGGATCACAGACATATTTCTTACGGACCCTTTTACGGTTTACTGATTTCCAAAAAAAAGACGAGAACGTAGTGTAAAAGTTGAACAATTGCTTTTCTTTACTTTCTAACGACGAATGGAGCAGCGAAGCCTCAATCGATTTCAACTCTAATAAAGCTGTCCTGTAATTGAAAATAATCGAGTTCCGTGAATACGAGTATACTTGGTTTTAAAGGAAACATTTAATCATCACCCGAACACTTTACAGTGCGCAAATGAGTTTTGGATTAAACACGTGTGTTAGAGGAAAAATTCCAAACTAAAAAAACCTAGTTACAAAAGTGTGTACAATATTTTTGGATCAACGTATACGTGTGAAGCGGCTTTTTCGAAAACGAAAAAATAATTTCAGATCTCGGTTAACAGCCGACGATCATCTTAACGACTTAATGAAAATCAGTTGCACTAACTCAAATCCAAAATATATTGAGAAGATCGTTAAGACCAAAAAAAAATGTTCCTTTTCATATTAAGTCCTACTTAAAATTGCCCTGTTTAATCTTTTTTTCAAACGTAAAAGAAATAGGTAAAGAAAAGAAAATCGTACTCCAAATCGTTACAAAAAAATTGTTATTTGATAAATAAACGTAAAATAATATAAATGTATATTTATGCGTCAATGTGAGAGAAAAGTCGATAAAAGTATTTTGGACCGTGGAAAAATTGTTATATTTCAAAACGAACACCCATAGAAATTATTTAGTGACCCCCTACTACAGCAGGCCTACACTGCAGGTTGATGAGTTAACTTATTTTTTGTTTACGTCATGAAGAGTTTTTTCGTTATCAATTCGTACAACTGCATTTCGTAGGGTTTTGGTGGTATAAAACGCGATCTCATTAAAGTCGATATACTTAATTCACTTTATAGCTTTAAGCTGCGTACTTACAATAAAAGTAGTATACTTTCTTAGAAAGAAAGAAGATAAAAACAAGCGTTATAACTATATATACGATATCTTTTGTTTTCGTTAAAAATGATAATGTAATAAAATTCATCGGGAACGTTTTACTGTATAAACTACATTATATATATATGTGTGTGTGTGTGTGTGTGTGTGTGTGTGTGTGTGTGCGCGTATGATCCGTGGCTGTCAAGGCCGCGGGGCAGAAACGGGGGAATTTAATCCTGTTAAAGTGTCGACGGGAAGGAGGAGCACACGACTAGGGCGGAGGACGATGGACAATGACATTTGACAAGTTCATACATCTTCATCGGAGAGGGGTAAAAGACGAGCACAAAAACCGGCTAATCGTATCCACTGCCAAAGTTAAAAGTCCGAGTGATTAGCCCTGAAACAATGGTGCAGCAAGACGATTAATCATTCGGTGCCGAGGATGGACACCGAGGGGAAACGTAGACCGAACGTTAGCTATAGACACGCATCGAGGAGGTCAAGTGGGAGACTCATCATCATCATCAGCATCAGCATCATCATCATCATCATCATCATCATCATCATCGTTGTCGTCGTCATCATTGCCTCGCGTCAGAAACGAGACCTGTGTCCTTAGGGAGTTTTATACTCTGTTTTACAGTATATAAGTCGATATACCGTTTTCCTTACCTACGTATCGCACGTAAACTGTTCAGGGACTCGATTCACTTATTGTATCGTCCATACATTGAATATTACACGCGCGTTTTACTTTTATAATAATTAAATTTGTTCGTATTTATCACGAAACACCTTGTTTTTAACTTTTTTTCTCAAGTATATGGTCAAATGTTCAGGTTACTCGTAATGAGTATAGCGAAAAATAATTTTTTTTTTTTTAATATCATATCGAATTATTCTTTTAATACACGCCTCGTTTAATATTATAAAAATTAAAATATCCTATGCGTTAGACATTTTAAGGTTGATTATTTACAAAATAATATTCATTTATATATTAGGATATATATATTTTTAATCAAATAATTCTATGATAAAGGTATACACTATAGGTGTGATGTAGTATATTTCTACATAAAATAGACATTACTAAATGAAAAAGCTTTTGTAAAGAAATGTCAATTTTGACATTACTAGCGATTTTAAATTATGATTAGTTTATAATACATTTTTTATTCGTAATCAACATAAATCAAATTTTAATTCATACAAGCGTAACTATACGTATAGAGAAATATCGTTTTAAAAACTTAAGTAAAACGATTTAAAACTACCAGATATCTTCGAACGTTTTTAGAGGTGAAAATCTTATTTAATAGTTTACAAAATAAACTAGTTATTGATATCGTGTCGATATTGTAAATCGCAGTACAGAATTATATACGGACATTTACGATGATGTGATAATATTATTGCGCGTGACGTGTCGATTGGAAGAAAAAATATTCCGTCGGGGCGAAAAACCATATTTGGTAGGTCGCGTTACATTCGAGACATGGTAAAAAATTGCCCAGATTTTCGTTAAATTTTTTTTTTTTTTAAAGAATGGACGATGCTTTTGTTTATTTCACACCCGTAGCCAGGTGAAATCCTCAGGTGGGGCAAAACGAGTTTTAGAACGAAGGAGAACAGCCGTAAAAAACAAAATAATATCGCTATGTTAAATAATTTTATTTGTACATAACAAATACTATTTTTTAAATATTTACGATTAAGCAATAAACACTCGTATAGCTTTCTAAAAACGGCAGTAAATTTTATCCGTTAAAATCAATTGATAATTTTTATATTTTTAAAACGGGGGACAATGCCGGTTATCAATCTCCCTTCTATATTGTTACGTGCTTGATTCGTGCACTGGACAAACGAAATAATTATAACAAGTGAAACTATAGACGCAGAGAAAATCATCTTATTAATTAGAATACATGTTTTGAAAATTATGAGAAACGATTATTCAGTAATAGCCGCAGTATTAGGAAAGCGATTTATAATATCCATTTTTTTTTAAGTAAATACATTATTTATGATTATTATAATATACCGTTGGTAATAATTTATACTATAAAAGTGTTTTTTCGATTCTAAGCGGAGCGAGAATTTTATTTTGTGTCTGTGCCCAAAAAATCTACCAGAAAGATTGCTCCAATCTTTATAGCCGTAGTTTGTTTTCGGCAGCAAATTGCATCTAGTTGGTACTTTAGAGAGGTCATTTTATCGATTTTTTAAAAGCGCCTAAGAAATAAACTCAAAAACTACCGAAAAATAGCGTAAAAATGATTGAAACCCTCCCCCGATTTCGTCGAAATCGATAACTTTTATTTCTTCGTAATTTTGAAAATAATGGTTATAGAAACATGAAATATTCTAAAAATATGTGACTTTGTGTTATATTAGGGCAAAATAATTTTCAAAAATGTTCTTTCAATTTTGGCTAATTATAGCAATAATTATAGATTTTCAGGTATTTAATTTATAAAAGAGATAATTTTTAGTCATAAGACGCAAAAATTAAATACGATATAATACTTTAATCGTATTAAAAAAAAAAAATCTTAAAATTCGTTTGGCAGAATTTTCTTTTATAAAAATTCCAGGTTTTTCGACAAAGCGTATTTTCTTTTCTTTAGAAAATTACGTTATTTCAAAAAAATTTCCAAAAACTTTCGTTTAATTTTTGACCGTTTATATCGCAATTACAGATTTTATGGTATTTAATTCATAAAAAAAGACTTAGTAGTTTTTGTTTCCGTATACCCAAAATAGTACGCCGAAACACCGTTCAGAATCGTTTTATCGAATGAAACGATTGCTTTCAAATTTATAGTGATGATTACAATGCACTGTTAAAGCTTTGTCCAAATAATTCGCTTGAGCGACATACACGCAACATCCCGTGACTATACCTACCTCTTTTTTTTTTTTTTGGACGATGAAAATCAAATAAAAAGAAAGAAAAATGTTAAAAACACACTTTTCTAAAAAATATACCCAAAAAAAATGCAATAAAACGAATTGCTTCGCCACATATGACAATAACAACAAGTACAATAATTCGATGGAAAATTTACTCGTGAAAAATGAAAACGAGCCGGCCACGCCGCCGACAGATCTTGCGCGCTCTTCTCCTACCGCCTTTCTTTTTTTATTTAAATCAGCGATCTTATAAGGATATAATAATAAAATATCCTTATTTATATTGTTTTGTTATTATTTTATAAAATACTAGCTGATCCGCAGCAAACGTTGTTTTGCAAAAAAGTTAAATTTAAAAATTTAAAAAAGGGTTTTTCCAAAAAATTTTTCGTAAAAACCTTCTCCTGGCAATTACGAACAATTAAAAAAAATTTGAGCCGAATCGGCCCAGCCGTTCTCAATTGATGAATTGTTATACACATTTTGGTTCCATTTTATATATATATAGATTAGTTTATTACTAGATTTATCCTGATAAAAGTTAATAATATAAACGAAAGAAATTTTTTGAAATTTTTTTTTTAAAAATCGATATTCGGCTATTTAGCGGACTGGACGGTGTCACGTGTGTTTGTGTGTGTGTGCTGTAACATATTTCGAGTTGTCGCGACGTGGTGCGTCGAAAACGACTATGTAATAAGTATAGGAAAAAAAAAAAAACATTGTTTTTTTCTCTCTTTAAATTCGACCTCGTCGATCCGATCGGATGGTACGCATTCGGTTCGTTTTCAATGGAAAGCGTATTTTTTTTTTTTCCTATTAAACGTATAATATTATAATGCACCGGAGAGTGGGAAAAAAACAACCACGTAAAAAAAAATTATAATATAATAAAAAAAAAAAAAAACGATATTCGGAAAATTACGTGCGAATCGAGTCGGCGTGCACGCCGTGAATGGAAAACGAGCCGAGGTCTCTGCCGTGCGTCATCCACACGCGTATATACGAGTATTATACTTCACGCGCCATCACCGTACACTGCGCGCGAGCGAGCGCGGAGATTTTATGAATGGTGGAATGCGCGCTCGTCTTCTTCGCCTTTGGCCGGTCCGGCGCGCAGCATCAGCAGCCGTCAAATTACTATGATTACCGAAACGGCGGCGGACAAGACCACTTATATCCATCAACCTCGATGACTTTACGCATATAATATTTTCGTTGTCGTATGGGTAAACGCGCGCACTGCGTTCATATTTATTTGTATACAGGACTGATGCTGCAGTCAATACAATACTTTTGTGACGCGACGATCTATACAACGGAGAGGCTTACGAGGAAAAAAATAGTAAAATAAATTCAAGTCAATAATAATTTACGAGTAGTTTTTCTGAATAGCTTAATACCACGTTTGAGTTAAGTAAATTAATAATATTCAATTTTCGAACCAAAATGTTTTTTATTATACTTACGTAGGTACGATGTTTGATTCATAGATTTTTAATTTCTCACATAAAAAATAATAATTACAGTAGAAACCGTTTATAATGACGTTCAAGGGACCAAAGAAAATAGGTCATAATAACCGGTTGTCATTATAACCAAAATGACGGAAAAAAAATTGTAACTTCAATACATATTATTATTATTATTATTATTATTATTATTATTATTATTATTATTATTATTATTATATTATTAGTAAATTATTATTAAAGTAAAGATAAAAATATTTAATTATGTACATACATATTTAAATTAATTCAATTATGATTTTAAAAATCTGTTATTTTAGATTGAACTTTATTTGTATAAAATCACGCTCTATTTTTTTCTAGTTCATCAAAATTTATCTTTGGACTTACGTTATTTAGAACCATATAATTTGCTAACATTTTTGCTGCATTAAACACTACACTAATAAATAAATCTTCATCGGGAGTATCAGCTTCTTCACTATTATCGTCTTCCTCGGGTTCTTTGGGTTGGTTAATCAATGAAGAAATAAGTTTTTGATCACTTATTGGTTCTAAAGTTAGCACATCATTATCAAAGTTGACATAATCATTTATGTTTGGGAAACTTATGTCTTCTTCTTGTTCTCCTTGGACCGCTTGTTATATTTACACTGACGATAAAATAAATATAAACTGACGACGAAACAACGATGAAATTATCGGTATTATCGGTTGTAATAGTACCTTCGATAAAGCGAAGTCATTATAAATCAAATATTTTTCCAATTTAACCAAAAATAACCGTCATAACATCCGTATAGTCATTATATAGACGTCATAATAATCGATACAAATTAGTACATACAATATAGGAGTTTTGCCGGGACCTTTAATCTAAGGTCATTACACCCAATATGTCACTACAACCGGTGTCATTATAAACGGTTTCTACTGTACTTTATCATTTGCGACTACAAAAGAAGAGTTAACATATACATAACATAATATGGTACCTAAAACAGTATTTGTGTATAATATATCATTGCGTTTTTTTGCTATTGTTGTTTTTCTTCTTTTAAAAACACCGATGTTCAGTAAGCTTTTTTTTCAATTTTACTCTTCTTTTAAAAACACTGATGTTCAGTAAGCTTTTTTTTCAATTTTACTTGAACTTTATATAAAAAAAAAATTAAGTAGGTAACAAAACTATACATAATTTATTTATATTATTAACCAATATTAACCAATCATGTTAATGAGTAAATATTAACTTACTGACTACTGTTGGAAAGCCTAACAGAAACCATCTTCAACGCGCAAGTATAATGGCAATTGAGAAGTATAGTATGTATTTATTATTCACTATTCGCGAAATTTAAAGAAAAACGTCCATTAACTTACGTATACACCCTACTCTGGTCGAAATCGTGAATATTTTTTTTCCTTCTAATATTTATGAACGCTTGTTTCAATAGTAACATGTGTTTATTTATAATAATTGCAGTATAAGTATAGCAGGGAGGAGAATATTATAACACGAGAGGAGCTCTGTTGAGTAAAAAAAAAAAAACGGTTTTTTTTGCGAAAGAAAGTGTGTAGAACACGATTCCGTATGCTTAATTGTTCGACGATACGTTTTCTCGACACGATTCCGTATAGTGTTTTAATGCAACGTTGCCACGATTCATCGCAAGGACATGCGTATCGTAATGTATCGTAGCAGTGGCGGACCTGGGATTTTTTTTTGTAGGGGAGGGGGGCCAGAAATTTTCATTATTATTTTATAAGTACAGAGTTTAGGATTTGATGTAAGGCCATCAAATAGAGTATTACTCAAATTTTCGCGACACGAAAAATTGAAAAATATATTTAATTTCAAAAAAAAAAAAGCTCAGAATAATAAAGTTGAAAGATTATATATATATAAAAAAAAAGAAAACTCAATAAACTACAAAATACAGATAAGATCATTATCGCAACGACCGTTAACGACGACTCGCAATCATTAACCACGAATATATAACTGCCAAGGGGGGCATACGAATAAACATACGAATCACTATTATAGTAAGAAGACGTCAAATGAAGCACGGTTTTTAAGGGGTTTGTACGTGCAATTCTTTTAAAGACATTTCAAAAATAATATTAATTTATATATATTAATTAATAATCGTTATCTTCACTACACGCGGCGATATATATTTGACAACGTTGCGCCCAAATTCATACGGAATATTTCATGGGAACCGTTCGGAATCGTATTCTTAAAAATTGGTCGTAAAGCGAACGCAACTTACTGTATACGCAATGCGCTTCTATAGTAATCCCCATAGCCATCCCAAGGGGGGGAATGGGGCAAGTGCCCTGGGGCGTCCAAAGTATTATGAATGCAGGGGGCGTCAAAAAAATTAATGAAAAAATGAAAAAATTTGTTGTTTTATTTTAAATATTATTTTCCCTTGTATCTATATGATGATTTTGAGGATGAGTGTATTTACTATTAAAATATATAAAATTATGTAATTAGATATTACGTTAGTTGTAAAAAATTTTTTTTGGGGGGGGCGTCAAGTATTATTGCCCTAGGGCGTTATTGGGGTGATTAAGACGGCACTGGACTAATCCCAAAGAAACCGTTTAAATTTGCTGACGTATAAATGCTAATTACAAACGTAACTTTCCGGCGAAAACGCGTCACGTTTTTTTTTTTTTCTAAAATTTAAAATTTTCGCGAATTCGACGTTAACAACCCGAAATGAGTACGAAAATTCTCAATTTAAATGGTCTACAGAACCCTAAGGTTTTTTCAAAAATCAATACGGGTTTTTTACGAGTTTTATGATTTTAACAAATTTAAAAAAAAATAATAATAACCTCAAACGATCGGAAATTCGACAAACGTATCAAGAACCGATGTCAGACTATATGAATATTTACGAAAATTTCAAAATTAAAATTATAAACTATCGTTTTGTTTCATCCGTATTTATTTTATAAACGTACATAAAATACGACAGAACTGTTGTATAGAACGCGTTTTAGATTATAAAAAAATCGAAAACAAACTTAATTACAGTGTGTTCCAGCGTGTTGGCTATACATGTAATTTGAGTTCCAATTATTTTATACAGGAAAATAAAACGTTTTTATCCAGATTTTGTACGTAAAGACATCACACAATAAGCTAATTCGTAGACGTCGTTTTTTTACAACACCAGAATTCTTTACAAATCGACGCGTTCAACTCCGAAGTCTATGAGTTATAAACAAAAATGACCTTGATCTCGAAAATATTTAGAATTTTAAAAAATCGTTCGTGATTAAACACAATGCAATGTCATCGGTAAAAACGTAAAACCACGTTTGAAATCAAAATTAACTTTCAATCATACCGTCCCCCACTGCCCTCCGTTCCAATAAAAAGTATACCCCAACAAGGGCGTCCATCTTTGAATATCCGGGGGGGGGGGATATTTTTTAATTATATTGACCTCCTTTCTGTTAATATGTCGCCTGCCATACGCAAGTTTACGTAGCTTAATACTATACGATTATATTCATACAATCTTAATTATTATATCAATATTATTATTTTTGTAAAATAATCAACTCAATTTATAATAAAATATAAAAAAATATAACATAAACATTGCACTTTGTACTTTATAAACATTTATTCAATGTATATAAATACGCTAAGTGCTTAGTTAACATAAAATCCGTCAATTGTATTATGAAGTTATAAAATAGACATTATTTAATATTTTACCGAAAATTATTAATTATGGCCATTAATGTATTCAATACAAATTACAATATTTTATGTATAATAATCACGGAGAAGCCATGGGGGGACATGTCCCTCTCCTGCCTCCCTAATGGACGCCCTTGTACCCCAAAAAACAACAGTACATGAGATTCTACAAATTCGAGCATTGTGTGGGAGAGTGTTCCGGTGATATGCGCTACGAACTCGAATAAAATATTTCTTAAAATTCAATTAAAATTAAAATATTATTCCGAATATTTTCTAAATAATTTTTTTTTTTTCGGAAATCGATCAGCATTTTATGTATATTTGGTACACGCGTTTTTCTTCTCATGGTGTCGGGTTGGTGGACAGCGGCGTGGTGTAAAATATCGATTCGCACACGAATCATGCACGTGGCCTAGACGACGATGGGTTTTGTCTTTTTTTTCTCTAATGAAATACGCGTTCGAAACATTCGATTTATTTTGTTGCTTTATGCAATACTTTTGTGGCATTACGATCTACAACGGAGGGGCGTACGAGGAAAAGAATGGTAAAATAAATTCAAGTCAATAATAATATACGAGTAGTTTTTCTGAATAGTTTAAAACCACATTTGAGTTAAGTAAATTAATAATCAATTTTCGAACCAAAAAGTTTTTTATTATACTTATGTACGATGTTTGATTTATAGATTTTTAATTTCTCACGTAAAAAAAAATTGCTTTATCATTTTCAACGACAAAAGAAGAGTTAACGTAATATAATATGGTACCTAAAACAGTATTTGTGAACGTTAGGTGAAAAATGAACAAATGTTTGTAACAACAGTTATTTTAAACTATTTAAATGTATATATTCAATACCTTTTAAAGGTATTCCAATATCACTCGAATACTATTCAACTATTGATGTGTATTTTTATAACTTCGTTAAAACAATAGTCGTCGAAGTGCCGAGAACAAATAACTTTTTATACGTACTCACGTACTTAAAACTACTACTGGTCATTAATCATTCGAATAAACTACACACAGCAATGAGTTACGATTGAATGCTAATTTTTTTAATTAAATAATAAAAACGAATAATTAACTTTAATAATCAACTCTACACCTGTTATAAATTCTTTTGTATTATTAAATCAGGTATACCATACCCGACCGCAATAGGTATTGGTTTATCGTGAAAATTATGATTTTCCATTGCTATTACGTATCACGTGTAGAAATGATGAAAAAAATTATGTACACTCATAGTATAAATATATAATTAAGTATTAAATCTCCGGAAACTTAAGTGCAGCCCTAATTATATGTTAAATATTTTATGCTCTAACTCTAGGACGATGTGCTACAGGTGTATAAGATCCGAGTGGGTTTCGAAGGACACGAGAAACTATAAAATATATATATACTTTTAAACACGATATTCTATATATATATATATATATATGTGTTTATGACGGTGTACCTCATTCATGCGTTAAATATTACAATATCCTTTTGTGTATACAACACACGTCAAGAGTCGAGATAAAGTCATACGCAAGTTTACGTAGCTTAATACTATACGATTATATTCATACAATCTTAATTATTATATCAATATTATTATTTTGTAAAATAATCAACTCAATTTATAATAAAATATAAAAAATATAACATAAACATTGCACTTTGTACTTTATAAACATTTATTCAATGTATATAAATACGCTAAGTGCTTAGTTAACATAAAATCCGTCAATTGTATTATGAAGTTATAAAATAGACATTATTTAATATTTTACCGAAAATTATTAATTATGGCCATTAATGTATTCAATACAAATTACAATATTTTGTGTATAATAATCACGGAGAAGCCATGGGGGGACATGTCCTTCTCCTGCCTCCCTAATGGACGCCCTTGTACCCCAAAAAACAACAGTACATGAGATTCTACAAATTCGAGCATTGTGTGGGAGAGTGTTCCGGTGATATGCGCTACGAACTCGAATAAAATATTTCTTAAAATTCAATTAAAATTAAAATATTATTCCGAATATTTTCTAAATAATTTTTTTTTTTTCGGAAATCGATCAGCATTTTATGTATATTTGGTACACGCGTTTTTCTTCTCATGGTGTCGGGTTGGTGGACAGCGGCGTGGTAAAATATCGATTCGCACACGAATCATGCACGTGGCCTAGACGACGATGGGTTTTGTCTTTTTTTTCTCTAATGAAATACGCGTTCGAAACATTCGATTTATTTTGTTGCTTTATGCAATACTTTTGTGGCATTACGATCTACAACGGAGGGGCGTACGAGGAAAAGAATGGTAAAATAAATTCAAGTCAATAATAATATACGAGTAGTTTTTCTGAATAGTTTAAAACCACATTTGAGTTAAGTAAATTAATAATCAATTTTCGAACCAAAAAGTTTTTTATTATACTTATGTACGATGTTTGATTTATAGATTTTTAATTTCTCACGTAAAAAAAAATTGCTTTATCATTTTCAACGACAAAAGAAGAGTTAACGTATACATAACATAATATGGTACCTAAAACAGTATTTGTGAACGTTAGGTGAAAAATGAACAAATGTTTGTAACAACAGTTATTTTAAACTATTTAAATGTATATATTCAATACCTTTTAAAGGTATTCCAATATCACTCGAATACTATTCAACTATTGATGTGTATTTTTATAACTTCGTTAAAACAATAGTCGTCGAAGTGCCGAGAACAAATAACTTTTTATACGTACTCACGTACTTAAAACTACTACTGGTCATTAATCATTCGAATAAACTACACACAGCAATGAGTTACGATTGAATGCTAATTTTTTTAATTAAATAATAAAAAACGAATAATTAACTTTAATAATCAACTCTACACCTGTTATAAATTCTTTTTGTATTATTAAATCAGGTATACCATACCCGACCGCAATAGGTATTGGTTTATCGTGAAAATTATGATTTTTCATTGCTATTACGTATCACGTGTAGAAATGATGAAAAAAATTATGTACACTCATAGTATAAATATATAATTAAGTATTAAATCTCCGGAAACTTAAGTGCAGCCCTAATTATATGTTAAATATTTTATGCTCTAACTCTAGGACGATGTGCTACAGGTGTATAAGATCCGAGTGGGTTTCGAAGGACACGAGAAACTATAAAATATATATATACTTTTAAACACGATATTCTATATATATATATATATATATTGTGTTTATGACGGTGTACCTCATTCATGCGTTAAATATTACAATATCCTTTTGTGTATACAACACACGTCAAGAGTCGAGATAAAGTAATTATGATCTTCCGACAAACAATAATCGTATAAACAGACATAAACTTATATAATAGCGTTGAACGCAGGCAAATATTAAGACTGAACCATAATAACATTATTGTACATAATATATCGTGTGTGTTTTTCTTTTTTTGTAAATACGAGTAATATAATTAAAATAAAACGACGTACAGCGTAATAATTATAATGTATCGTATTACGCGTAGTACGACATAGGTGCGTCAGACAAATATAATTATATGGTATGTAATATAGGTTAAATACAAATGGCTATTTTTTTTTTTTTTTTAATAATAATAATAGTAATAAATTTTAAGCGTACGAAAATTATTATAAATTTGACATGGTCGAACATGTTGAATATCTAGTGATATCGTCTATAGACAATTCACTTAGAGTTTATATAAATGTTAAACATTTGATCGGAACACTTGTTTTTTTTTTTAAAAAAAAAAGAAAAATTCTCAACAGGTTTTGGCTGATATAAAAATGTTTTGAGAAATATATATTCGATATTGGCTTATTATCCACTTATGTCTCCTATATACGGCATTGTAGTATGGAATACCTATACTTTTGATATACACTCCAGTCGACTATAAATATTAAAATTGTAATTAAATTTATGTTAAATATACCACGTTATTTATATTTACAATAGACTTAATATGTTCTTACTTATTTGTTCAAAACGAATATATAGAAACAAATATTATTTTTACATAATATATATTTAAAATTAATTTATGAAACGAAACGAGAATTTGTAACTAATCGGAGTCTGCTTGTAACTAAAACAGCTTTTATATTATATAAATATAATATAATGAATTTTTCGATTGAGATGTCAAAACACTGAAAAAATATTAAAATTTTCCCAAATGATTTTTGTAATTATAATAAGTATGAATCATATTATAATATAAAGAAAATGTTTCTAGATAGCGTTTATTTTAATATCATATAAAATTGTCAATGTTTAATAAAAACTAAGACGTATGTAAAATATCTTTAATGTTTTAAACTCCACTTGCTCGATATACAAACTTCGCTTTTAAAGGAGATTTTCACAACTGTTATTTAAATACATATTGTCATTTTATACGAACACTCGTCGCAATAAACTATTATTATGATATTGAAAAGCGTAAAAGTATTTCCATAAGTGTATTTACTATACATCTGAGTACTGTAAGAAGACAATGTATTTATAACAAACTTTAATTTTAATGCGTAATATGAGAGACAAATTTATACCAAATTTTCACGTGGATATCATTTCAGATTTTCGTTTCGGAAGCCAACACATTTAATACAAGCCGATTAATTTCTATCTCGATTGGATTCACGATTTTTTTTTTTTAATTCAAATTACTCTCGAGATTTGAAAAAAAGTAAATTTCAACACACTATATAAAATTTATGTTGGTAGGCCTCACTTTTTTTTCGCATTTCTACAAAACACGAGACACGTATTTCGGAATATAAATTTTTAAAAATCGGTACAGGTATGCTGTAATTATTATTCGTATTATACGTATGAGTAATATATTTGCGAAGGTCAACGGGATAAAAACGAATTTGGCTATATATTCTACTAAAATTTACTTTCACTCACAAAACAAAAGTGGTGTCGACAGTACAGTTATATATGGTGGATACTGATGGTCAAATCCAAACTGAACATAGAGTTTTCGGTCGAATATTTAAGGTAAATAAAACGAGTAAGGAAAACTGCAATCGAACGGAAATTTGCCAATGAAGTGTTTTTATACGAGTAATATATAAACATCGGACACATGCTGCATAACACGTTTACGCGAATCAAAACGGGTGCACTGCAAGTATAAAAAGTTTCGATAATATGTTATCGTCTAAATCAGAGGTTCCTAAACTTTTTGTCCCGTAGACCACATGTCAATTTTTTCTGTTTTTAGTAGACCCTCTAAATTGAATTCCTACAAATTCATCAACGTGTTTTTGACAGCGTACACGGAGCTACTCACTTTAAGAGTAAATACTGAAGAGTGAAAATTTTAAATTAAAAAAACGTGTAGTGTTTTTTTTTATTCGTACCACTATTAAGCAAATTTTAATTATTTATTTAATTGTTTAAATAATTAAAACGACAGGAAATGCAAATGTAAATTAATTACATCCTAAAATAAAATAAACATACAAAAAAAATCTTTATAAAAATGTATTGTTTTTTTTAATGGGAGTGATGAGACTGTTTCGTTGACAGTTAAATGTTCAATATTTGGCTTAAAATTAATCAGGTTCAACCTTAAATCTCCTATACCAGTGATTTCCAATCTATTTCTTTTTTTTTTTTTAAGGTTTTGAAGATGATCGACAACCGTTCGAAAACGCGGGTTTTTCGTAAAAAATTCCTATACACGCGTTTTTCACTCCTCGTCAATTGTGAGATCCCTATTTACATTTCATGTACTCCCAACTTTTTTTGTTCACTGACACGGAACCTTTGCAGGTTAGAATCGACTGCTGGGGGCATCGATATAGACCACTTTGAGAACAAAGTGATATCATAAGATATCGTTTGTTTCTAAACGATCAGTTTTACGCGCGTATGTATGTCTCAAGATATGTTATACGACATCACGGCCGAACCTAATGTAGATTGACAGATCGTATCGGTAGCTCCTGCGCGGTCGTATATACATATATATATATATATATATATATACGTATGATTAGTCGTAGAAAATATTATACGTTACGACGTTCGTCGAGCAGTACACGTTTAATTTCACACTACATTTTCACGCCGACTTAACCGTCGACGCAGCTTTGACGAACGCCGACAAACGAATAAAATACGTATAGGATATTTTTTATTTTTTATTTTTGATAAAAATACGTAGGTATGTGAGTGTTTCAATATAAGCGTTTCGAATGTGGAATTGTTTTTTTAATTCGATACGAATTACAAATACTTATTGATAGCGGTGATCGTGTGGTACGGGGTGAACTAATATATACACGCGTGGCGGTAATACACTAATACCACTGACTTCCACTGCCACATGTCGATTCGGGAAAGATAAATGTACGATTAAAAATACATAATTTTTCACTCACCAATCGGGTTTTATTAATTTTAATTACGTAGCAATGAAAACAGTGACTCACCTGCAACAAACACGAAAAGAATATTAAGACACGCGTAAACGCAAATTAATTAGTTTTTGATAATACGCTAAATCTACGTGTGAATCTTATAAAACAGTTTCCTAGACTCCTATACATATACTTGTGTATATATATATACGCGTGAATAAGACGAGCGAGGAGAAATTTAATCCGAACGGACGGTAGATACTTGATAAATGCTGCCAATAACCAGCTATTTGGGCCCTTTGATTTGGTGTAGAAAATCCCTTGACGGGGGATCATTCGAGCGGAAGAGCGAGATCAGTTCGCACCACCATCGGTACGATACGTGCGACGTCATGGAGGAAAAAATAAAATAATACTAGAAAAAAAAACCGCTACAAACTTTGTATTATTATTTAATATATATATATTATATATACAGCGTGGGTCAGTGGGTTCTGACCAATTTTAATTGAAGTTTATTAGTCAAGTATTAAAAACAAAGTAATGAAACAAATTGTATTTTATTCAACATAAAGATTATATTTAATTGTTATTAATAAAAATCTTTAAACTTTTAAAAATTACATTGCTTAAGTGGCCGCCTTCATTTTGTACACGGTCGGCTACCCGCTTTTTCATACTGTCCATAACTCTCTGTAGGATATGCAAATCGATGGCTTTAATTTCCCGTCTAATGTTTTCTTTTAACTCTAATAGTGTATGCGGCTTATTAGTGAACATTTTAGATTTCAAAAAGAAATCAGGTGCCGTTAAATCAGGAGAACGTTGTGGCCAGGCAATATCACCATTGCGCGAAATCACACGATTCGGAAACATTTTTCTAAGAAAAGCCATTGAAATACGCGCTGTATGGCTGATAGCACCATCTTGTTAGAACCATAGTTCATGATCTTGTACTCCTAATCGCTGTAATTCAGCTGACAAGAAGTTGTTCCGATGTTACAGTCACAGTCACATTGTTTTCCTCGAATAAGTACGGACCCAAAATGCCAAACGATGAAACGCCACACCATACAGTCACTTTTGCAGAATAAAAAGGAGTCATGTGTAACAAACTAGGTTGTTCTGAAGTCCAAAAACGATAGTTTTGTTTATTAACCACACCGCATAAATGAAAACGTGCTTCATCTGACATAATGAAATTGGACAAAAATTCATGATTTTCATGTTACGATTGCTGAAACATGTTACACAATTCAATTCTCGTACCAAAATCATTCGAAAGGAGTTGATTACTGATATAGTAAGACTAAAAATCATGAACTTTAATCCGGCGACAAACTAGTTCATCTTATCTACTTTAGCACCCAATCACAGCACTCTTTAAATCGTCAGAACCCACTGCCCCACCCTGTATATATATACAATATATATGTATCGTCACATAATGAAGCGGGAACGTATATAAAACGATTATGAAACGACTTGTGTATTTTTTTTTCTTCTGAAAGTCTCTTCACGCGACTCGTCCACTCCACCGGCAATATTACGCATTGTTTTGTTTTTTCTCCGAACGGATTCACCGCCACTACTCGTAACAGTTTTCAGGTGTAAACGAAAATCGCGACGACGGTGAGGTGGAGTGGAAACGAACAGAGAAAATAATTGTATTAATAACTATATATACTGAGCACGCGGTTATGGCCGGTCACGTCCTGACCGCGAGCTATCATCACACCTGGCTGACCACCGTATTATAACCGCGAGAGCGCTTTGTACAAACAGAAAACGCGCGCACGAAGAAACGTGTAGTGGGCGGCGTTGCGAAAACCGTACGACAACACGGCCGACCAATGACCGTATTAAGCCGTACATACATTGTTATAATATCGTCCTGTGATTCGCGCTCGGTGCTGAATGCGTTTATTACAATAATAATCTGAAAATATGATTTAACGGATTTCGATGGATTTGAAAAGTGTGCAGCGTAACGTCGTGGCCGGGAGACGTAAGGTATTAGGGACTAAGGAGAGGTGAAGTGTTCGTACTTGAGGCAGGGCCCCACAAAGGGGGGGTCAGTGAGTACTATGGTCCCGGGGCCCGGGCTCTCTGGGGGCCCGGGGAAAAAAACATAATACACCTATACACATATTATTAATTTAAATAAGAAAAATAAAATGAGACTTAATATTTGATATTATACGAGTCATGCCACCCTAGTCACCATATCTTTATACAATATTGGTATACAAATAATTTGATTTCTTACTACATCATTTTTTGTAACAAAATGTGTAGGCGGGTGGTGCGTGCTGCGTGAGCATTTCTTGGAAAAAATAATAGGGAAATAAATCCTGGAAGATAAGAGCAATAAGTCCGCCGCTATAGAAATATTAATGTTGTGCCGCCTGTCCTTTTAGTACTATTTTTGCTGGTCGAAAATGGGTTTTAATATATTAAATTTTGTCAATAGTTACTCGTAATCGGGTATTCCCACAATATGTACATGTACAAAATATGTACAATACAATTGTATTTTTGTATGTACAAACGCTATTTTTAATTTTTAATAATTTACATTGTATTTCATTATACATAAATACTTTTTAAAAAAATGTTGATTTTTATAGTTATTGAACTGTAGTAAATTAATGTACTTGCGTGTTCTAAACTAAAATAACTGATATTTTATAGAGGTGTATATAACAGCAAAAGAAGCCGTGTAACCCATATATTTAGGTAATTTTTGTAAAAATAAAAAATTACAAGTTAGAATAATTTATAATTATTAGACGATTATAAATATTAATATACATCGAGGGCCCGGATTTATTCAGAGTACCGTAGTTGAAAAATCCATGGGGGGGGGGCCTGCTTGTGGGGCGTAGTTGGGGAAAAAGGGGAGCGAACGTTTTCTAAGACACAGGAGACGAAAAAAAACTAAATTTTACACGCGTTGAATCCACTGACACCAATGATAGCACTCTTATTCCTTTTTTTCTAAATATTAACGCGTATGATTATTTTAAAACAATTTTTTTATACGATTAAATAATCGAATTCGATGTATTTACACGTATGACTTAAATACAGCTATTTAAATTCGCGATTTATTATCACTCATACCAAAGTCAATCGTTTTTCGCGAATCTATTCGCTGTAATGTTAAATACATTTTCTAATCAAACGGAAAACGAGACAATTGCGCGTTTATTCGTTTTGTCCGTGTAATAATACTCGTATATTTTTTTTCGTTCTTATATTGTTTTTTTTTTTACCAATTTTTCAAAAAAAATTTTGACATTTACATTTACATCGTGTTCTATTGTGTTTCTGATAAAATATGTAGATTCGTTTTCTTCATTTTTTCACTTTCCACAAAAAACTTTGCAAGGGCGTCGTAACGCAGTGATGGAGAAAGTGTCATAATCCGATCGCTATGGGTCCGAAAAGCGAATGAAAAGGATAATAATTTTAATTTTCTATACGTGCACAAAAGGCGACCACGGTACAATGTTAATATCATTAACCGGTTACTAATAAACGATTAATGTTGTTAATAATGACCGTTTATATGATAACTAATAATTACCGAGGTGACGATTTGAATTGCAGACAAAACAAATTATTTTGTTAGATAAAACAAATCGGTTTTGAAATCAGTATAACTCATAAAACCGTCTATTGAAATTCGAAGACCGGTTTTTGTACAGATTATTGTCGTCATGCTTACTCAACTCTTCAAGTCTGCATTTCTTCGGAATGTCACCGGAGAAAAAAACGGAGAAAACTTGTAGGAAAAAGACAAAAAGCTTTCCGGATGTCGAAAAGTGTTCGAAATTTGTATTGACCAGTGGGATACCACTTAGGCACCTCCCCTACTCATTATTATTATTATTCATCTTTGACCGCGGAATGTTTTGCCATTCTGGAGGCCATCAAATGCATTAGTTCTTTCCCGTCTGGTTTCTATTTAATTGTACCGGATTCCCAGTCATGTTTCCAAGCCTTGAATAGTAATCCCCTTCTGTCTAAATGTTCTTCCCTAATCTTGCGCATCCGAACACTTTTATGGTCCCTTAATTCTTCCAGTTATATCATTGACCTTTTATGGGTTCCGGGTCACGTAGGCATCCAAGGTAACGAGCGTCGAGCACGCAGATTTTTTGTTTAACTCCACGGAAAATCTCATTTTTACGGGTTCCTCAACTTGCCCTTTCACCTATCTGTTTCCAAACTTACGTAAAACTACCTTTAACCTATGGAATTCCGAGTGGTCTAATCTCCCAGTTTCCTACGCTAGTAAATACAAACAATCGGTACCATCCGTTTCACATAGAACCTGGTTTATGGATTTACAACTAAATAGACATATAATCACTAAATAATCCAGACTACGACTGAGTCATAATAAGCTACCTAAACATGCATTTAAAACGGAGCTGAACGATAGACCAGCGTGCATTCTTTTTAATAATTGTCTTGGCCATACCCGCGACGTTTACCGCCTTATTTTTTCACTGTCCTGCTATGTTTAATGAAAACGTCGATATGACTTTTTCTAATTTATTATTATCCGATTATCCCATCATCATTAAAGCCGTAATCAATTTTATTTCGTGTACCGGCTTTCTGATTTAACTTTGAATTTAGTTTATATATCTTGAATATATGTGCATGCGTGCGCACGTGTTTTATATTTCTATAATTTTTTTTTCCGTTTTTTTTTTGTCATTCTCTCAAAAATGCACTTGCGTCTTTATGTTATCATTTTATTTTATATATTGCGCGTGTATAATGTAACATATTTATTTACCTTCTATATAATTGTTGAGATATATAACTTATAGTTAAAATTTCAATAAAAAAATTATTATTATCTATAATATAAAATGAATCGCAAAATGTGTTGGTAAGCGCATAACTCAACAACGCCTGGACCAATTTGGCCAAATCTTTTTTCAAATATTCGTTGAAGTTCAAGGATGGTTTTACGGCGAGAAAAATTAGAATTATTGCTGGAAAAACCCTAAAATAGCCCTTTTCTTTTCCCATACAAATGATTTGTAACGGCTTCGTACGAATTCGTACGAATTCGTGCAACTTAAAAGGATTTGACTTCAAGTCATATCAAATTTTAAAAAAAGTTGTCTGTTACCTAATCTACTGAGTTTGTTTTTTGTCAACTGTTACACGAAACAAATTCGTATATCGTGTTTTGTGCAGAGTGTTTAGTTAGTTAGTGTTTGTTTAGTTCGTGATTAGTGAAAAATAATTTATATTTGATATGCCTCCTATAAGACGAAGCAATTTAGGTAGAAGAACCAGAAATGCTACAAACCAAGCTAATTACCGATCTAATCGTACTGCACAAGAACGTGACGACGAAATGAACGTGAAAGAATTCGGATATCACAAACGCGTGAAGCGCGAGCGCGACATTCAACTAATAATCGCGCAAGTTTGAATCGAGCTGCTTTCAGTTACGATGTGTCAATTGACTACAGTAACTACCAATGTGTTGTTATTGGTTCTATGAACTCGGTTTGCTCACACTGTAAGGCATTAAAATACAAAAACGAAGCCAATGGATTGTGTTGCGCAAATGGTAAAGTGACATTGATACCATTGATCCACCACCAGAACCATTGTACTCATTGGTTTCAGGAATAGGAAAAGATTCTATACACTTTTGACAAATATCCAACAATATAACAATTGCTTTCAAATGACTTCATTTGGGGCAACAAATGTAGTTCGGGAAAATTTTATGCCAACTTTCAAGGTATGTATTATAGCAGTTACTCATAATTATTTTAGCGAACAAAATTTTCTGTCACCAAAGTTAAGATGTGTCACTAATCTTCAATTTCTTAATCATTACGAAATATATCACTTAGTCATCATATTATATGGTGTTTCAGTTTCAGTGACACTTTTATTATATTTTATATTTGATAGATATTAGTTAAAACTAAATATATACTTTTAAGATCAAATATTATTTAAGTTTGATCACCGACAATCCATTAATTTATACACACCATAATATTTTTTTATTTACAGATACAAGGGCAAATATATCACAGAGCAGGTTCACTGTTACCAGTGTCAGATAGCGACAACAAATTCCTGCAAATTTATTTTATGGGCAATTCACCACAAGAAATTGATCTGCGTTGTGCACATAACAATTTAGTAAAGAGGTCTATTGTAGAACAATTACAAACTTTATTTCATCAACACAATCAATTGATTATATTGTTTAAACTGCCCTGGATCTGATGCCATCCGATAATCACAAAATTGTAATCAGAGCTGATAAAACACCTGCAGGTCAACATACAAGACGTTTTAATGCACCAACTATTGATGAAGTTGCTATCGTTGTAGTTGGAGAAAACTTGGAATCCCGTGATATTGTTTTACATCGTCGGAATGATCAATTACAACGTATAAAAACACATCGCTCATATGATGCACTGCAATATCCCATTATATTTTGGCAAGGTGAAGATGGCTACGATTTCTCAATAAAATGATAAATCCCATTACAGGTAACTAAAATATTAGTTTAGCTATGGCGATAATATCTCAGTCATTATATTATGTATTTTTAATTTTATATTTGAATGTTATTAAAACAAAATCTATTTACAGGTTCTGAAACCAACAAAAGTCAGTTCAATGAACTATTATTCATCAATTTTAATTGAAGTTTATTAGTCAAGTATTAAAACAAAGTAATGAAACAAATTGTATTTTATTCAACATAAAGATTATATTTAATTGTTATTAATAAAAATCTTTAAACTTTTAAAAATTACATTGCTTAAGTGGCCGCCTTCATTTTGTACACGGTCGGCTACCCGCTTTTTCATACTGTCCATAACTCTCTGTAGGATATGCAAATCGATGGCTTTAATTTCCCGTCTAATGTTTTCTTTTAACTCTAATAGTGTATGCGGCTTATTAGTGAACATTTTAGATTTCAAAAAACCCCACAAAAAGAAATCAGGTGCCGTTAAATCAGGAGAACGTTGTGGCCAGGCAATATCACCATTGCGCGAAATCACACGATTCGGAAACATTTTTCTAAGAAAAGCCATTGAAATACGCGCTGTATGGCTGATAGCACCATCTTGTTAGAACCATAGTTCATGATCTTGTACTCCTAATCGCTGTAATTCAGCTGGCAAGAAGTTGTTCCGATGTTACAGTCACAGTCACATTGTTTTCCTCGAATAAGTACGGACCCAAAATGCCAAACGATGAAACGCCACACCATACAGTCACTTTTGCAGAATAAAAAGGAGTCATGTGTAACAAACTAGGTTGTTCTGAAGTCCAAAAACGATAGTTTTGTTTATTAACCACACCGCATAAATGAAAACGTGCTTCATCTGACATAATGAAATTGGACAAAAATTCATGATTTTCATGTTACGATTGCTGAAACATGTTACACAATTCAATTCTCGTACCAAAATCATTCGAAAGGAGTTGATTACTGATATAGTAAGACTAAAAATCATGAACTTTAATCCGGCGACAAACTAGTTCATCTTATCTACTTTAGCACCTAATCACAGCACTCTTTAAATCGTCAGAACCCACTGCCCCACCCTGTATATATATACAATATATATGTATCGTCACATAATGAAGCGGGAACGTATATAAAACGATTATGAAACGACTTGTGTATTTTTTTTTCTTCTGAAAGTCTCTTCACGCGACTCGTCCACTCCACCGGCAATATTACGCATTGTTTTGTTTTTTCTCCGAACGGATTCACCGCCACTACTCGTAACAGTTTTCAGGTGTAAACGAAAATCGCGACGACGGTGAGGTGGAGTGGAAACGAACAGAGAAAATAATTGTATTAATAACTATATATACTGAGCACGCGGTTATGGCCGGTCACGTCCTGACCGCGAGCTATCATCACACCTGGCTGACCACCGTATTATAACCGCGAGAGCGCTTTGTACAAACAGAAAACGCGCGCACGAAGAAACGTGTAGTGGGCGGCGTTGCGAAAACCGTACGACAACACGGCCGACCAATGACCGTACATACATTGTTATAATATCGTCCTGTGATTCGCGCTCGGTGCTGAATGCGTTTATTACAATAATAATCTGAAAATATGATTTAACGGATTTCGATGGATTTGAAAAGTGTGCAGCGTAACGTCGTGGCCGGGAGACGTAAGGTATTAGGGACTAAGGAGAGGGTGAAGTGTTCGTACTTGTAGGCAGGGCCCCCACAAAGGGGGGGGGGGTCAGTGAGTACTATGGTCCCGGGGCCCGGGCTCTCTGGGGGCCCGGGGAAAAAAACATAATACACCTATACACATATTATTAATTTAAATAAGAAAAATAAAATGAGACTTAATATTTGATATTATACGAGTCATGCCACCCTAGTCACCATATCTTTATACAATATTGGTATACAAATAATTTGATTTCTTACTACATCATTTTTTGTAACAAAATGTGTAGGCGGGTGGTGCGTGCTGCGTGAGCATTTCTTGGAAAAAATAATAGGGAAATAAATCCTGGAAGATAAGAGCAATAAGTCCGCCGCTATAGAAATATTAATGTTGTGCCGCCTGTCCTTTTAGTACTATTTTTGCTGGTCGAAAATGGGTTTTAATATATTAAATTTTGTCAATAGTTACTCGTAATCGGGTATTCCCACAATATGTACATGTACAAAATATGTACAATACAATTGTATTTTTGTATGTACAAACGCTATTTTAATTTTAATAATTTACATTGTATTTCATTATACATAAATACTTTTTAAAAAAATGTTGATTTTTATAGTTATTGAACTGTAGTAAATTAATGTACTTGCGTGTTCTAAACTAAAATAACTGATATTTTATAGAGGTGTATATAACAGCAAAAGAAGCCGTGTAACCCATATATTTAGGTAATTTTTGTAAAAATAAAAAATTACAAGTTAGAATAATTTATAATTATTAGACGATTATAAATATTAATATACATCGAGGGCCCGGATTTATTCAGAGTACCGTAGTTGAAAAATCCATGGGGGGGGCCTGCTTGTGGGGCGTAGTTGGGGAAAAAGGGGAGCGAACGTTTTCTAAGACACAGGAGACGAAAAAAAAGAAATTAAATTTTACACGCGTTTAATCCACTGATACCAATGATAGTACTCTTATTCATTTTTTTTCTAAATATTAACGCGTATGATTATTTTAAAACAATTTTTTTATACGATTAAATAATCGAATTCGATGTATTTACACGTATGACTTAAATACAGCTATTTAAATTCGCGATTAATTATCACTCATACCAAAGTCAATCGTTTTTCGCGAATCTATTCGCTGTAATGTTAAATACATTTTCTAATCAAACGGAAAACGAGACAATTGCGCGTTTATTCGTTTTGTCCGTGTAATAATACTCGTATATTTTTTTTCGTTCTTATATTGTTTTTTTTTTTACCAATTTTTCAAAAAAAATTTTGACATTTACATTTACATCGTGTTCTATTGTGTTTCTGATAAAATATGTAGATTCGTTTTCTTCATTTTTCACTTTCCACAAAAACTTTGCAAGAGCGTCGTAACGCAGTGATGGAGAAAGTGTCATAATCCGATCGCTATGGGTCCGAAAAGCGAATGAAAAGGATAATAATTTTAATTTTCTATACGTGCACAAAAGGCGACCACGGTACAATGTTAATATCATTAACCGGTTACTAATAAACGATTAATGTTGTTAATAATGACCGTTTATATGATAACTAATAATTACCGAGGTGACGATTTGAATTGCAGACAAAACAAATTATTTTGTTAGATAAAACAAATCGGTTTTGAAATCAGTATAACTCATAAAACCGTCTATTGAAATTCGAAGACCGGTTTTTGTACAGATTATTGTCGTCATGCTTACTCAACTCTTCAAGTCTGCATTTCTTCGGAATGTCACCGGAGAAAAAAACGGAGAAAACTTGTAGGAAAAAGACAAAAAGCTTTCCGGATGTCGAAAAGTGTTCGAAATTTGTATTGACCAGTGGGATACCACTTAGGCACCTCCCCTACTCATTATTATTAGTATCATTATTATTATTATTATTATTCATCTTTGACCGCGGAATGTTTTGCCATTCTGGAGGCCATCAAATGCATTAGTTCTTTCCCGTCTGGTTTCTATTTAATTGTATCGGATTCCCAGTCATGTTTCCAAGCCTTGAATAGTAATCCCTTTCTGTCTAAATGTTCTTCCCTAATCTTGCGCATCCGAACACTTTTATGGTCCCTTAATTCTTCCAGTTATATCATTGACCTTTTATGGGTTCCGGGTCACGTAGGCATCCAAGGTAACGAGCGTCGAGCACGCAGATTTTTTGTTTAACTCCACGGAAAATCTCATTTTTACGGGTTCCTCAACTTGCCCTTTCACCTATCTGTTTCCAAACTTACGTAAAACTACCTTTAACCTATGGAATTCCGAGTGGTCTAATCTCCCAGTTTCCTACGCTAGTAAATACAAACAATCGGTACCATCCGTTTCACATAGAACCTGGTTTATGGATTTACAACTAAATAGACATATAATCACTAAATAATCCAGACTACGACTGAGTCATAATAAGCTACCTAAACATGCATTTAAAACGGAGCTGAACGATAGACCAGCGTGCATTCTTTTTAATAATTGTCTTGGCCATACCCGCGACGTTTACCGCCTTATTTTTTCACTGTCCTGCTATGTTTAATGAAAACGTCGATATGACTTTTTCTAATTTATTATTATCCGATTATCTCATCATCATTAAAGCCGTAATCAATTTTATTTCGTGTACCGGCTTTCTGATTTAACTTTGAATTTAGTTTATATATCTTGAATATATGTGCATGCGTGCGCACGTGTTTTATATTTCTATAATTTTTTTTTCCGTTTTTTTTTGTCATTCTCTCAAAAATGTACTTGCGTCTTTATGTTATCATTTTATTTTATATATTGCGCGTGTATAATGTAACATATTTATTTACCTTCTATATAATTGTTGAGATATATAACTTATAGTTAAAATTTCAATAAAAAATTATTATTATTATTATTATTATTATTATTATTATTATTATTATTATATTATTATTATTATTATTACAATTATTATATATATATATATAATATTTTATACGTGTGTGGAAAATCAAGACGAATGGATAATTTTTGGAAATTCGGGACAAGGTTATTGAAACGTTGGACGCGACGACAATAGGTGAATTTCGTAACTCGCGTCGCGTCGTAGTTAGCGTTTATAAATTGTTTTCTTCCACAACGAATATATGTAAATAAAACAATATATAATATAATGTATTATGTTATTATTGTTATTGTTATTATTATTATGATATTTTATTGCGCTGGATATTGTGGAAACGCGAGTATTATGAACACAATATACGTCTACGTCTACGTCTCAATCGCCACGCCGAGACTAATATTCATATTATGTTTTGTCGAATGCGCACACGCGGCGCACGCCTACGTGGTAAACCTTGCCGAATGTGTAACGGCGAGAGGACAACGAGAACGATTTGCCTATAAACGTGTCGAATGATAACACAATACGAATAGTAAGACATTACAAGTAGGTAACGAAGGGGAAATAAAAAATTATAATATTATTGTCTATAACAATAATAACTACAGCGTGTAAAAGCCAAAAAGAAAGAAAAAGAAAAAACAGTGTTTTCGCGCTCGTCATATAGGTACTCGTATAAAACGCGCGCCGCCGCCGCCGCCGTCTATAACGTCTACGTAGTCGCGAGGTCGTCGCGAATAGTCGACATTTTTTTTCTCCCCCGGCAAGGACATTTCCGTTTTTTGTTCCTAGACAATTATTACACACACGCACACAATATATATATATATAATATTAACGTATGGAAATATTTAAATATTTTTTATATTATAATAAAACGTCCAAACGCGCCGGTTCTCGTCGAATTATTATTGAATAACGCGCCGCAATTTTTATTGTATATTATAATATATATATTTTATTATTGTTATTATAATGATATTATTATCGTAATCAATTTTGGCCGTCTGTACCATTTCCATAATCCAAGGACGTAACCGACGATAGCGAGATAATTTTTATTTTACTACTATTATTATTATTAATTCTTTTTTTCATTCTCTCGTAATATAATGCGTGGTATATATAGTTGGATGGTACACCGCGCGTATTTATCGACTTCACGCATGCGTTTAGATTAATATAATATAATGTAGACGGTATAATATATTATTATGAATTGTGAATGTAAATAGAAAACAATAAAAAAAAAAATGAAAAACAGATTTTTTTTTTTACGCGCGTAAGACAAAAACAAAATCTAAATCGTCCGATTAAAAAGCAAAAAAAAAAAATTCAAAACAATTTAGCGAGACGCTATTATAACGCTGTAGATGTCGGTTCGTATACGTACGCGCGTATATATTACAGCGGATCACTCGATCGGGCGTTGTTTATTGTCAGGGGCCGGAACCGAACCGAAATTAACCGATTCCAGAACCGGAAACCTAAAACAAAATTAGAACCGTTACCGGTACCAAAACCCTTTTCATCTGGAACTGAAATTGTACCGGAATCCTTACCATAAAACCGGTTGATATCGGTTCTAAATCTTCAATTCGTTGAAAATTATAAATTGGAAATTATTATTTGAAAACCACGGGGAAGATGTCGGAGTATTTATTTTATTGTTTTACTTCAATTGTAGGCATAGCTATAATGTTTCCAAGAATTTCGTCAAATAATACACACACCAGCATTGATTATCGTATGAAAATCAATGACAATAATTAACGAAAATGTTATTTACGGGAATAATTATATACACAGAAAATATCATTCGTTATTCTCTCCGTGTACGATTATTATTGAACTTTGCACACGTACAAAATACGTACCAAAGTTCATTCACAGAACAACAGCAAATTTTGTATCGACACTTTACAGAAGACATTTGTTTACAATGGTTACATGTTTAAACTTTAAACCACCGGTATTTACCACAACTACAGATGTATATATACATAGCTATTATAGCCATCGTATTTACGTATTTGTTCGCACCACATTCACGATGACCGTTTGGTTTTAGTATGATATTATTATATAGGTTAAAAATTTTGTCAACATTTTTGTTATAAATATATTATATATATACTTTTAAGAACCGGTAAATACCGGTTCCAGAACACAATTAAAAATTTTGAAACCCGGAATCGAAACCGAAACCGACATTTTTATTTTCCTGATTTTCTTCTTTTTATTAACCTGATCCGGAACCAGGACCGATATTTTGTTAAGGTTCCGGCCCCTGGTTTACTGTCAGGGCTGTGAATTTAATACATTCGGGTGTTTTTTTCTTCTTGCTACACCGTACATGAAAATGGATTATGCCAAAATGTGTCTTGTCTAAATTTATAATTCAAATACGAAATCTTATTTTGCATATTTTCGCATAATATTTAACGAATTAGGGCGTACAAAACGCATGGTTTCACGATTTTTTCGTATTGATGTTTTTTTTTACTTAATATTTATATTTTTTTCTAAATAATTTTAATCGAATTAAATTTATATTTTCCGGTCTAAATGTTTTTTTATTTATAACGTGTCTTTTATGGTTTCGGTGAAACTATTTTTAGTCTGGTGTATTTAACTCGAATTTTTACACGATAATAATAAATCATTATTGTTCTGGTATCTACAAATCAGCAATACGCAGTGCCGTCCTAACCACCAATAATGCCTTAGGGCAATAATATTTGACGCCCCCAAAAAAAAATTTACAACTAACGTAATATCTAATTACATAGTTTTATATATTTTAATAGTAAATACACTCATCCTAGAAATCATCATATAGATACAAGGGAAATTAATATCTAAAATAAAACAACAATTTTTTCTTTTTGTCATTAATTTTTTTGACGCCCCATGCATTCATAATACATTGGACGCCCTAGGGCACTTGCCCCATTTGCCCCCCCCCCTTGGGACGGCTATGGCAATCCGTATATGAAATTCGTAATCTTAGATAATATAGCCCAAAGGACATATTTCCTTTTTTTTTCAGGCGGTAAAGAACGACTTGAAGATTAAGTAGGTGTATGTAAATAAAGAATTATACTAGTAGAAATGTTTAATGTTAATTTTTCAGTCATTATAAGATGTAAAGGTGAAGTTTCATCATTATCAATTATATAGTATTTTTTTTTTCAATCCTAATGATTAATCATCATTGATAAATTAGACATTTTATGAAATTTTATAATAGTATCAAAAAAAATTATCTTTTTTTTTTTTTTGTCTAGATAAATTGTAATTAGTTATTTATCTTTATCTAGATAATTTTATTGTCTAACATCTTTTATCTTTATCTAGATAAATTAATATTTATGTTTATACAACACTGCTCGTAATCATTTCAATTATTGACGGTATTTTCTTTTATTTTCGCCGTACACTTGTACACAACAAAACGCGGTTTAGTTCGCCTGCGTATAAACTAGCGTCCTCTCTTATAACATAGGTACACAACGCAGTGGCGGAACACGACACGATTATGATTTTTTATTTTTTTCTCGTGTTCCCAATATATAGGTACAACGGCGGTTAGGCATCTCTCTGTGTACATTATACAATACGTTTTGTACAATATGAATAATAATTTTATATGTTTTTTTTTATTCCTTCCGATTATCCTGCGGCGGCGGCGGCGGCGGCGGCGGCGACCGGACGCCGGCAATAAGTCACGGATGCCTAAGTTCCTGTCCGCGTTTTAGTCGATTAACTTGTTCGTATACACCTGCAGCTATATCGCCCGTACACTTTGTTCGCTGCTCTATTTGCTCGTCGCCTGCTGCGCCCGTCACCTCCGCTCTAGTCCGCAGGAGTTATTTTACACTAGTAGGTACGCTCGATAAACAATCATTTTTTTTTCAATCGGTATCATCGGACACGATTCTCCAGAGGAGTCGTGTGCGGCGGCGGCGGCGACGACGACGACGACAACGATTATACGGAGGCGTACCCGGACGGAAAATACTACGCGTAGGTACACAACAATACAACGGCGACACGTACAGTCACGCCGTACAGTCACGGTCCGCGTGTCGCGGCGCAATTTTCGTGTAAACTCCGATGGTCAATGAATCTCATCTGTAGCCCCATGGTATAGAGTTATTGTTGTTGACGGTATTTATTTAGTATACGGACCCGGGGACACCTCGCCGCCCGCGCCGACTCGGTATAACTTGTTATTGCGACTATAAATTATGAATTATACGACTTGTTATACAACTAAAGTAGCATAAAACTCCGATGTGTTCGTACACGATGATGATGTATTCTGATTTCTGTTCGGGTTTTCTTATTCTTCTTCTTTCTTCGATTTTGGCCGACTATGGACCACGTCAGATGACTTCACGCGATCGTTTTTCTCCATTCTTGCTTTTCTTTCAGTACTGTCTAGTATAGAAGGTTGAAAGGAAATTATGCGGAATACGGGGAAAGACGGAACGCTGTAACGATTGCGATGAACGCTCTTGGAGAGTTATAAAACCAAGAAGAACAACGAGAATACGCTAAAAATCGCCACGCGCCTAAAAACGCGCACAAGCGCCGTACCGACGACGCTCCCTCGGAAACCGGTTTGATGACCACCGTCCAGAACATCGCGACTTCATTAATGCGAAATACCGGCCAGGCCAATATTATTGTAAAACCACTTATTTTGAAGTTTTTTCAGAAGTGTTAAAATCCTCGCCCCTCTTTTCTTCTCTCCTTCGTCCTTTCACCACCATCCCTTCTCTTCCTATCGTACCTTTCCCCTCCCGTAACATATCACCTTCGTCCCCTCCCTTTTTCCACCTCAAAACAGAGTGATAACAGTAATTTAGATTTAAAAACATATTTTGTTTAATTTGTTAACAAGGTTTATTAGAGAATTTAAAGCAATAATTTCAATAAAACAATTATCTAAAGATTTGTATGTATACCTACATAATAATGTATATATATATAAAACATTTATACACAACTTAACCGAATAACCGATAATCGAAATCAAAACCGAACTATTTTAACTCGTTTTTATGTCCAGATTTTCATTATCGGTGTCATAACACGCGTATATTTGATTTGGGTACTGAACTTTTTTTTTTTTTCTTCGAACATATTTCTATAGGTAGGTATAAATATAATAAACATTATTACGTATATCATTATGTTATTACACATATTTATTATAATTAACAGGAAAATAAGAAAAAATGATTGTAAATTACACATAATTTGATATTACGTTGTAAATAAGGCAAGGACTTTCATGCACTAAAACACTATCAAATGTGTTGTTAAATATGTGAACTAAAAAGGAAAGAAAATTACAAAAACTGTCTTTATTATATTATTTTATTTTATTTTACTGAGTCATACAAAATATTCGAATATTTCAAATATTTCGCAGTTAAAAAGAAACTGTACTGTATATTATTATTACAATCGTTTTTTCTTAAAAATTTTGTATTGCAATGTAATGTAATATAACAAGTTATTACTATTAACATTTTGGTCTCAATCGTTTTTACAACAGACTCTAGAATTAATCAGATAATATTGTTGACCTTGACTCTAGAAAAATATTTATTTAAGGGGTGTGATTTTATACGAGATATCGATATTTTTGTCACTAAAAAAAAAAATCGAAACATGGCCTTAAAACCAAAAATATTATTATTTACTCATTGACGTACGATTAACCAGAAATGTATACGTGTGATAAAGTCCTATTGCTTTAGTGAAGTAATCGTAAAAGAGTATTTTTTTTCACGTAGATCTTTCAAAGACGCGTTTTACAATAAACCAATAATTATTGTGTATGGCCTAGAATTTCGTTGAACATTTAGAAATGGTGTGAAATGATAGACTTTTGAGCAATAGACACTGTATGAGATGATAACTTGCAAACTGTCGTCTACGCATACACGTACCTACGTTACAGTATTATTGTTTGAAAAACATCCGATTATAACACAATATTATTTTACACTATTGTTTTATAGCGTTTTAAACGGCGTTGCGGCGAGCGCTTGTCGTGGTGTACTCGTTGGATTTCAAAACGTCATTAGTGTCAATGATGAAGCGGAAACGTTTTCATTAATTCGCTGGAATACCACGAGAAACAAACATTTTTATGTTTTTTTTTTTTTTTTGAGAGTAAAGCAGCACCATTATACAGTGTAATATTATAATATCACCGCTCGCGCGCGATTTAACTCGTGCTCGTGTTCTCCTCCATACCTTCCTATAGTAGTATAGTACCTACTTTATCTAAAGACCAGACAAACTGCCGAAGTACAGCGCAATATAGTCCACGCCACGTGTTTGAACAACGAAAAATGAGTAAAAGTTTTAAGATGAATTCAGTGTCTGATATTGATAGATGCTTTAAAAAAGAAGAGATTTTTAGATGAAAAGCTGGAAAAATACGAATTTATTATCACCGTTACTACTACGGGTTCGTCAAGTTACAGTCAGGAGCTGACCCGAATGCAATACGCTATACACCAAGACGTGATCTGAAGCCAATCCAAGACGTAATATGGTTGGCGAAGAAATATTCTTCTTGAACACTCCGACAACACATCGTATCGCAAAGAAAATCTTAGAAATCGATCGTAAAAAATTCTAAAAACGATTCTCAATATAATTATGGCGAGATCGATGGGACGCAAAGCTTCGTAGCACTGGTGTGTTGACTTTAAGACACAACATCGCACGTAAACGAGAATTTACGCTTGTTTATCCGTATTATGTGACATATTTATTAGTATTAGCACAGGCGGAACTAGACATTTTCATTAGACTGGGCCACTCTTGAAAGTCAATTATATACCTATCAATTATCATGCCCAGAGTAAGGAAGAAAGGTGATAAGGATCACAAATTTTTTTTTTAAACAGTAATTTATCGATAATTTTTCTGATTATACACATGTCATTTTACGAAAAATTGCCTTGTCATTTATTAGCAATACATTTAAAATAACTAAAATATGAATACATAAAAGTAATTAAAAAATATTTTTAATCAATCCTTATATGTAATAATACAATATACACTATATTATATTACATTGTATATTATACAGTAAAACGTTACAATCTAAGTAGTATAATTGGTGTTATAAATCTTATAATGTACATATTTATTAAATTATATGTAATTAATTTCTCAAAATTTTTTCGCGTTTGTACCCGATTTGTTTTATGACATTTACAACAATATGTTCTTGAAAAATATATAAATTTATTTATACCAATACGGGGACCATTATCCTGGGCCAGGGCCCAGTTGGCCCAGGCCGTAGTTCCGTCTATGAGTATTATAGTATTATATAGTATTGAGACTTATCTAGCTATAATTCATCTAGATAAATATTTTCTAATATTTTTTCTCATCTAAATAAACAATAATGCCGAATTACCTAAATAATTGTCTTTTATGAAAATTTCAATTATCTAGATAATTTTTTTTTATTATTATTATTGCCTATAAATGAGATTAAAATTGTGATTTTTAATTTTATTCTGTATTTACATTTGTTTCTTTAAATAATTCTTCGCACGTTCCGTTAATAATTTTATATCGGAACACGTTTATCAGGGTTTTGATATTTTCCCTAATGTACTTCTCGCAGTAAAAAAACAATGCGGGCAAAACTATGCGGCGAGAGAGAACACGATAAGGCAGATTCCATTTACTCTTTGTTTTGAAATAAAAAAAAAAAATTTCCGGGTACAAAATAAATTAATAGGTGTTTTCAAAAATTTTTAAATATATAAATTTAAAAAAAGGTAGCGAGCCGCGGGGTGTCGTGAATGTCGCTTAAATGAATTACTTGGATAAAGATTTTAGAGCGAATTTTCATCACTACAAATTTTAATGCAATGCGATAAATTACTGCATTCGATAAAACGATTCTGAACGGAGCTCCGTTGTAATGTTTTGGGTATGTGTCAAAAACTAATCGTTTTTATGCATTAAATACCTCAAAACCTATAATATTGCTATACTTAAATAGTCCAAAATTAAAAGAAAGTTTTTTCCCTAATATAATAAACAGTTGCATATTTGACGAATATTTCAAAATTTTCCACCCATTAGTTTTAAAATTACGAAGGAATTAACGACAATAATCGATTTCGACGATATAGCGTTTTTACCGTTTTTATGCGCTTTTGAGAAAATCAAAAAATGACCTCTCTAAAGTACCAACAGAGAGTGACTGTATAAGGAGCGGAGCATTTCTTCTGGTAGAATTTTTGCGTACAGACAGCGAAAAAAAACCACATCATTGTAAAACCGACGCATTCCTCGTTCCGCTCAGAATATAAAATTATCATAATTTTATCACTATATAACATTATATATTACAATTATCTTTTATCTCCACCTAGGTGATTTCAAATTTTTTTATAATTTATCCAGATAAATTCACACGTTTTTACATTATGTTTTATCTTTATCCGGAAATCATTTTTCCGTTATCTACTCCCAACACTGTTTATGCTGTACAACTCAAGCGGGGTCCTCGGCGTGCCATTCTCGGATTCATCGCGGCAGAACGTGAAATGGACGTAAATTATTTGCGTCCATTTTGGAGGTTAAGGAATTTTTAAATACATTTTTTAATTAAAAAAATTTCTTTTTTCTTTTAATTAATTAAGCACTCTTATTATTTTTTCGAGCGCACAATATCACACCGTAATCAGGCGCATCGAATCCACAAATCACAAATCGGGGGCTATACGATGATCAGCTATACCTAAAATTACACCAATATATTTAGGTATAGTTAAGTACTGATCCTGCGATCTAGGAATTATACGTCGGGAGGAGAAATAAAAATGCTCGACAAATATAGTATAGGTGTTACATATAATTTTCAAGTAACGACTACAGACCTGCGAGGGGGACCGAATAAGCAACTTAGTCTCCACCTCGGATCCGCGCCCGACCGCGCAATAATAAGTAATAATCCATTATTTTTTCAGTGTACGCGTAATAACTATATTAGCAAAAATACTCTTTAATTTTTTTTTTTTAATTATTATATTAATTTTTAATTTTTTTTTTTGGCGACCGCACAAGTGTGCTTTTCGTGTTATTATACACGCCATACTGTTCGGGACTTATATACTATAATATTATGCGGTACACATCGAATAGGCCGGTGAATCTGTAAAACGGTTTTTCACCGCGTTAAAATCAATTTTTTTTTTTTTTTCGTTTTTTTCTCCGTCACTCTCTCATCTCGCTCCTTCCAGTTCCGGCTCATCACGGGCCATTGATCACACACACACACACACACACATATTCGGCTCAACAACACTGCAGTTATATGCGGCGGTCGTTCGTTTCATCATTCATCGCCCCAAAAACCGCGGCACGGTGTGATTTCTTTTTTTACTCCGATCTCCGTCGCCAGGTACACAACATAATACACACCGCCCGACTGAAGCTGTCGGCCGTGCGTCGGTCGGGCGCGCCCACGAGCCGCGCGCGCGCGCGCGCACGGTTTATTAATCCGGAACCGCCGACGTCGAGGGAGAGACTATACTACTGCGCGTCGACGACAGCGTCGTCGTTGTTATTTGTGTAATGTCACCGGTCGCTGTCGCGGGGACGGGTCACTAACCCGATGTCGATAATTACACAACGTGCAGCACGGTTTGTGTACGGTGCTTTCAGTGCGGTGCACTTGGTGCTGTTGCGGCAGTGGCGTGTCCAGAACTGTTTTTTTTTTTTGGATGGGCCACTGTATAGTTGGGTTCAAAATGGTTTTCTATTCCTCCTACCGCCTATTAGTAGAACCATTTAATTCGTAATAGATACATACCTATTGTAATACTAAATAACGCACGTGTTTCACCAACCATTGTTAAACGCACTCGTTAAACACCGTGTTAGTCAACAATTTGTTTAAATTTAACACACCCGATTAAATTATTGTGTTATTATCAGGGCTCGGAAGTTGTAGCATTTGCATATTTTTTTTGGTAAGCCTTAGAACATCCTGTGTAAGATACAAATTTGTTTCACACGTCCTTCTTGTCACATACGAAATTTTTTTTTGCTAATTTTTGCATATTTACGGTTTTTAAAGCTATTTTGCTAATTTAGGATTATAAGTGCTATTTTATGCATATTTTTACAATTTCCTGTATAAATGAAAATAATCACATTTCTTTACAGTTTTTCCACTCAACACGAATGTCTATCTAAATTAGAAAATAATAAATATATTATGTAGGAAAGAGCCGCCTAGAATTTGTTTTTCTTGACTGGTATTAATTGGTGAAATTTCCCACTTTTATCTATAAATATGTATCAGCTCCGTGTCCCTGGCACCCCCACTTAATACATTTAAAACTTAAATAGGGGCAATCGTTTGTGCTTTGTTTGTGCTCATTTGTGCTCTTTACCCCGACGTTTATGCTCTCACCGTTGCCGAGATATATCACTTTTGCCGTGAGGGTGCTGGAGACATGCTCAGCACCCCCACCTCGAACATCCAAATTTTAACCGGGGCAATCTTTTGTGCTTCGTTTGTGCTTCGTTTGTGCTCGTTTGTGCACTTTATCCCGACGTTTGTGCTCTCGCCGTTACCGAGGTTTAACAATTTTATTTAAAAAATTTAATTCAGAACAAATTTAAATGTTTTTTGACAATTTTATTTTGCATATTTTGAAATTTTTAGTGCATATTTTGGTGTTCTTACGTGCATATTATAGTGCTAAAAATGAACTCTTTTAGTGCTATAACTTCCGAGCCCTGGTTATTATTATATATATATATATATATATATTTTTTTTAAGCTTTTACAGTTTCCTTTACAGGGCTCTCGCTGCTTCTATATACAATTTCTCGCCATCTATCTCTATTCTCACCCTGTTCTAGCTTCGTTCCTGGTGCAACCCCCCTTTACCAGATCTGTTTTTAATGTGTCCATCCGTCTTTGTCTAGCGCGGCCTCTGGGTCTTCTTTCGTTGATTTCCCCTGTTAGCACTTGTTTACAGATACCATTATCTCTCCGTAAGTGCCCAGCCCGTTCCATTCGTTTGCTTCTGATAAATGTGTTTATTTTCGGTTTTTGGAATAGATGATAGATTTCCCCGTTCGTTCTTCTCCGGTATTCTCCATTTTCAGAGATCGGACCATAGATTCGACGGAGTACTTTCCTTTCGAATATTGAATTATTCGTCTTATTGCATTATTATTGTTAAATTCTATTTGTCAAGTATAGCAAAATGTTAGTTGGGTTACCAAAACGGTTACCTTGATTCTAACGTTCTCGTTGGTTATCACGAAATACGATAACTGATAAGTGATAATATTAAAAATAGCCTAATTATAACCTAATGTATTGTAATGGATCTATGGCATTTTAAAATGCCGATTAAATTTTAACAAGCCGATTTCGGGTGGATAACTTAACAACGTGTCAAGGTTAACAAATCTCGGTGAAACCTGATTTTCACTAATTATAATATTGTTGAATACAATCGACGGCATGTTAAATCGTTAACGAATGTCGGTGAAACCGGCCCTTTAATATTAGAAATGGTATTTTACCTTTTATTAAAACACAACTGTTGATTATATAAATTATAATTAGTTTTGTTAACAAATGTAAATAATATTCTCTTAATTCCCCTATCTATAATTATTCTTCTTTACAATTAATAATTAATTATGGGTATATACAATTATATATTTGTATATATAATTATTACGCATATACAACTATATAAGTTGTAATATAAGTAATATAGTCGCGGTTAGTTGATCTTTGACCATATCGTTATATTTTATCATCACCCAAAATATTCTGTAGTGTATAACTATATTCTGTAGTATCAGAACACCACAATAAAATGTTTTTTTATATCAATGATAATAGGTAAACTATCCTGCTGACAATTATTGAATAGGTTATGGAATTTTAAACATACGACAAATTCGAGAATCACAATTACGTCAAAAATGTACAAAATCTTATGAATTACCAAGATTATGAAAACAATTTGTTTTAATACTTTAGGTATTTTTAGTTAGTTTAATTCGATTGAAATATGATTCGAAATTATACACAAATGTGGGTGGGCTCGGGCCCACTTCCTGGACACGCCACTGTGCTGTGCTATTTTCTAGATCGAAGTGTATTGTCTTTTGCTTTTTTTTTATTTTTCGGTACCTAGGCCAAATGACAATTATTATCTGTCTTTTCGAATATATTCAATTAGTAATATTTTTAAAGAATTAATAATTTCTTTCCGATTTTCCGCCCTGCCTGCACGCCTTTTAACAGTTAATATAAATCAGTATACAATATTGTTGTACGACTCGGAATTTGATTGCGAATTTTACAAAACCGGTTTTTTTTTTAGTCGTTTTTGTCGTTTTTGAAATGAAACTTCTTTAAGCGCGCCTTTTACGGGGAGTTAACCAGTGAAACGAGCGAGCGAACGAAATTCAGTGTAGAAAATAAAAAATTGAAACGAGGGCGCTCTATCGGATCAACTTGTTTTAAAATTAAAATTTTTTTTTTTTGTTTAAAACGTGTGTCTTTGTTGTAATATGTGTTAACACGTGTGGTAGTATCATAAAAAAAAATACTGTTTTTCCCGTAGACATATTAACTCATGGTCCGCGCATTCCACACATTTCGTCCATTCATTATCATTTACATATTATAGAGTAAGAGTGATAGTTGACATAAAATATGTGTATGAGTGTGATAGAAATACGGGTTGGGAATTGCATGGGAAAAAAACTAATCAATTTATTTCATCCATGTATTATTTATATTCATTTATCAATAAATGTCAAATAGTATAGATACAAATTGTCATAGTAGCCAACAGTCAGTAAACAAGAAGAAAGTGATAGTAGACATTCCTAACTCGTATCTCTGTCTCTTTTGCTCTGTATCGGTACTCTGACTTCTCTCTCTCTATGCGTGGTCCACGAGTTAATATGTCTATAGCTTTTCCACCTTAATACCGCAACTGTGACAACATTTTATGGCGCGCTATTTGAAACTGGCCAATCAGAAACAACCGGTTGTGTAGCAATGTATGGTATGTTAATATTAATATTACAATAAATTAATATATTAATATAAGATATTATTAAATTTATTCATAGAAAATTACTTCCTTTTACTCACAATGGTTCAAAGTTATTACAAGAAAATGTACATACACTTCCAGTGATATTAGCAGGATATTATTATTATTATTATTATTATTATTATTATTATTATTATTATTATTATTATTATTATTATTATTATTATTATTATTATTATTATTATTATTATTATTATTATTATTATTATTATTATTATTATTATTATTATTATTATTTTAATATCAAAATCTTTAAGTTAGCACATTTTAAATTACACAATTTCCATAATATCGAGTTCTGTAACAAACTGCTTTGAAGTTTCACTTCTGCCGGAGGTCCTCCGACACCCAGTTATTTTGTTGTTGTTGGATATTTATGCTGCAGAAGAAGCGAATTTGATGAATTCAGCTGGAGACTCTAATTGTCGTCGCATATTGAGCTGAGATTAAGACCACGATCTTTAGATTATGATTAAAAATTTAATAATATTTTTGTATCACGAAGGTATGTTATTATGTAATTAACTTTTTCATTTCTGTCACCGACTTTAGCTATGTAGTTTTGCCTTCGAAAAAAGACAAACCCGTATAGTTTTTTTGATAAAAGTCGGAATAATAATAATAAATAAAAAAAATCATTTAGATTCAGAAAAAAATTTTTATCCGGATGAGCTTCAGATAAACGTGAGTTTAGATAAATGTAAAGTATGACTCGGATAACGAATGAAAAGTGCATCTTTCTAATAACGTATAATAACACATTAAATTGTCTGCAAAATATTCAGCTTCAGTAAACACGAGAGCTGTACCTTCCGAAACTGGTTTATTTTTATTTTTTTAACTTATATACTCGTACATAGAGAAAATTTTGCCTTTAATGAAGTCACGATTTCGGCCACTGAGAACATGACCGCGGTGAAAAATTAAGTAAGATATATACAATTTTATTGATGCCTATATAATATCGAAGAGATGTATTTAAAACAAAATTATTAAAATTTTAGATACATTTTCAAAAAAAAAAAATGTTTGTCATTTACAGCGTTAAGATTTAGGAGTTTGAAAATGCTTTTTTTCCGTGTAATGATATTTAAAGGCTCAAAAATTCCTTTTTATAATACATTTTCTTTATAAAATCACTTGTACGAATAAATATATTTTAATTTCCAAAATTCACGTGTTCTATTATTTACACATTATAAGCATAAAGTATTAATATTACACATTCATGTATATGGCTGCGAGTCGTCCAGTAAGAATTTAAGTTAATTTAATTTAATAAAAAAAAAAATGAAAAATTATTATTGTCCTGCGATACAATACGCGTTGCAACGTCGGACTGCGATCATTAAATAGAACAATTAATTTAAACTGCATGTAATTAAAAGGTTTTAGATATAAAATCGTTATTTCCGTATAAAGTTAGAATAAAGCAAAATTGAATTATTTTATGTACGCTACACAACAATTAGGCGTATAAAATATATGTATGTATTTGTCACGCAAAAGAAACAAAACGATTTAAAATTATAATGTTCTTAAATAAACTGTAGAAAACTGAATACACGGGAATTCGCCACTTTGTGTCTCTAATCGTGCGAAAACTCGTCGATTTTTATTGTAATTTGTTTCCTATAGAAAAATTACTATTGTACTTATTAATACACACTCAATAACTAAGCAATTTCTGGTTTTTTTCTAGATCAAATTAGGTTTCTTTATAGAAACAAAAAAAATAAATGTATAAAATCTATAAAAACAAATATGAAAATTAGTATGGCAATATTATAAATCATATTCTTCCTACACGTAAAAAAAAAATGCACGCATGAATTGATATTGCCTACGTTCTACACCTGCCTAGTATATTATGCATATATATATATATAATTATTAAAATAGACACGGCAAAACTTTTATTTTAAAAATCAATCAATAAAAACTATTTCCCGTACTAGAAAGACAAATTGTAAAAAAAAAAAAACAGGCAACAGGATTTCAAAATATTTATATAATACATTTCCAGTGTTAATATATCGAAATAGAGATAAAAACAAAAATCAATCCATACGATTTTTAAAAAACAAAAATATTATTAAATTTTAAATTATAATAAAATAACGATGTAGTCTTAGATTTGTGGCAATAGAGCACTTCTTCTGGTGATACTGTATTACCAAGTAAACGTCTGAATTCTGAACGAAAATCGAATAAACGTAATATCAGTAATTACGATATCGCTTTTACATGTACGTGTCAAATCGTATTAAGTTTGCATTAAATATATTTTTTTTTTATGCTTTAGGGTGTACAAACAAAATAGAAAATGTGAAAACGCGTTTTGGCTAGTCAAATGATTCGCGCGGTTGCAGGAACTCGTCGCTCAGCACATCGTAAATAATACCTCTCTCGAGTGGATGACATAAAAAAAAAAAAAAACAAAATTTTCCTGCTCAATCGGATTGTTTGAAAAATTCGGCCGACAATCATCTTACTATATATATAATATATATAGCGATTTAGTATTTTTCTAATTCGTTCGTTTGAGCTATATAAAAACGTGCAACGTAAATTCGAACGTCGTCAAGTGAAACCAATTCGCGATACAATATTGTATAGTTCATTGTGTGACAGTTATCAACTTTTTATACGTTGGAAATTCGATAGGTTTTTTCACCTGCGATAAAAAAAAAATTGTAAAAAAAAAAACGAGTCTGCTAGTACTCGAGACATTGATGTGCAAACGTCGCTTGAGCGGTAAATTGTAAATTTCAACGGAATTGTGATTGGGATTTGTGAATATTGGTATCTTTATTCAAAGTAATTCCGATAATAAATATTATTATTAGTTGTCACGACAACGGCTTAAACATTACACTCAATTTACAATTGCGTGTAAATAAATTAATATTCAATAAAATATAGACAAAAATAAAAAGTTAAAAAATAAATTAATTAAAAATTAATAAATAAAAAGGATATGTAAACAAATTGTTGTATTTTGCCACTGTAATTTTATACCTGATGATGACTTTTAATCGAAACCGGCAGTAATATAAACGCATTTTATACAACAACCTTATATTATTTTTCTTTTATTACGTAATACTCTTTGGCAATATTGTATATTTAAGTATGCATTTATTTATATGTATATTTATTGTTTATATATATATATATATAGATATATACAGATTTTTTAAAATTAATATTGATTATATGAATAAATTATTAGTTGTCACGACAACAGCTTACACATTTCCGTCCCATTTCCCGAGATTTACGCTCGTACCGCCGTAATAGATGTTTACGCACATAAAAAAAAAATCTAATTCTTAAATTCGCATATACGCGATGTAGTATTTTATTCCAGGGTCAGATTATAATAATATGATGTAGGTACTCACGTCAGTCCAATCGTCGAAAAACGTATCCATCGCCTGAACGACTTTCGGATTATAAGAAATCAACGCGTGTGATCGCCGAACATCACTGGACTACGACGCGTACAATATTATAATACGGTCCAAAACACAAAAGTCGAATTTTTTTTCTAAATTTATTGTAATTATTATTTACGTTTTTTTTTTTTTTAGTAGCGCGGTACACGCGGTACGAGTGACGAGAACAAAGTATAAGGAGTGATAAAAAAAAAATTTACAGACGACCGAGACCTGGTGTGCGGCGGCGGCGGCGGCGGCGGTGGATGCTGTGTACCGCGCACATGCCGTTATCGAAATACAGACGACACGGACCGCACGTTACGTGATTTAACGAAACACGACGGAAAGGTTTAAAAGGTTATTATATTATATTGGACTGAGACGTAATCGCGATTTTCAATATTAAAACCTGCCGCGTTCTGCGCGATACGAATTTAATATGGTAATATTAAAATGGCGGTCGCCGACAAAAAGGTTATCGCCGTAGTGCTGCGGTGTCGACGCGTTGGACATATTATTATTATGTGTACACGCGTATATATATATATATATACGTACATATACGGTTCGGAGGGCCTAAAACGAGTCTGTTGGATTTGCCGAATGATGAGGTTAGTCACACGTGGTCAATGGCCGATTGTATTGGAAATAATGGTCCTTCAATCGTGTTATAATAAATATATTTTAGTAAGGAGAAAAAAAAAAAAAGTTCGTAGATAACGACGGGTTGTCGTCGTGAAAAAATTATAACAAAATTGTCTTTAACTCGGACATTATGTTTGAAAAAAAAAAAAAAACCGGTTTAAAATTACGTTTATAATTGATCGGCTTTTTTTTTTTTTACTATTACAATTTATGATAAGAAGGTTTATAAAAATATACAACTCGAATATCGGTGTAAATAAAAAAAAAAAAAAACGCATTTACGTTTGTTTTATTTGCATACGTCAGATATTACAGTGGCGTAGCCTGGGGGGGGGGAACTGATGGTACTGCAGCAGTGCCCCCAGCAGTGGCGTGCCCAGAGAGGGGGGAGGTTGACAGGGGTCAAAACTCCCCCGCTCCATAATAATATTTATAGTATTTGATATTAATTATTATACATAAAAATTATCATTCATAGTTCATAATAATTTGTTTTAAACACGGTAAATGAAACTCTGAACCCCCAACCCCCATTTCGAAATCCTGAGCACGCCGCTGGCCTCCAGAAATGAATAAATAATCAATTTTTTTTTTTTTTAGTACGTAACGTCTATACATATTTATTATATAAATTAATTAATTATCGGCCTCAACCCCCCCCCCCCCACAAATAAAAATCTTGGCTACGCCGCTGAGATATAATAATATAGTAATAAAATAAATTATTAGATATAATAATATATTCTATAAGCGACCGCAAATTTAATTTATCACATATATTATTAAGCACGTTTTAAATAATAAAACAATTAATTTAAATTAATTGTTTAATTAATTTTTATTAATTAAACAATTAATAAAAATCTTGGCTACGCCGCTGAGATATAATAATAATAATAATAAAAAATATAATAATATATTCTATAAGCGACCGAAATTTAATTTATCACAAACATAATTGCACGTTTTTAATAATAAAACGATTTTTTCATACGTTACACCGAAAACGATAATGGACACCGAACACTTTGTCTATAAAATACATAATATTATATACTCGAATATAATTTTTTTCAATAAATTTGTAAATCACTCGTTGAAATAATTAATATTATACGTTGGAATAATGTGTGTGTATATATAAATGTGTTGCGTAACGAGACGAAAAAAATGTGCATATATCTACAAATTTACAAACTTGTAAAATGGTACACGCCTTGCAGTATAAAACGATATTTTACGCCCATTTAATATTTTTAAACACTGACACGTTTTTAACATACAAAACGTACGGGTAAGCCCGGTCGTTTGAGATTCATCGACGCAATAATTCAAATCGCGTCTACCACATCTCATATAATATGTTACACATATAACAACGATATATTCAAACGTGTATAGATCTGTAGATACACACACACACACATGCGTCGAATATATTAAAACTCGCGTTTTAATGATTTATCGTAATTGTAATTACATAATTATACAGTCTAACCAACGAGCAAATACCGATATTAATTAATGGTGTTGTAAATCCGTTAGAAAAAAACTATCTGTACGCTATAAATCAGTATATAAGTATGTACGTTAAGATTTTTAAAAACAAATACCCTATGTCAAATGTAATACGTTTGGAAAAAGTGGCGCGTTAACGTTGATGTTATAGATTTTTTAATTTTTTTTTTTTTCAGTGTTCGTGGACTATTGGGGCGGTGTACGTTCGAATTGAATTCTCGATAATCGATTTTAATCGATAATAATAAAAATTGAAATAAATAATTAAATTAATAAGGGAACAAATAGGAATGCGCGCGAAACAAATGTAGAAATTAAAAAAATAATAATAAAAACTTTAAATTATTATTACGCGTAAACTGCAAATACGTGTAATCAAATCGTATGGTGAAATGTTAAAAAAAAATACGCCGGAGTCGTATTGAATATTTGTCTATTTACCAACGCGGTTTCGACGAAAAGTCATCATCGCGTATTAAGCGAAAAATAAAAATACAACGACAGAATAAAAAATAAAAATGAACAAAATTGCGAAAAATTGAGAAGATTACGAACATTACGATATGAGACGTAGGAGATAAAAAAAAATATATGTATATAAAAGGTGGCGAACCGCAGGATGTTGTGGATATCGCTCAAGTGAATTACTCGGATAAAGATTTTAGAATTTTGTTTTTATTATAAATCTGAAAGCAACGACAAATACACTCTGTCGAAAAATTTGGAAGAGTTTTAAAAAGAAATTGAGACAGACGATTTGCAAGGTTTTTTTAAATACAGTTGAAGTATATAAGTATTCCAACATTTTTGTTGAACATTTCAAGACAATAGAAAGATTATTGTCGAAATTATAGCGAAAAAACTATACGTGATATTGACGAAATCTCATTTTTAGCGGTTTTTCGTTATTTTTCGGTTGTTTATCGCGCCGCGTTAAAAAACTATTGAGAAAATCGAAAAATGATTTCTCTAAAGTACCAACTAGATGCGAATTGCTACCGGAAACGAACTGCGATCGAAGAGATCGGAGCACCCCTTCTGGTCGAAAATCTGTACACTGGATAGAAAAAAATTAATAAATCAAATGAGCATCATTGTAAAACCACTAAATCCCTTGATCCGTTCAGAATCTAAAACAGCAAAGAAACCATATACAGTGAATTGAATTGTTAATTACTAATTTTTTTTTTTTCAATCGCATAACGAACGGTAGTAATTTCATTTGTTTCTCGTCACTTAACACATTATAATTCGCAGATTTGCGGTCCTCTTTTCATCAGTTTTAAGTTGTCGAGTTACAGTGTTATCGTATAACATACCGGAATCGATGGGTTTTTAAGCCTATATTATTATACACTTCAATAATCCCAAGACGCGACCGACGCGATTGGGGGACAAAAAAAGAAAAAAAATTTGCATCTAGTCGATATAGCAATAAGCCTAAAAGGCGTTCGGCGGGTGAGAATGAAAATCGCGGAATTAAAAACACACAAAAAAAGTACCTACAGCGTTTCCCTTCTTCTATGATTAATGGACGTTTTTTTCGCCGCTGTAAACGTTTTTTTCATAAAGTCCAATAATTACTGCATTGGAAATAAATATTTATTTAAAAATACATGATTTACTATTGATTATACTGCGGTATATAATATTCTCTATGTTTGTACACAGCAAGACGAGTTACCAAATATTATTATAAATGTAAAAAAAAGGTAACGAGCCGCGGGGTGTTATGGATATCGTTTAATTGAATTACTCGGATAATGATTTTAGAGTTTTGATTTTATTTTAAATTCGAAAGCAATGATAAGTCATTGCATTCGAAAAAAACGATTCCGAGCGGAGCTTACTTTTCTCGTAAATATAGTCTAAAGTTACATATTTGGTGCAAATGTCAGGTTTCTATGACTATTAGTTTCAATATTACGAAGAAATAAACAACAATCGACTAAGACGAATTTGCATTTTTAGCGTTTTTGAGTTATATTTTTAGGTGCTTTTGAGAAAATCGAAAAATGACCTCTCTATAGTACCAACTATAGATGCGAATTGCTGCCGGAAACAAACTGTGACCGAAGAGATCGGAGCACTCCTTCTGGTCGAAAATCTGTACACAGGATAGAAAAAAAAAATTAATAAAAAATAATAAACACCATTGTAAAAACAATAGATCAATCGCTCCGCTCAGAATCGAATATAATATTTATTGAAATATTTCACTTTTTTTTCGTATTTAAAATTAATAGACGTCGACGATAACCATTGGAGTTACTGTTATTAGGTTGAATAGTTTCAGATCGAAATAAATATTATTATTTATACGTATATCAAATCAGGCTAAAATTATATAACGTTTAAAAACGAAAATAACTACTTGAATACAACTTTATGGGCCGCCACTCTGAGATTTATGCGGCCGTTGCACGATCTTTGTGTGCACAGAATGAGATACACATTCTGCAATACGAAACTTGGATGTGTGCCTTAAAAAATATATTAACGAGCTTGAGTTCGAATAATCAAATTTCCATTTTTTTTTCATTTTTTCAAAGCGATTAAAAAATTAATGATTTTTGCGTACTGCAGTACATTATATTATAAATGTTAGAATTTATCGTTGATTTCTACTCGTGTTCTTAATATTGAGACAATAAAAGAGTGTATTTTTTAATAAATTCACTCTCGAAATGCTGACAATCAAATGTGAAGTGCGCATCGTAACTGCGCATGTACGTTAGAAAAAAATTAACAATTTATTTTTAAAATTTCAAAAATTATTTTAGACATTAATATATAATCTTCCCGATTCGCCGACAATAAATGAATTAGAATAAAAATCGTCTCGATTCGCCCAAAAGTGAATTATCGTACGTATTACGTTTAGTATATTTTTTATAATCACAGCTTTGAGGATTTAAAGTGTTGTTAATCTGATATTTGAGAAAAATTTAGTACGTAAATTATAAAAATGTAAACCGAGGTTCGATAATTAATTTTATACGATTATTTCAATTTTGTGAAAATGTAAATATCTTTTTGTATTCAAAAGTATTTGCTGAAATTATCGCATTTATATACGTTAAATATTAAACACTGTTAATTTATTTTATTTATTTGTTTTTTCAGTCTTCTGTTTCTATTGACTATTTTTTTATTACCTAAATATCAAAATCAATAAATAATTTCTTTCGTATTACTTTTTATTTATATATTAATTGATATTTTTTATTAAATAATGATTATTATATGATATGAAAATACGATTTAGCCGATTCGGCTACGTAAAAATTATAACACATAGAATTTGTATTGGTTCGGAATTGATCAAGTTATGATTTATATATAAATTTAAACTTAAATATAAAAATATTTTAATGAAAATTATCATTTATTATCTATAAAAAAAATAATACGGTAAAATTAATATAATAAGGTATTTAATAAAATTAAAAAGGCGCACTGAAATAATAATTTATTGAAATTCCTATTGACGTTGAATAGACAATTTTATACGCGAAACTGTTGAAAGAAATTGGATTAGAGTGAAAACAATCAGCAAATGATATAGAACAGTGAAAGTAATTATAGTTTTGGCGGCGAAGAGATTAAATGGCTCTTTAAAAAAAAAAATACGAATTATAAAACACCAAAGTGACGTTTAACTTTCGTATTCTATAGGCGATTATAATAACGTATAATAATATTTTTGGTGTTTATAAATTAATTAAATTTAATTCGAAATAAAATGAATTATCTATTGAATAACTCTATGCTTCCACAAACGCCAATCGATCTGTTGCAAAAACGTATGGCTATCGACCGACATTGCAGATGATGTGATTGTAATTGAAGGACTTTAAAATGCGTTTCCAGCCACGCGGTCACCAATGGGTTTTATAATTAAACATTTTTTTTTCATTTCAAAACTGTTTTAGTTTAAATTTAAGAAGTGGTTGGTAACAATAAAACCGGCATGGATGTAAATAATTATATAAACAAGAAATATCCGATTATTTGAACCGGGCTCGCGCAGTCAATTCAGGGCCGGGCTTAACGAAATAAGCACTAAATTCGGGCCCCGGCAAAACGAAGTCCGAGAGAAAAATATGACGCTATTATTACACAATTATTATGCAATTGAACAATTCGTTTTCATAGAATTCGTGCAATTTTAAGATTTTCGTCAGATAAACACGAAAACCTATCATCTGGCGATATCGTTGGTCAAGTCAAACCCAGAAAAAAATTAATTATTTAACATCAATAGTTAATAATTGCTTTTCCAGCGTTCTTTTGATTTTCATAAACGTTCAACTATTACTCGTATATCCGTTGTTGTTATAATCGTGTTCATCATAATTCCATAGAAATTCGACTATTCTTTATAAAATGTAAAACTTGCGTTTAATTTTAAGTTGATACAATATTTAGAAAATAATTCAAATGATTAATATGAACATTGCAGATTAATATCATCACAGATGAACAACAACAACAAAAACACACGTCAACATAAACAGTGAACGTTTAAAACGAATTCACAATTATAATTATCAAAATTAAATACGACACGAAATATTATGCACAATTTGATTTGTCGGTCATTCTAGACTTTCTATATAGACTATATAATAAATTATACGTCTATCAGCGTTAATACGATCATATATACGGCGGGACAACTCCGGAGTAATAACAATTATTTTCGTTATCATTTTTATGTTTATCGTAATTAATTATTATTGCTGTCATCGGACGATTTAACGTGTCAACAGTGTCAATCGGTTTATATATATATATATATTATTTATAAGTATTAAAAAAAAAAAAAATGTTATTTTTCTCGTCGCCTTTAACCTGTCAGTTTATTCTTATTTTTTAACTCCATAATATAAAATAAATATCAATTGACGTAACGATTTCATAGAAGTACTTAATAGACGTTTAAAAAAAACATTTGTTATATTAATTAATTTATTATATATAAACAGTTATTTATATAGTTATATAAACATATAACTACAAATAAACGCAATTATATATTAATAACAAATTACAAACAATACAAAGAGAGAAAAAATTTTTTTCTACATTCAATTTATTAAATTTATTAATATCAATATATATTTATAAATAATATAATATAAAATATGTAGATGGCATAAAATTTTAAATAAATTATATTTTATATTTTTGTACGGGATCGGATTTTGGTGTTACAAAAGTATCGTATAATTACTATATCAATTGAAAATCACGCACTTGTAGCATTTTATTTTGGTTAAGTTTTTATATTCTTAATAGATTTCGAAGAAAACAGAACCGATAGTTCATAATAGTATACGTACACGTTTTTTTATATACTTAAAAAAAACCAGAAAAAAACGTTTAAAGCTTTACTTGTTAGATGCGATACTATTATTTATATTTAATATTTTTATTGTTTAAAATAAACTACATTAGGTTAGGTTAAAAACAATAATTTTATAAAAATAAAAGTCATTTTTTTTTTTTTTTATATAAATTTTGAAATCCAAATAAAATATCAATAATCATCATATGTCATTATACCCCACTATGTTTAGTAAATATCTTACAAACTTACATTTTGAAAACGGTTACTAAATATAAATAATTGAAATTTTTAAAAGTAAATAAGTCAAATAACGATAAACAAAAAAAAAAACGATTAATATCATTAAACAAACCACAAAATTAAACGGTTATATAATTTAATTAATAATCAAAACGTATCGTGAAAATCCAATGACGTCGTTTTACATATAGTGTACCATAATTTGTTTTTATTTTTGTTTCTAGAATAAGGACTTATACCAAGAAAATTTAATTGTCTAAAAGACAGATAAAAGACATTTTATTTTTAGTTTATTCTATCGATGAATTTATGCATTATTTTCATCATCTGTTTTTAATACGTATTTTAATTTGTAAGTTGTGTTTAGTTCATCATAATTTACTTATGAAATTTTAGTTTAAATAATAAAATTGTACATAAATGTGTTAGGTAAGAGTTTTAACGTACAAAACCTATTTAACTCTTGTTATTTATAATTGTGATACGTAAGGAACTGTAAAAAGTTGTGTTACTCTATTTCTGTTCGTACCTATATATGAATAAATGGAGCTTGAAATTTAAATACTTATTTAGTTTTGGGACGTAATACTATTCATAACATGGTATCTTTGAAATTCCTAATAGAGTAAAAGTCAGTTGTATAAGTACAAGTCAAAATTAATTTCGTCATTTAAATTAAAAAATAAAATCACGATGAACGAAAAAATTAAAAAATTCCAAGTATTTTATCAAATTTAATACAAAACTTCAATAACATTAAAAACAATGTACCCATTTGTAAAACGCAAGTCCTGCTTATAAGTCATCCATATTGTTTTTATGGCTACAAATATACGTTAAAAAAATCATCGTTTAATGTTTTTTGGTTTTTTTTTCTCTATAAAAACAGAAAAAAACGTTCTATACAATCTTATCCGAAATGCTCTCAGAATCGATGTCTGGAAGTAGTGATAGTGAAAATTATAGTGTAAATAAAAAAAAAAATAGTCTGAATGATTTTATTGTTGACAATGTCTGATTTAAGAGAATAAAGTACTAAAATTTATTTAAATCAATTACGACGAAGTGTAGAATAATTGGAATATTTTATCGCAGACATAATACTCTTCCTATCGTATTTTAAATACAGCCAAATTAAATCATGTTTATCTAATATTTTTCATTTTAAATTATGGGAAGAGTATGTATGTGTTTGTGTGTGTACATAATATATATATATATAACAATCTGTTGTCTTAAAATAATGTTAAAATATTTTGGAAATGGTTATCACAACACAATTAAGTAATATAAGTACCTACCTATTTAATAATAGTTTAAAAACGGTGATTATTGATTAAAAAAATAACACATCGTAGATGCGATGATTAATCGATTTAATTTTTTTAACGCCTATAGGTAGATTTACATATATTTTTTTTTATATCTTAATATTATACAGTTAATAATAAATCATTATATTAATAAATCGAATCATAAAAACATAATTTACGATACTAATCCCTATGACAATACGTTCCATTGAATAAACGGTTTGATATGTCTGTGGCTTAGTATAGTGTACTCAAATTAAATAAAAATATTATTGATATTTTCGATTTAGTTTTGGAATACAGTTCAAATTATTAAATCGTCTATATTAATATTCAAAAATTTCCAAAACTCTGAATTCGATTATAAGAAATCTAAAATAATATACTCTAACGTGTTATATGTTTTCACAGTATTTAAATTATATCAGATATTTTTATTTATTTTGTGCTGAACTACTGCTATACGAGTATATTGTATTTTTCGTGTCGAATTAGGTTTTTTATATCGTGTCCCATGAAATTATATTTATGTACATATATAATGTATATATATATAGGACTTTAAATGTAAAAAAACTCTTTTATATATTGCACAAAATATGTTATTAAGGATGTCGATAAAAAAGTGATTACTGCTTGAGTGGTCAGCTCTCTCGGACACGTATAAGTCCTGTTCTTCGCTATTACGAAACCGCAAAACAACACGTCATTTTAATTTCATAGTACGTACACTACAAATAATGTAAACTCACTACAGTTTTACCGATAACAAAACAACCAACAAAGGTCAAAATATATTCAAAATGCATCGATATATCGAGTTCAAAAAGTTCTAAGAAGCAACAACTTAATATTAAAGAAACTACAACAAAAATACGAATTTTAATATTATCCAATGGAAATTAAACTGCTTTCCCAAAAAAAAAAATTAAATGAACCGAGAACATTAATAAATCTTCATACGTTAAAAATAATAGCACTTCAAGAAACAAACTTTACGGAACATTTTATAGCAAAATTAATCAACTACTCAGCTTACGCCTTACTCTACAAATACAACGATTGCAATCCGCGCAACCGAGGGTGCCACACTATATTATGTACTACATCATACGTTCCTAGTCAAAAATATAAAGGAGAAATCACTTTTTCCAAATGTATATCTCCCAACCCAACAACAAATTTTCAAATCGACGATTTAAATAATACTCGTATTATAGACCAACTATCGTCTCGTATTATCTTAAATCTTGGTGACTTCAATAGTCGTATTAAATTTTATTAATTACACATTTATGGGATTTAAAGGCTTCCGATAACAAAGAAACAAAATTTTTAAAAAAACAGATAATTCAGTGTTATAAAATAATAATCAAACAACTGAAATTAATCCATCCAATGGAGAAATTTTAGCGCAATTGACTTATCAATATTCAATTTTGCGCCAACACAACGACTCAAATGGAACTTACTTCCAATAATATTCAACAGTAATCCTATAATAATATTCCTATGTGATATTCCTGTGTATTCCCAGATGGAATTTAAAAAATCAAAATTAGTATCTTTTGTCAAAATGACTCGCGAACAAGAAATAAAACTGTATAAACCCATTGGAAAATACTCGGTCGAACAAACTGTAAATTCAATCATCAACACAATAATTATAAAAGTATAGCCGAAAAGGATATTAGAATAAACACCTATTTGAAAACTGTGTAATACGCTGTGTCGAAAAACTCAATGTTACATATTTTAAATAAATTAAATTTGCCTATTTTTGATAACTACAATATTAAAATTATGTTATTCTAAAAAAATGGTATTATTACAATATTAGCATATTATTTATTATACCAAATTATAACAATATTTTTAATAAAGGACGGATTTTTTTTCTCATAAACCGGCGACTACTTGCCAAGATTTTGAACATATTTGATATCGGTGTTTATTATTATTGATTATTAAATCATTTAAGGAACCGGCTGTTTTCTAAATTATATCTCCAGCCTTTATACTTTATACAAATGTCAACTGGCAATACCTATGCTTTACCTATACCATACGTTTTATAGAACTAAAATGAATAAATGAAAATATTTTTTTCTTTTTTGATTTTCAACTCACAATTTATGAATAATTATTACCTTTAAATATTCGATGAAAATAATCGTTTTTTGCGCAATTCAACGAAACGGCAACACCCGTATAATTATTACAATTATAAATATATATATATATATCTGATAGATATTAGAATTTAATATTATTCAAATATTCGATATTTAATTAGGTAATCAAATTACTCGAAAAAAACTAGTCGTGTTTCAAGTGTTCGCAATTAAAATTATAATATGCCGTCAAAAATCAAAAGTTGATAAATTTTAATTGACTATTAGGTATAGGGTAAAAATATTTTAAAATCGAGAAAAAATACAGAATATAACGTGCAAAGAACTTTCTAAAAAAAAAACTATTAATTATTAAAAATTATACAATACAATATAATTCCTTGACACAATACATTCAAATAGATACGGACATTGAAATTTATTGTAAGTTTTAACATATAATATTAGATTAAACAAAAATTAAAGTTTAAGTATTATCACGAGCAATACTTCGAGTTCACTATCACCTATAATGGATCTATCTAAGATTATACTGTAACCCGTGATGACAAAATATTAAACATTAAAATGCTCGTATATAAGTGCATATAGTATTTAAATTGAACATAATATAACATTAAAATATATTAAATTTAAAAAATATTTAATATTATTATTTTATTTTACTTTTTGAACGTGTATTAAATATTTAATCCATGAACACTACATGTTCATAATACTATTCGGTATTCTAAGTCTTTCGTTAAAGTTCCCGAGACCGTCTTATATTTACTATTACATTTAATAGAGGGAGAAACAAAAAATGTACCTTAATATAATAAACGGTTTTATTTCCACCGTTTTATTTAAGATATTGTAGTGTATTCAGTATTTTAATGAGCATGAAAACGACTTTAATATGTCTTTTAATAGTAGAGAGAAACACGCAAGAATTGCTCGGATTAATTTTTACATTTATTCATTACAATCTTTCAGAATTGGTTTTTAAACAACAATTTGTATTTTAAAATAATTCTTTACCAGACGATTGCCATATTGACTATTCGAATTTTTCGGAAATTCAGACACTTCTAAATGGTTGTAAAAAAGTATTGAGATATTGAGATAAATCGCTTTCTAGTCCTCGAAATCAACAGAATCAATTCTTTTAATTGAAATCATTCGATAAATATAAACATTGTTCTTTTAATAGTATAGGTGTTATGTCAAATCACAATGACGCATTGAAACTATACCTATATCACATAAAGAGTAAATAAATAATTTTTTTAATAAAAACAGACTTTGTTCAATTTCAACGTAAAACTTAACTTTTTAAGAACTTGAAAAAAATTAAATTATTCTTTAAATATTTTCCATTATTTATTTTAATAAAATAATATTATCACAAACTTTAAAAAAAAGGAAGCAATTTTTAGGTATATAAACAGTAAATATATGTTTACGTAAATTAATAATAATGAATATTAGGAATCGATTTGCAAAACGGGACAAAAAGCGTTCCGTTTGCGGTTCGTCAGGACAACAGGACTGCACAAAGCCGAAATAAAGGACACTCGTGCACCAGCCTTGTAATAAATAATTTTAAAAATTATTCAGAAAACGTATTCGAATAATATGAAAAATATTCGAATACATTTGTCCGGCACAAAATGTCAGAAAAAAATTGTTTTTTTTCCTGTGTTGGCGTGATTTGACTTTTTTTAATCCGAACAAAAGAGTGGTAAAGGTTTGACATAAAATACACATATATAAGTACACATGTTTGTATGCAAAATATTAATTTTTCGTCGAAATAAACTATTTAAATATAACGACTACGCTCATCAATATTAATATTTTCTTCTGTCGAAAAACCGTGTAGTAAAAACAAAAACACGTTGGCTTGAAAAGCGTAAAAAAAAAAATGTCAACATTATAGTGTTGTGTTTACTGCAAGTGATTCGTGACTTAAGAATAATTAGTAAATTGTTTATGTTACAAATATTATTGTTTCTCGTTGAAGAAATCCAAATGTACGAATAACGAATTTAAAGCTCGGATGTTATAGAAGCTAAAATAGATAAAACACACATGAAAAATTGGTGGATATACGTGAAATAATAATAAAAACACCCGAAAATCAATTATTATAAACAAGACCGTATATCAACTGAATATTGCGTCCGGGGAAAAACTTAAAATCGTGCCTTTTCGGTACCAACACAGAACTGATAGAGTATTAATTTTATAAATATTTTTAATACGTTAAATAAATTGTCGTTGAACGCAGTCAAAAATAATAATATTATACATTATATCAGATTAACAGCGGAGCTAGGAATCTATTGGTTTTACAATGATGTTTCTTTTTTCTTTTTTATGTGTATACCCAAAAATTCTACCAGAAGGAGTGATCCGATCTTTACAATATCACAATTTGTTTCCGGTAGTAAATTACATTTACTTGATACATTAGAGAGGTCATTTTTCGATTTTCTCAAAAGCGCCTGAAAATATGACTCAAAAACTACCGAAAAATTACGTAAAAACGCGATTTCGTCGCGAAATCGATTATTTCTTTGCAATTTCGAAACTAATTGGTACAGATATTTGAAGTATTCATCGAATACGTAACCGTTTATTATACTAAGGAAGAAAATGTTCGAAAACTTTCTTTTAATTTTGGACTGTTTATAGCAATATTAAAGGTTTTGAGGTATTTAATTCACGAAAAGTATTAGTTTTTGTTATATACCCAAAACGTTACACCGTTCAGAATCGTTTTATCGAATGCAATGATTCATCATTTCAAACTTATAGTGATAACAATACACTTTAAAATCTTTATCCAAGTAATTCACTCTTACACCTAACCGGTTCGCTACCATTTTTTATACTGTTATTATATTACTTTTTTTAAATTTCTTAAACTTTGCGCCCCGGGCGCACAAACCTTGCCCACCCCCATCAGGGCCGTAGACACGGGGGTTAGGGTTCAACCCCCCTTGAACATCGGATGCTGGATGAATTATCTAAGAAACCGAGAAAAATTGATATATTGTTATAAATTAATTATAGTATATAAAAATAATATAAATCAGTCACACTTTCTTGATGTTTACCTCAATATTATAACTAATGATGACCTCACATAGGCCATATTAAATTTCTATCTATAGCACTGCACCCCCTCCCCCATATAAAAATCCTATCTATAGCACTGCCCCCCCATCCCTTGCTATGCAACTTAATATAAATTAAAGGAACGTCAGTGATTCAAAATCGAAATAAATTATTGAATTATACAACAATATTATAAAGCGCGGTTGAGAAATTATATGATACCTGTATTTCATTTTATCGAGTTTTTGTAATATATTATTATGAACACACACTTAAGTCGTCATCGTTTGTACTACACATAACAAGTACAATACAGTGGTCGAAGAAAATATGACATATTTTTTCAATCGTATAATTTCGTTAAAACAAAAATATCGAATAATTATTTTACGAAAAACGTAAAAAACTGTAAAAAATTAAAAGAAATAAACAATTTTTCGATTTATTCGAAATCGACGAAAAAACGTGCGCCTTGAATTTTCGTTTTCAAAACCCGTCGAAATACGAAACGCGTTTGTAGCTCGGCTTACAAATACAATTAATAAAATATATACGTAACGTAATTATTTCTATACTAACGCTTTTACCGCCCTATAAAATTCGCTACGAGTTACTCTTTCGGTCAAAACTGTTTTTCAAAATTACCTATAATTCGTGTCAAATAATATTTGAGAAGACCGCTCGGGGAAAGTTCTTATACGCCTGACGAGAAAGGAAAACGATGGAATCATTGAAATTTTTTGCTCGCAAAAGTAAAACGTCGAGAAACCGTTTGTTGTTTTAAAGTATTAAATCAAAATAGATTACACTGACCGACGAAATTATAATCTGACGTCGAACTACGCGGGCAGCTACCGTTTATTGTTTCAGGATTGATTTTTTTCTTATCGTATTTTCTTCGGTAATATTATACAGGGTGACTGACGGTAAAATAAAAAAAAAATCGTTAAACAGAAGTGAAATTTAAAAAAAAAAAATTTTACGAATTCTAATATCGTGCTCACAAAAATAATATCAGTAAGTTTTCTTCGAGAAAATCATAGGAGATTTTCAGTAAGGGTGGGGTTTCAAATTTGACCAATAATTCGAGAGTTATATATAGTCAGTTCAAAGAGGAAAAATTTTTTTTTTCGCGAAAGACTGAGATTTCTACATATAATACTCGTGAATCAGAATGCACGGGTCAAAAGGAACTTTTTTCGCTGTAATAACCAGAGCTATACAAACTTTTAGATCATAACGTTATAACTGCAAAATATCAATTGAAACGAATATCAAAAAACGGAAAACAATAAACACTGATTTTAAACTATCACAAATTAAAACATATCATTAAACGAAATAATGTATTAACGTTATATTATATCAAAATTTTAAAAAACGAAAAATAGAATTACAGTTATTTTGATATTTTTTTCCAATTTATACTACGGAAAATATAAGCCTATGGTGTAGGTTTATTGTAGTTCCAGTGGCGTATTTACGGGGGGCAAGGGGGGCAATTGCCCCCAACCTCTTCTTCAGCGATTTTTTTTTTTTTAGTGCTGTTTAAATTATTTAAAACAATTTTAGTTTTAAAGCCGTGATTTCTATATTATATGAAATTGTACGTTTTTGTTGAGATAGCATGTAAATCAGTAAACTACACCACATGTTAACTTTTGATGTATCGCAAAAAAAATTTAATATTAAAATATTTATTGATCATTGCCCCCCAACCCTAAAATCCTGTCTACGCCACTGTGTAGTTCCATAATAAGGCTGGGTTCACGTGGACGCGTACACGCGCGTCATCTAGACACGTGTATTTAGAGATATACGGTTTCCTATAATATGTCTTTCGCGGAAATCCTCTTTTTGCGTGTGATATCAACACTTCAAGAAAAATATTTTGCGTCGGAATATAAAGTCAAAAACAAACCAATGTTCTCACTGAAAAGTGTATAAAATCAAAAAATTAAGGATAAAAAATTAGGACATTTATAATCAATGAAGTTTAATGAAGTACATTGCGTTTATGAGATTTGAAAACGCGCTATAGTCTACGGAATACGAATGGATTTATTTATTTGGAAACAAAAAAATCGATATTAAATCAAATAACGTTAAAATACCGACAAACGTAGAACGTAAATATTATATATAACGATAAAATTTTCTTTAACGTTAAACACACCTAACAATCCATAACGATAAACGCAAAAGGTAAATAACTATTAAAAAAAAAAAAAACGTTTAAACGTTGAACGTTATAATTTTTTCAAACGAGAGCCCTGGTAACAACTATGTAATATGCTCCGTTTCGAAATATAAGAGTACCTATACACCTGCATTCGGTGGACGAAAGCGCATGAAAACTTTGGCAACGAAAGCACCCGATAATGTTTCGGAAAAACTATTTGGTCCCCGTCGATAACGTCCACGCGTTTCTCGGGCGTACCACCCGCGGAGTGAAAACGTCGCGTGCAGTGTACGTTACCTTAGCGTGCAGGGCGTAATCGGCCATGCAGTCGCCGTACGCCGAACCGTTTTCGCTCTTGACGGCCGGCGACGTCGCGGACGACGGGCTGCCCGACGACTGGGCACCGTTGTTGGCGCTGCACTGCTGCTGCTGCTGCTGCTGCTGCAGCACTTCGGCCGTATCTCTCGGATACCACGGATACATAAATGACGTCTATCCGCGGCGCATATTCCTCCGGGGCGGACGGTGCGTTACCGGGAAAACGTGTTGTCCGCGAAATGATCAGTCGTCGCGGACGTCCCGGCGAGTCTGCGGACTAAAATCGCGTTCGCGGTCGACAGTGTATTTTATAAAACACGCGGTGTTTTTTTTTCACCTCCCCGCCCCAAAAAAAAAAAACAAAAATACCGAAACGGATCGACGAGAACAATAATATTCCGGACGGGGTCGGAGCGCGTGAACACGGGAATCTCCTCTCACGAGGATCACGCGGGCTGGTAACGCGCGCGATAAGCGACGGCTGCTGCTGCACGGCGACGACACGCGCCGCGAGATACGACGCGGCGGCGGGCGAAAAGCGAAACACTGCGCGGGACCGCTGCTCGGCTCACAAGCCACCGCGGTGTGCAGGCCGGACCGGTGCGCCGTTATTATTATTATTTTTTTTTTTTTGTAACGAAAATGTACGAGCGCGCGGACGGCGGTGACGGCGACGGAGCGGACGGCGGTCGGACGGATACTCGGAGCGAGCGCCGCCGGTCCGGGGCCGCCGCGGATACACCCAACGACCGTCGGCGGCGGCGGCGGCGGCGGCGGGGGGGGCGGAGGCGTCTTCGTTCGGGCCGTGTCGTACGCGTCGTACACGGTCGGTGGCGCGCGCACGCCACGCGTCACACGGCCGACGATACTTTAAATATATATTTTTTTTAATTTTTTTTTACTTAATAAAATGTGGCGTATACAAGGGGGGTGTTTGGGGGATATGACACCCCCCCCCCTTTGAGCCGTATCATATATTACATTATTATTACAATTCAATATAAATTACAATATATATTACAAAACTATTATAGCCATGGGTGGATAGGCACTTTTTGGCCCACCGGGAAATATTAAGTAGGGGCCCCCACCGTTCACGGTCTCCAATACTAAATACAAAACTAAAATTATTTTTTGTCTAAATTTAATATGTATTTATTATAATTTTTTTTTTTTTAATAGTTTTAAATTAATAACATTTTACTTAATATTGAACTTTTAGTGCCCAATTTATTAATTATACCTTGTGAATCAATTTTGTTTAGAATGTCTTTTTCAACATTCATCAAAATTAAACTTTCTAATAAGTTTTGACCGATAGTATTTCCTAAATAATTTTTAACGCGTTTCAATTTTGAAAAACTACGTTCACATTCAATTACAAAATTACATAAACCATAATTTACATCGATTATGACAAAGGGCCAAAGGGCCCCGAAGCACAAAATACGGACGGAGGCCCCCCGGGAAAATCTCGGTTTCCCGGTGGGCCTATCCGCCCATGATTATAGCTGGCTTTTATTTTCTCATTTCCAATAAAAATTATAATCAACAAGCGATCAAAGATTTAAGTGAGTTTTATTCAAATCATATTGATCAAGAAGTTATTGAAACAGAGATAAAGTTATGGCACACACATTTAGAAAAACTAAGCGTACAAGGTGTTCTTGACGCTCTTGATAAGTGCAATAAATACCTATTTCCAAATGTTTTTAAACTCCTTCAAATATTTGCAACATTGCCTATATTACATCGTGTGAACCTGAAAGAAGTTTTTCTACATTAAAGCAAATAAAAACATATCTTAGAAATTCTATTGGCCAGTTAAGACTCAACGGATTGGCATCTTTAAATATTCATCTGAAATCGAAGTAACAGTAGAAAAAGTAATACAAAAATTGTCATTCAATCGAAAACGACGAACGGATTTTATTTTATAATCTATTTTTTTTTTATTATTATTATTATCTATTAACTATACTATACCGACATAATGTATCATATTAATTAATTAAAATAAAATTTATAGTTTGTAAACATTTTATATAATATTTAATGTTTATAATTAACACCCCCCTTAAGAAAATCCTAGCTACGCCACTATTTATTATATTTATTTATTAAATAACATTTATTTAATAAATAAATGTTATTTTACGATTATTGTAATTTATTTTTGAGACGGGATTTTTTTTCTTTTTATCCTGACAAATAAAAAAAAATTTGGCGTTTTATTTAATCGAAACAATACGCGCGTGAATAGTGTATCCGTCGTACGCCGATATACCAGGTCACATTTGATACCATCAAGGGCGTATTTAAGGCGGGGAGTGGTATGGGTGTTAGAATACCCCCATCGGTCGTATTTTGTTATATTTCACCAAACACCGAACTCACTCGGATTAGACCGAATTTCTACGAAAGCGAGTATTTTATCTGTGTTTTTTTTTTAGTATGAGCTTTCAGTCATTTGTACACTAAAATAATAGCATTGGTAATTTGGTAATGCTCGTAAATTATAATAGAACACAATGTGTTCTGGTCGACTGGACGATAAAAGCCGCCGTTACCGTTCCCTCCTTATCAGAGAAAAGTTCATGAAATTGTGGTATCGCGGACTGAAGTTTTGGTCGTATCACAGAACAGTTGTTCCGTGGTCGTATTCGTACGATTAATAATCTAGTTCGTGATGATTGTTGATAAATAAATCGTATAAGGGACTCTATTACCGCGGTTTTTGTTCCGTGCTATTGGTTTTCTACCTCGTGAATCGCTTGTGAAACGTTTTTCTTGTTTTTACTGAGTGATCGCGATGACGACGAAGAAAATTTTGATGGACTCTTAAAAATATATGCACAGGATATTGATGTCGATGAAAAAAGTACAAAGGGTGAATTTTCGGTTTGCAAACAACAGATTAAAAAGTCCACTCCGAAAAATGTAATAGATAACTTTGCATAACAGTAGTTCTATTATTTTTCCCACGATTCACAGGCTGTTTGTTATATTAGCAACGTTCCCCGTCACTACGTCTGCGAGTGAACGTTCCTTTTCAACTCTCCGTAGACTTAAAAGTTATTTAAGAAATACCGTTGGAGAAAACAGGCTAAATGGCCTGGCTTTAATGAATATCCATAGAGATACATCTACGTCTACGTCAGAGGTTATTGATGGATTTGTCCTCCAATGGCGTCGCTTAAAATTCAACTAGGTAATCATAATATGTATCTATATATTCAATGTTATGTTTTTTTTAGTATTATGTTGTAGTTGTTGTTTTAGTATTAGTATTATTTATTGCATTGTTTATTTTATGTGATTCAGTATATTAAAGTTATTATTTTAGTTATAAAAGTTTTATACAACTTGTAGATCTTACACATACTTGTTACAATCATTTTCATTAATATAATAATTTATATTAATATATGGTATTTGTTAGTGTAGTAGGCATCAGTGGCGGTTTTAGGGGGCGACGATCGCCCCCTGGACGTTACTTTTACACATAATATCTATATTTTAAATAAGTACACAAAAATTAATATTATTGTGACAAAAGGTAAAAAAATTCAAAAACAATAGAATAAGTTATCTTCACTATCACAAATCCCAAAAAATTTTATTTTGAAATTTACATATTTATACATAATTTGTCACATTTGTCTATATTTTATTTAATCAGTGATGCTAATGCCCGATTCCGCAATTTGAGGAGTACTAGCGGTGCATTAGCGGAAATCGGGTTAAATTGTTGGGGGGTCTAAGTAAGTCGCTATAAGACAATATACTAAATTGCCATTGAAAAAATTTTTTTCTCGCTTCGCTCGATAAGTATCTACATATAAATACATTTAATATAATAATAATTTTTCAAACCATTTTTGAGGGGGCTAACTAAACTTTTAGGGGGCGAAGTCTTTTTCGAAAAGAAGTTTTTTTTAGTCATTTTCTACTAATGAACTAAACTACACTAGAGATATACATGATGATATTTTAAATCGCCCCCCTAAAAGTTTCGTCAAAACCGCCACTGGTAGGCATAAGCGTGCGCACGGGGTAGTCAGGGTAGGCACTTGACTACTCTGCGAACAACTCCCCCGCCCTCAACATAATATTATGTTTGACCATTTCAACATGTCCGTAAACGGTAAAATGTAAGAAATAAGAATATTGGAAAAATTAAAAAATATATATCGTCGTTAGTAACTGTTATGATAAAATAAATTTATCATAATCTTATTTTATTAATTTATAATATAGATGTGGATGAAGTTATTGAATATTTAAAAATCAACACACCAACCAAAAGGCGTATGGAGTTATAATTAAAACATACCTAATATGTTTATTATATATAAAATAGTGTTGTTAAATTTTTACTTATTAACTAATTTAGGTATATTACATTATATTATTACTTATAAAATAATTTTTTACTATGGTAAATGCAGTTAAATAAAGTTACCCTGTCTAAAATTTTTTGTTCATGTTAAATGTCAATGTGTAATGTATCATTTATGACTACCCTGCCAGTAATGTCTGCGCACGCTTATGGTAATAGGGGGGAGGCGGAGTCCCCCACCTACCATAAATCTATTAAATTTTAAAACACACCCGTAAAATGAATCCTGGATACACCACAGGATACCATACATGGAAATGGCTGCATCCGAATCGCGTGCCAACAGAAAAAAGAGCGATCTTGGTCGACAACCGAATTGCGCGCGCGTATTTTTCATAAATTTTCTTAAATTATTATTTTCGCGTAAATTTTAAACAAAACGAGCGTGTTTTGGGCGTAAACCTGTATTATAATTTTGTTGTATAAATAAGTGTAATATAAGTGTGTTAAACACGGCCCCAACGAAAAGGGCAGTAACTCACTTTTTGTCATTTTTCAGATTTCTGATCAAATCTGATAGTGCACATTTTTAATTATTTCCCTGGAAAACGGCAGTATCTCAATTGGCCCAAAGTTTATAAAATCAATTTTTATAAACTCCCAAAATAGCAATTTCCAACGAAAAAAGAAATATCATTAGTTACGTCCGCTTTATATCAGAATTTACTCGCGAAAAAACAGGTTTTCCCTGGAAAAGAGTCTTGACTATATGTCCTTTTGGTCCAAAAAATGATTCCCTACGAAGAAACACTTAATTTGAGTTATTTTTATACTTGGTGAAAAAGTTTACCCACGAAGAAAGACCTAACTCGATTTACTACCTAAATCTACCTCTAAAAAAAAGGAAATAACTCGTAAAAATCATAGTAATATCTGAGTTGCATAAAAATTAACATTATTAATTTTTTTTAACACCTAATATCAATTTTTAAAAAAAAACACGATGCAAAAAAAAATTTAAAACAGAATAAGAAATCAAGTTTAAAATTTAGTTTTGCTCTCCTGAAAAATGGCAAAAAGTGAGTTACTGGCGTCACTGCCCTTTTCGTTGTGGTCGTCGGTTTGTTCGAGAGCATTCCTGACAAAGTTTCAATAAGAATTATTAATTATAAGTATAGGGAACGGATTTATAAGCTTTATAAAATTAAATTTGAAAAAAATTATATCCGCAACACGACATGGACTGTTCGATTTCCAGTCGAAGTACATACGTATACATACATATACACTGAGAATTTATTATCTCCGACCAGTGACGACCGATCGTAATGTAATTGATAAACGCTGTTTTAAAGTTTTGAAACTCGTGATTTTAAAATAGTTTTTATTCAAAAACGTAATTTGACAAATTTTCATAGCTGGAAATAAGCTGAAAACGAAAAATATGCACTTAAAATAAAAATGTGCACTAAAAAGTTACAAATATGCATTATATATGCAAAAAAGATTTTTAAAAAGTTTAAAATATGCAAAATAAAAAATTTAAAAGAATCACGCACGCAATTCGGCTCTGTCGCCAGAAAACCGCGCACGCAATTTAACCTAGATAATGATTTTTGCACGCAATTCGGAAGCACCGAAGGGAACTAGCAGCAGGGCCGGATTTATAGGTATGTGGTGGCGGAATAGAATACCTAGGTAGAATGTCGGGCCCCGAATAAATAAACAGGACAATAAGTTTTTTGCACATTATACGTAACAATATTAATATCGTCTGTAGTACCTAATACTATTTACTTGTTTAATTAATTTAAATATAAAAACAATCAAAACGGATAAGTAATATTATCATATTATGAAATTGCGTTATAAGAATACAAATTTGTAAAAATTTTATTGTACAAATGACTTGAACATAAAAATAATAACATGTATACAAGTAACAATTAAAATTAAATGCCCGCGACTTTTTTTGATTTTATTTTTACAAAATTTCTGTTACATTGTACCTGAATTTTATTTGATGGAAATTTAATTTTAAACGGAAAAATAAATTTGCATTTTTTATTGTCACTAACTTTAAAACAATTGCGAAAGCGTGGGGGTCCCTGGGCTGCAGCCCACTCAGTCTTCCCTAAATCCGGTTCTGACCTGCAGACAAGGTAACCTACGAATAAGCCACCACAAACCCATCAATAGAAATCATAAACACATTTACTACTATAAAAGATTTAACGAAGCGAATGTCTAATATAAGAGGTAACTAAACTTAACGACATAGGCGGAAATCTATTAAATTTTCTAGGGGGCTAACATTTTTAACATCAGTCATAGTCAGTCAAATATCCAAAATACATACAAATTATAAGATATTTGGGGGGCTCAGCCCCATACGCCCCCCCATTTCCGCCTATGCTTAACGAATTGAAGAAAACAATTGCTCTACCGTCAGATAACGGTGTATAGGTACCCACGAAAATTAGAAATAATTATTATGAACCGACTATGAATTGGACACACGAGGAGATCACATAACTACCTCGTAGTGGACAAAAAAAGGCCCCGCAGTGTGTTCAGCGTGCGACACCCAGAACACGACAAAACACATATTAATCGATTGCCAATTACACGACCGTCAAAGACATTAATAACAAAAATATCTTACGCCAGATACTGGGTCCTGATCACGAAGAAATATCAAAGACTCTACGGTTCTTGAAAGAAACAAACCTCATTGAAGAAATATTAATTTCAAAATTGTATAATTATCACGATGTTAAATAACCTGTAATCTGTATATTATCATGCCATACATTATTGTACACTTGTAAACTAACAGACAACGGCCCAGATGCCGTGGCTTAAACTTAAAAAAAAAATATACATTTTTTTTGAAATATACCTATATACATGTATTAAGTACTGAAAAAAAAACAAAAGTAACGATTCATAAGAAATTACAATACAGTGAAATTAACCCTAATCTTTAAAAAATGACTTAAACACGTCCGTACTTAATCTATACACTTGGTATATTATTTAAGTATATTTCACTTTATTATAAAAAAAGAGAAATAATAAATCACGTGATAACAGTAATATCCAATGTTACGAGCTGAAAATAATAATAAAGTGTTCAAAAAAAAAAAAGTATTAATTTACCGAACAATAGTGTGATATATCGCGGCGTTCCAGTATAGAACGGGGTAAACTTCACCCGATCAAATCGTAGCGTCCCGGAAGGGGGTAGAAAATAACGGAGAACAGGATTCTTTTTTTTCTAATAATAAACCATTAAATTTTTCGTGAAACGTTCAAATTAAACCTCAATATATTTCCCCGAAAATGTTTTACGAAATATTCTTTAACCTTGAAGTATATGCTTATTTTCTATGAGCTGAAAATCCGATCGTCGAGAAAGCTCGCATCCAATTACTCTACCAGTAAAAATATGTAAAAACATAATAATAAATCCGGTCTCTATAATTATAAGTTAAACGACGAAGACGACGATTATTATATGCGCGCGAGCACACGCCAAGGTTAAGGACATTCTTCGACGACCTAACCGCCGCCAATACTTACCACCGCCGACGCCGCCGAGTCATAAAGTGGTGGAAACGGCCATTTTCTCTCTCTCTCTCTCTCTCATTATTTCTATTAATAATAATAATAATAATTTTTTATACATTTTATTATTACACTTGTTGCGCGCACATATATTTATAAAAGAAACGAGACCAGACGGGAAAGAATCTTTGCGAAATAATTTACGATCCCAACACCCGTCTAATCTGTTGCTGTTGATTGCGACTACGGCGGCGGCGAGCGGGGATTGGTTTTGCGTTAGAAAACTGTTTTTTCGCCTATTTTTTTTATTCATTTTTTCTGCCACAGTTTATCGCGCGTTCATGGGAAGAAACGTTAACGTTTTCTCTCTTTATATATATATATATATATACATGTATATATTGGTGGCGTTCTTGGGAATTTTAAAAGGGGGGGGTTGGATAATTTCTAGAAAAATATGTGGGGGGGGCTCTGAGCTTACCCCCATTATGACATTAAATATTAATTTTAATAATTTCAGTATAAAAAAATAATAATAAAGACTTAAAATACAATATTCAATACAATTTTTATTTTTTATAATACAAAATCTAATTTTCTTAGTTTTTTGCCAAATCATCTACCACTTCTTCGGCTGTTAATGGAACTCCTCCGTGAATCGCCAACATTGAGCCGAGTCTACTTTTAATAACGTTCAGTTACAAGTAACAACAAATACAATAACGAAAACGCGTTTAAAGCATCACTCATACCGGGTGATTCATATGTGCAAATGAAAAAGAAAGCGGATAGTAGAGAAGAGTGGAAATTAGCTGCGAACCAATTTTCGGATTGAAACCGTATAGAAATAAGAGAGATCATTTGGCGAAAAAACTCTATAGAAATATGCGCACGCGAAAACGATCAAACGTATATACGACATTATATTATGAAATATGCTTTTGGAAAAAAAATTAATTCAATTTTTATTTTATGCAAGAAAAATAAAAAAAATTTAATTGATAATGTTTTTCTACTCGAATACGTCGCGTAATACAAAATGCATAAGATTCATATAACGCGCGTTAAGAGAACGTTACACCCGTATTTGTTTTCTCCGTCTGTCGTATGGGCAGTATAGCAAAATGTCATTTCGCAATTAAAATGCTGTCCCACTATACAATTTATCATTATATTTACATGTTTCATTTTGACTTAAAACATTAAAAATGATTATAAAAATCATGATAAATTGACGTAAGATAAATATCAAATGTCCGCGAAAACCAAACACGTCGCAGTGACATCATATTTATACAGTGGCGTCATTTCAGTTTTCGAAAGGGGAAGGCAAAAGATTTAACTGGTCCCATTTAACTATTTCCCATATTTACATTTAGCTCAATACAATTTCTGTTTTACATGATTTTGATATGTTCGTTATCATATTCACGAATCGCCCGATATATATACATATATATATATTTTTTTTTTTGTGGGAGGAAATTCATTACTTTGTCAGCTATAATAAATGTATTATAAATAAATACATAGTACGTAAATATTAGCTGTGATTCAAGTTCTTGACATAATGTTAAACGCGTTAGAAATGACGTTTTGTGATCAGCTCTGAGCGGCTTGTTCAATATTTGTTTCCCTCTTTCTCGCCGTCTTGGCCACACCACATTTAGCTTTTTTCATTTTTATTTTTTACACTTGTCACTCACCAATTTATGTATACATATATTCATATAACATACGTTTAAAGCGTTAAACAACGGTTAAATAAATTGGTTTGTGCCGTACGCGATACGAATTCGTCAACTAACAATTGTCAATATTCTTGATATGAGTTATTTGTTGAAGTTCAAAAACAAAAAAGTCTGGAGGTTATTCATTTGGAACGTTTAGTTGAAACTCGATGGGCTTATTGGTACAAGTCATTAAAAAAAGTTAATAATCGTTTTATAGAAATTTGTGAAGTTTTAAGTGTTTTGTCATCAGATGGAGATGAAAATTGTAGAGTAATGGCAGTAGGATATCTTCAAGCAATATCATGCCCAAGATTTATATCTATTTTAATTTCAATGGAATCCATACTTGAAATTGTTTATTGTACATCTAATGAATTACAAAATTGTAAACTTTTACTTTCATCTGCTATTAAACTAGTAAATTTAACCAAAAAAAGTTTATTAAATATGCGTTCAAATAAAGTTTGGGAAAAACTTCATAATAAAATGAAAATGAAAGCTACAGCTTTAGGCATACAAATAAATATTGAGAAGAAAGAAAAAGAAAACAAATTTTGAACAAGAATCTTCAAGATTATTTTATTTCGACAACAGTTGGCAAAAATATTTCAAAACAGGCTAATATACAATGTTTTAAAACAGATATATTTTTTGCAGCAATTGACAGGTTAGTGAAAATGTATATAAAAAAGAATGATTTATTTTAATATATATATATATATATATATATTGTTATTTTTTAGTTTTTTTACAATATATATTTTAATTAATAATAAATAATTATATGGTAATAGTACTATGTATGTTTGATTTTCAGATTCACTATTGAACTAAATAGAAGATTTTCAGATAATGTATGTAATGTATTAATGGTAAATGATATATTTGATTCTTCATGTTCAGATTTTTTAATTCAAACTCAAATTACTTAAAATCTTTTATTGAATATTATAAATATTTTAAAATTGAAAATATTCTTTTACCATGTGAATTTGCATGTGCTAAAAAGTTATGTATTTCAGAATCAGAGAATTATAAAGAAATTGACCTTTTTACTGTTTCAAATATACTAAAAAAAGTTCCTAATGCTTTTCCTGAAACGTTAAAAATAATTTCAATTTTAATGACTTTGCCAGCAACAACAGCTACAAACTAAAGATTTTTCTTCTTTAAAATATGTCAAAAGTTATTTAAGATTAACCATGGGGATGAACGATTGAGCGATCTCTTAATATTAAAAGTAGAAAGTAATGAGGCATCTAAAATAAATTTAGATGATGCTATTAACAAATTTGCACATGCTAAAGATCGTCGTTATTCCTAATCTTATAAATTAAAATTATTGTTTTATATTATTTTAATATGTAATTATTAAAGTGTTAACATAGTATGCCTAATTATTATTATTATTATTATTATTATTATGAATATATTATATTTGTAAAAGTATACAAATAATTAATAATATTTTTTTTTGTTAATATTAATTTTAAATAAAAATTAAGATTTTTACTGATATCTACTCACAATATTGTTTGATATATTTATAACTAATATAATATAGGTGTTTATATTATTTATATTATTGTTATTATTTTCGGCACCCAATTAATTTTTCCAAAACAAATTATACACTAAAACCTTCCTTGAGTCTAGACCTATTCATTAGTGAAAACTGTACTAAAATCCGTTAGGTACTTTTTGAGTTATGCGCGTATATACAAAAAAGGGGCTTCTATTTTATATAATATACAGATACAGATATATATATATATATAGTCTCAGTGGCGAATCTAGGAGTCATTTTTTTGGGGGAATTAGTTCAATATTTCAAGTCGGCATATTAGTAAGTCTTTGCCCTAGTCTAGCAAAAACTGAAATGACGCCACTGGGCAAATGCCCACCCTGCCACCACCAAATGACGCCACTGTATTTATATATATTTAATGTAAACTGATACTTTAGTATAATGTTGAAATAATATAAAAATTTATGTTTTATCCGAATGAAAAAGAAACTTCAATGAAACATTCGATAATGTTCATAAGCACGTTTTTCAAATATAATCGTATTTAACATTAATATGAAGTTTTTTTTTAGTATAGAAAAGAGACAAAGTAAATATATTATATATGTATGTAGGTACAATAATTCAGTATTAATAGATTGATATAATAGAAACTGCAAATAATTTTAAATTAAATTATATTTTTAAATTTATTTTGGTAAGTACACGTGTAGTATAATTTTATATGTATCATAAAATTTGTGATAAAATATAATATTTATTAGTTTTAAATGCCAAATCATAATTAGAAAATCGATGCATTTTGCGTGAACGCCATAAAACGCGTCAGTATATTATATTTAGAAGTTATTTTTATAATATTTTATCCGTTTTTTAATTAAATGAATCAATTTACTTTATTACGTGCTATAATATAATATTATTACGTATTTGTATATTAGTGCGATTCGTTATAACTATATATATATATATATATGAATTATTAAATTTAATAATTACCTAATAATCGCCCCACGCGAGAAATAATAATTTAATTAAATCAATTATGATATATACATATATAATATATAAAATATGGTCAATTTATTAGAATAATTGATATATTATTATCGCCGAATTAAAGTCGATGAAAACATTCTGAGCCGTGTTAGTCTATATAATATTTTAATATCGAACGGAGATAAACTATGTATTTAAAGCGTATAGTTTGTTTTGAAATACACGTGCGTGTAAATCGAGTTTCAAATTAAAATATTAGAACACCAGACATAACAAATAACTGAGCAGATAATATTGATCGTCTTTCAATTCGATAATTATTAGTCAATTTACTCTAATATCGTATGGGTTTTGATAATGCCGAGTACATTATTACACGTCTCTCGGTGACGGTCAAAGGCATCAAACCGGCGCTCTTTTTGATCATCTGTAAACCCATTAAGATCTCGCTAAAAGTCAGTGAAATATATCTTTTTTGGAATAATTTTCGCGCGCGTACACTATACGAGTATAACGTATTAAATTTGATCGCGTTTAACGTTGAAAATGATTTCAGGTAAGTATAATACTTACCAACTTAATGCGTATATTGTAAAACCCACGTGTTTAATATAACATATTTATATCTTGTATATACTGTTGTTGAGACGTATAACTTGTGGTTAAAATTTCAATAAAATATAAAAAAAAAATAGCCTTATATATAATATATATATATATATTTTTTTTTTTGAGGGGGAGATGGAATTAATAATTTTGTCAGCTATAATAATATATCTATAAACGACTATATAACTATTTAAGTATTACCTGAAATTCATGTTTTGAAGTTTCTTTTTTCGTGACGTGTTTTGTCACCAATTCTGAGCAAGCAACTTTTTCGAATTTTTTTCGCTCTATTATATACTCGTATATATATATATATATATTATATGAACATCGCGGTGTAGCGCCAGACTTTTTTTTCCAAGTGACGCAGATCCGGTCAAACATTTTTTTTTTCCACGCGACGAATTTTATTATTGAATTCACTTTATTTTGAATTTTCGTAACATCTCATTATTTACACCAAATTCAATACAAAAATACGTGAACAAATTATCGTAGATACTTAAAATTTTAAGTTAATTAAGACATTTTCAGATGTACCTCTATATAAGAAGTATTATTCATAATAAAACGTATACGGATCTTTATTCGATATTTTTGAAAGTTTATATTTTCGATTCGTCCTGAGTAATGAACGCCGGTATGACGGGCATGAACAATAATAATTACACTGACCCAGCCCATTTTGCCGGCGCCCAGTACGAACATTTCGGTAATTTTTTTCTAATAAATGTCCTTATTATTTCACGCGTTTCGAATCAAATATTTGAAATCAACCGGCTTTAAACGGCTATATGACATAAGCGCCAAAAGTACAAAAATGACGTATCTTTTGCGCCAAAATTCGTCGGACATAAGCGCCAATCTAATATTATATACCCGTTATACTCAACATATGACACAAGCGCCAAAATTAAAAATTAAAATATAAATATAATAAATCGGTTGATTTTTAAAAAAAAAATGTCAATAATAAATTAAAATACGCATACAAATAAATATAAATTTAATAAATGGCCATTTCTCGTAAAAATCTATATTTTTGCTCTTTTAATAAAATGCACACAACACCTTTGTTCGTAAAATTCATTTTAACGGATGACGCTTACACGAATGCTTTAACGTTTGGAGTTCTCGAACGATATAGTTCTATATTTAATATCTGTTAATTATCTGATATTTAATATCTATTGACCGTGGCACACGGGTACCTAGGATTTTGGCGCTTTCGTACGATACGAATTTTTTTTTTCTCATCTCATTTTGACGCTTACATCTTCCACCGCTTTAAACGTAATATTTTTTTTTTCACATTAATATTATTATTACAAAAAATTGTACGAAATAGCCGTGTATAATAATAATAATGTAACGCACGTAATACGTATAATAGTGATAGACTACACAAATCGAATTTCGAAGAGCCGTCGTCAAAATATATAATTTACTATACGACTTCAAGGGTCGAATACAATATGTACACACGATTATAGTATTATAACACGCGTGAGTAAAGACATTATTTTTTTCTATTATTTGTATAACCGAAAAACAAATCACTGTTATTGAACCGAAACACAGCGTTTCGCGCACAACGTTGGGCGGTTTAATAATTTCTTAACTATTACAGTTTAAAGAAAAAAAATGGGCTATATAATAAGCGGTAATATAATACGATATTTACTCGGTTTATCTCCGTTCATCGTGTGCACATCAATTCCAGTAGGATTCATACCGAGGACCGACAAATAATATCATAATAAAACGATTGTTAATAATATACGACGCGGTAGTGATCGATTTGACGGCGTTTGGGTCTTTGTAACAAGATTTATAATATACCTGCCTACTATATTATAGAGGTGTATATATATATATATAAAACTATATAATAAGCGTTTTGAATTGAATCGTCTCGATAGTGGCGCGGGTTAAATAATAATAATATCATTCGTAGTAAGTTATATATAAGTTCGATGATAAAATTGGGCGGTTTTCGATCCAATATAATAATATACACTATCATCAACAGACCGTCGTAATTCGTGAGTATTAACAAAAAATAAATAAAAAATTGTGTTTCGTCGGAATTACGAACACCGTTAGACAATATACGTTTTTGAAGGCCGTGTGCTTTAGTACACAATATATTATGTTCGTGAAAACGATTCCGTAACACAATAACATAATATTATAATAATACCCATATATTATAAAAACATTATATTTAGTGGCGAGTGATGAGTTTTGGTCGTTTTATTATTCGAACGCGTATATAATATACGTCCGTATAAAATCCAATTTTTTACTCGATTTATTGAAATGTCCAATATACGTTTTGAACAAATATTAAATAGCCGTGATTTTTTTTTTTTCTAATGGTAGTTATTGTGGATTTAGCTGGGATTACTTGAATATAAAGATCTAGTACTATATAATACTCAAAGAGGGATTCCGGATCCAGACCCATCATCCCCCCCCCTTTGAAATTTCAACGTTTAAAAATGTTTTCAAATAGTTGATTCAAATATAATGTCGATTTATATTTTCGCGAACAATGTATAAAATTTAAAGTACGTATATACCAGATTTTTTTTTTAGTTGAAATGTCTACGTTTAAACAAGTACGGATCTCCTCCTCCCCCCCTACCACTTGAAAAAAATTCTGATTGCGCCACTGATAAAGATTATATAGATTTTTGTTATCGCGGATAAATTGCGTTGCATTCAATTAAACGATTCTGAACGAAACTTCAGTATAATATTCTTTATTATTAATAATATTCGTTATACGAAATTTGAACGTAAGGTTAATCGTGAATTATATATATTCCTGTACACTGCACACACTATATATATTTAAATATAAAACCTAAAATTATCACTTTTATCGAATAACAGTATTAAAAACTTCTATGGTTTCTATAAATTTTAAGTAGTTCAAAATCGAAAATTATTGAAATTATTTGAACATTTTTCTACGGATATATATAAAAAGTATATATGAAAAGCACTTTGAAATGCATGAAGCATTATATTATCACAACAAAAACACTTCGCCTGCAGCTACGTGTAAAAAAACGGCTAAGTAAAAAACAATCTATCACCAGTTATTACGTATCTCGTAAATGTTGAGCATCATAAAGTTGTGATATCATTTGTGATGCTAAGTAAAATTTTCGATTTACTTGGCGAGATCAAATAAACTTTCCTAATATAAAGTATTTTAAGTATTTGTAAATTTATTGCAACCTAATTAATAATTATGTACCTATCATTATAAAAATACAGTAAATTGTACATTGTATAACTATGCACTCTATTATACCCTATAATAAGAAGTGATACTGTTATAACAACTGATTAGGAAAGTTTATTTGATCTCGCCAAGTAAATCGAAAATTTTACTTAGCATCACAAATGATATCACAACTTTATGATGCTCAACACTTACGAGATACGTAATAACTGGTGATAGATTGTTTTTTACTTAGCCGTTTTTTTACACGTAGCTGCAGGCGAAGTGTTTTTGTTGTGATATCACCTCTTTTTTGCAATTAACTGCAATATGCATCGCTGAGAAGATATTGTTTTTACAATAATTTCTTTCTTAGTAGTAAATAAATGCGGCAACAAACAACGAAGACGATTGTCTAATGACTACGCGCCGCGCAACGCTCGGCCCTCGGCCGCCGAGTTTACCCCCACCTATTATAATATTAAATCGTACCGAGAACGAAACAAAGTAGAGTGGGGGACCGGTAGGCGCGACAACGCGAGAAGCGGCCGCCGTGATTCCAGATTTCAGTATAATTTGTCATTAAAATGTTCGCACTTTTTTTTTAATAACTTCGTTTGTAATTACACGATTTCGATGATTTTTACAAAAGGATCATGTGCACAACTTTTCTGATATTTTGACGTTAACTAGGTATTAATTGATTCAGTACATAATTAGTTATCACGGACTAAAAATAACACCAATATTTACACGGTTTAAATGGGTAACTCCTGCTTCGAGATAATATACACTGTCGTGCCGTAGCTATTATTTTTTTTTACTTAGCTCGCGCCACGACCGTGGCGCTGGATATGAAGCATTAAATGAAAAGTTATATATTCGGTGTGAATTTCAATGCTCTATAACAGTGGTGGCCAAACGTTTTTTACCGCGGGCCATAATAAAAAAAAAATTGTTTTGCCAGGCCTGAAATTTGATAAGCAATGACGTAAATGTCGATAAGCAATAAGAAACTAGGTACTATTTATTTTTATTTTAAATATGAAGAATGTATACTGTATTTTTTAATTTTTTAATTTTTTTTTTTATGTAAATGTAAAATATTATATACACGTAAATATAAGTGCTGCAATGTAGAATACTTTCGCGGTCCAGATAATAAATGATGGCGGGCCGTAGTTTGGCCACCATTGCTCTATAAGACCATTTATTATTTTTTAAATGCCTGACAAATAAAATAATGAATTTAAAAAAAATCGCGTTTTTCACCGTTTTTAACAAAAAATTGTTTGACAGTTATTCGGACCGCGATTAAAACAGCATCTTTATAGTATCATCCCAACTATAAATTCGCAACCGGAAAACGGTTACTAATTCAATAATCGAAGCACTTTTACTAGTCGAAAAGTTGTACACACACACATATACATAAAAGAAAAAGAAAAATTGTATAACCAGAATCTAATAATCAGCCATCGACGTTTTATTTAATTCGAAACGAAACCCGATGATTGAAATATGGTATTATTAAAACCGATAGTCGAATTTTTTTTTTCGTTCGACTACAAACCACGCGTTGCGCGTATAACGTGTGTCTATATCAGTGTTTCTCAACCTTTGTATTATGGTGACATACTATTAAAATATTCCATACTTTGTGACACACAATAAAAAAAAAAAATAAGAATAATGGGTAATATTAAATATTTGTAATTAATTTATAATGTAAACTTAAAAATGAAAAATACATATAACATAAAACAGCATTTTAATGAGAAATTTGTGACTGATATTTCTTACATAATATATCAATACGCGGTGAAATGTCTTTAAAATTGTATCAAACACCTATATAAATTGTTGTAAATAGTGTCAACAATGTTTGTACATTTTGTGTCATTTAATATTAATACTTCACGCGACACATTTGGATTTACTCGGCGACACACCGGTTGAGAAACACTGGTCTATATAATGTGTTTACTGTAACCGGCAATGTTAATTTATACGTCATATAAATTAATTTACGGTCAATTCATACAGCGCGCGCACACACACACACACATATATAATACGTTTTAAAATGTATAAACCGAGGGGAGGAAATACGATTTTCGTCACATAATATTATATTTACATAATAATATTATAATGGTTTATATTATAGTGATAATGATCGCTGTACTTTATTGCTTATCGTCGTTATAATTTTCGCTTAATATACGCGTAGATAAAGGATAATAACGAGAATATTAATAATATACGAACGACGGACATTTTGGAGCAGGCGCGTGGCTCGGCAAACCGTCGAGAGATTTATAACGTTTTCAAAATATTTTATTTGTAATTATTTATCTAATTGTATATTTTATTTTAAAAGTTACGAAACGCATACTATTAAACACGTTATGTATTTGATATTTGATATTACACTTATTTATAAGTCATCGTATAAATAAACAATACTATTGGAAATTACATACATGTACTGTGAGACTAATTTCACACTTAAAAAAATGTCTAATGGACAGTCAAAGAACGAAAATATTTTAATTTTTTAGATTTGAGCAGAACGAGGAATCTAGTGGTTTCATAATGATGTTTATTTTTTTTTTTTCTCTCCTGTGTACGGGTTTTCGACCAGAATGAAGCACTCTTCGATCACAGTTTATTTCCGGCAGCGATTCGCATCTAGTTGGTACTTTAGAGAGATCATTTTTCGATTTTCTCAGTAGTTTTTTAACGCGACGCGATAAACTACCGAAAAATTACGAAAAACCGCTAAAAATGGGATTTCGTCAATATCACGTATAGTTTTTCCCCAATAATTTCAAAAATAATCATTCTATTGTCTTAGAATTTTCAACAAAATCGTATCTTTGTACTATACAGCTTCAAAAAAAATTTTCCAAAAAGTTTCATTTAATTTTAGGTTATTTATAACTATTTTTAGATTTTGAGGTTTTTCATTCATAAAACAGTTAATTTTGAGTTTTTTGATTTGAAATTTGGACACAACGTCAGACATTTGTTACTTTATTTTTGCACAAAAAATAGACAAAGTGTATCACACCGAAGTTCCGCTCAGAATCGTTTTATCGAATGCAATGAATGATTTATCGTTGCTTTCAAATTAATAATAAATACAAAACTCTAAAACCTTTATCCAAGTAATTCACTTAAGCGATATCCACAACACCCCGCGGTTCGCTACCTTTTTTTTTCTTATTTGTGACTCTTATACAAAAGGAAAGCAAATTTTACATAAAAAGATTAGGCGCATTTGAAAAACAAAAAAAAAAACCTTTAAATTAATGACAGGAGTTAGTGAAAAAAAAAATCGGTTTCGATTGAAATCGGACAGTATATGATGTTTTGTGAATATATTCAAAAAGTAATTCGTAGGCCATTAGACGTGAAAAAAAAAGTTATTGAACGAGTTTTGAAAATAATGTTAAACAAATTGGTGTACCCTACGGAAATATGAGTTCATGGTTCAGTAGTTGTTTACAAATGATTGACGCAGTGTTTCAAGATGAATAGTATTGAATCTAAAATTGTGACATCACGAGAAGACGGCGAACAAATATTGAATATTTGGAAGGCAAGGCTATCGAAAAAATGTTCTTATGAATCATCGTGCCACACGAACAAATGTGTATGTCGAAAAAACAGCTCAATGTCACGTGAAAAACAAATTCGTAAACGTAAATAAAATACATATTACGCATTTTTCTGTTTAATAATATCAATGACTATACGTCATATATCTAATAACACACATAATGAAATAAATAATTATAAATATCGTGTCTTATGTTGCGCGTATGAAAATAATTGTAAAATTCAAATATTTTCCGTTGGTCTCTGTGCAAAATCGCTGGCCCTTTGTGAAAAAAAGGATCGGTGATTTGAGAAGGGCTACCTCTTCGTCTAGGATTTTCGCGAAAAGACAAATTTCTCGAAGGGCTTACGACACGTACATTATAATATTATTGTATATACGAGTATTTTCGACGATAATTTCGCGCTTAAACCCGTTACGAAAAGTACGATTTTCAAGTTAGAACCTTTCGATCCTTTCGGAGATCACGGACCACTAAATTCATGATTTAAAATTCTGCGGTCCACTAGTACCAAACTTTGAGAAAAACATAATTACATTTAAAAAAAAAAAAAAACGATTAAAAAACTTTTTCATTTTATCAATATATGAATTACGAAATATACACGTAAGTACGTATAATAAAATCATAAATGCTTTTTAATCGTTTTTTTTTTTACTTATATAATTTTTATACATCACGATTGATTAAAATATTAGGCCATCCCGGTAGAAGAGTTTAATAAAATAAAATGACAAACGATGTTAAAACATTTCCGCGGACCAGCGAAATTCTCAGCTATAATGGACCGTTGGTTGGCGACTGCTGCTTTAGGATATGATATTAAATATTAATACCGACTATTTTATACGGACTTTAGTTAGAGAAATAATTCTGCTATACGATTACCGCGACAAAAAAAAAATCTCGTTTTATATATACATATTTTTTTTTTTTAACGTCAAACCAGATACCAGGCTTACCTCGTAATTATTATTATGATTATTTTCTTGAGGTCGGACAATCGGACAACGGAATAATTTTATTGTCCGCACCTGCAGTGGCCGATTCTAGCCGATGATTTATCGTCGATAAACCGGACGGCATCGACAATATTATATATATATACCAACAATATAATAATGATTGACTCGCATGACGTAATTCGTTATACTGTGGTGTGCTGTTGGTTTTTTTTTTGTCATTTGTTTCTCTTGTGTTTTCCGGTCAAAACAGAAAATTCGGAAAAATCTTCGAATAGTAATAATAATAATAATAATTAGTTTTCAGGTCCTTGTCGCGTATATATTTACATCGTGATGGTCCGCGCGTTGCTGCACCGGTCGTATATCGCCAAAACTCATTCAAACAGATTCCAGAAACCGAGAACAATGACCCACCCATTAAATAATAATAATAATATATAGTCGGTATTTGCCGAGTCATGATTGAATCCGGGACGTTTTAGGAAGATAAATAATATATATATATATATAAATGTACGAACATTGTCTCCGAATCGGATTACATCGTATAAAATATTCGATAATATATACACTGCTACAGCTGCGGTGTGACAGAAGGTCGTTCGACTGTACACAAAAAGTGACGAGCTGAAATTATCACGTAATATACTTTCGCTTAAAAACGTCGTCACGTTACGTATTCGTTCGAAGATTTTATTTCCCCCGGCGGCTTTTCGAAATTTTCAACGCGTCGTTGTACTACATTTATAATAATAAACTACGCGTATCTCTCTATGGTTTCAATCCGTAGATTGGTTTGCAGCCATCTTCCGTTCTTCTCTACTGTCTGCTTTCCTTTTCATTTCTATATTATATGAGTCACATCCTTGGTCCTTTATTATTTGTTGAATGTATTCTAATCTCGGTCTTCCCTTACGGTTTTTTTCCTTCTATAATCAGTTTCAGCAATCCTTCGTGTCGCATTATATGGCCTGTGTCCGTTCGTTTCGTCTTTTAACTATATTTTTCCATAGCGAATTTCCTTCTGTTATTCTTCCCAGTACTTCATCATTGGTCACTCTGTCCATCCAACTTATCCTTAACACTCTCCTATAACACCACATTTCAAACGCCTCAAGTCTTCTTCGTTCTTCCGTTGTTATTGTCCAGGTTCCGCACCCATATACGGCTACACTCCATACACGTGCCTTCAACAGATTTTTCTTTTTTTTTTTACTAACTACGTTACTTGATGTAAATAGAGTTTTATTGTTGTTAAAGACTTTTTTGGCTTGACAGATACGTTTTATTATTTCACTTCTATTTCTTCCATCATTGCTGATTGCACTTCCCTTGTACGTAAATTCAACTACGCGTGTATATCAATTTTTTTGATAACGTACTGAGTCATGAAAACTGCTTTCACGCAAAATGTTCGCGCTTGGGCCGCATTGTTCGCATTTGACGGTATGTCATAGTTTTTTTTTTTTATACAAAGTTTAAGTAGTCATTAATTTATTATAATCGTTAATTAATAATATTATTCGACAATGAACTTTTCTAAAACGTGAGTTAAAAAAGTGGAAAAATTTCAAATTTCAAATTTTGTCCACAAAATATTCTTCTACGGAAAACGGTGATGTAAAAATAAACAAATTATTTCTAGTTTTCTGTAAATGTTTGCATTTTTTATTTTTTTACTCCAAAAGCAGAAGTTCACCCAAATAATCTGCACAATTATTTTAATGATTTTCTCGAAATTACCTATTTTAATGGTAGTAAGTATATTGAAGTCCGAAAATAAGTTATCTAATGTTTGATTTTGGATTATTCTTTTCTATGATTATATAAACAAAAAACGTGGTAACCACTGGAAATTATGATAATTTTCTTAATTTTGAATTAATTAAAAAATTTATTTTGAAGATCTACTCGGAGTTTACAAAGTACAAGGTGACTTAACATCGTATACAATAGTTTTTTTATTAGTAAATACCCAAGTTTTAAAAGAAATTATATAGTGTCTATTGAGATTAATATATTATTCTGTGCTCGCACAAATAAAACGTAGCGAACATTGAAAGTATTCATTGAATTTTGTTGCATCAGAGTATACGCGGTGCTAATTATACCTATATTATTTTTAAACATAGACTTGAAAGTATATGTATTATACCCTACGGATTATGGGAGCACAGTTTATGAAGCACGTCTCTCTGCTGTTCGTTGCCACTTTAGCAACTGAAAAATGTACTTATTACGTACACAAAAAAAACTTATTAATAATATTATACATTAACTTGATATATTTCGAAGGGTGTTAAAGAGAAACTTTACTTTTTACCAATATACGTCGGTTTAAGTAAAAACAATAATATTGGTGAGTATACTTTATTAATACATTTCATAAACACTATTACGGTTAATGTTAAGTTATAGCTAAATAACCACACACATATACATAGGAATAGGGTATATTACAAGTAATTATTGTATAGGATTTAAACAAACCAAATCCTTAAAAAAATAATTTTACTAGTTTGCGGACGTTTGTATAATTATTAAATAAGAATATAAAACGATGTACACCGCGCGTCTCCGACATATAAATAAATATGTAAATATAAAAATACTTATATATATAATATGCAGCGTTTATGTGTAAGTATAACACGTTTTTAGACATTACATTATAAAATATATATTGTTTGTTTACAGTTTAAAATTTTAAACTTCCATATATGTAAATATATATACATGTAGCCGTGTTGGTAACTCCTGTACAACTACAGTATAGTTTGATGCGTGTGTTGCCCTCTTATTACGGTTTTCCGACACGCCAATGAAAAAAAAAAAGTCTTTAAAATAATTGTTTCCATCGCGTGTGAAGTTTTCAAACGTTTCTGATTTCGTGTGAGTATTCCAATTACTGTAACGTAATTATAACTGACCAATAGCTTTATAAGTAAAGGCGTTATTCTAAAAAAACACCTTCGCTTCAATTCGGTTTCTATATAATAATAATAATAATAATAATTATTATTATTATTATTATTATTCTCACTTACTCAGCAATAGTGCTGGTAATCATTCACCTACCCTGTTGTTCTTTTCTTTGCTATGGGTTAGGTTCGGTCGTCGCGAATAGGGAATTCACCCTGACCCGCACGACAGTGTCAGATAATTTTTTATTTAGGACAATTGAGGAACTTGCGTACTATATGGCAGGTTTGAATTAATATTGCTTTCTGACCTACTTTGGTTATGTTGGATGATATGGCAAGCTCCTCAATGGTCTTTGTTAGGCTTTTTGGGACAACTCCCTCCACGGAGATTACTATAGGATTATTATATTATATATTATTATTAATATTTATTTATTATTATTATATTATATGATATATTATTATTATTATTATTATTATTATTATTATTATTATTATTATTATTATTATTATTATTATTATTATTATTATTATTATTATATTATTATTTATTTTTTTGTTAAAAAATGCCGATGTAAAGAAATACTGTTGTAAAATAATGATTTTTGCTCGTATTTTTCTAATGTTTTTCGCCGTTAATTATGGTACTTCGCAGAATGTTAAATAATATTAAAGTAATTATTATATAACGCCTATATTTATAATAAAACAAATTCATGAACCCGGTTTTAACACGACGTTGAATATTAATGGTATCTATTGAGAAAACTTAAATGGATATAGGTTAACAAACAATTTTACGCGCGATATGTGGCCGAAAACAAGGGCAGTGTAAATGCCCGAAGGTTAACCATATCAGCAGTGTTGTATAAAGACAGATATTAATTTATCTAGATAGAGATAAAAGATAAATAAATATGTAATTATCTAGATAAAGATAAATTATTAATTACAATTTATCTAGATAAAAACAAAAATAAAATTTTTTTATATTTTATAAAATTTCGTAAAAGTACTAACGTATCAATGATGATAATCATTATAAGGATTGAAAAAAATACTTTGTAATTGATAACGATGAAACTTCACCTTTGACTGGAAAATTAACATTAAACGTTTCTGCTAGTATAATAATGATTTGTAGTACATTTTCCAATAATTGTATTAATTGTTATTATAAATCAATCAGATAATACTGAAAACGAAAATATATTACAAGGCAAATTATTTGAAAGTACTAAACTACAAAAAAAAAAAAAAACACAATTTTGTGAAATGTATCAAACTGATTTTATTATACTGACTTCTGTACAGTATAAATATTTCACATTGCACAGCATATAGGGAGAATAAAAAGATTATTTGCGATATCTGTATAATTATTAAATTATTTATGATAGGAAATCGAAAAAAAAAAATTTAACTGAAAAACTCGAATTTTTGTATTCGAATATTGGATAAATTAATAAGCACTTATTAAATTTATTTCATCTATATCAGTGGTTCCCAACTCAACTCAAGCCGCGGACCACTTTTGCACGTTTTCTGCAATTGCCGCGGACCACTATGGACTTAATATTATATCCCCCCTGTCTCCTAATGTGTGTATAATACGCGTATATTGAATAATAACTTTAGGAAATATGTGATTCGATAAGCGATACGGTTAAATATCGAGGAAAAAATATTAAAAACTTATTCGTAGCGAAAAAAATTTAACTCAATCAACGTGACTAATATTATATATAGCTTATGCACTGCTTCTTTAACCTGCAGTTGTACAGGCATTCTTATTTCTTGGCCTAACACCGTTGCTGAAAACAAACTATACGGTACGGAATAAAATATCACCATCCTACGTTTGTATAATGGTTACAACGCGACATAATTGCAGGGCTCGCAAACGTTATAATAACGTTTTGATTATAACGTTATAATTGCAAAATATCAATTGAAATGAATATCAAAAAACGTAACGGAAAACAATAAACACTAATTTTAAACTATCACAAATTAAAATATATTATAAAACGAAATAAGGTATTAACGTTATATATCAAAATATCGAAAAACGAAAAATAGAATTTTAATATTTGTATCCAATTTACTACGGGAAAATATAAGCCTACGGTGTAGGTTTATTATAGTTCTATAATAAGGCTGGGTTCACACGGACGCGTAAAAATTATTCAAAGATACGTGTCTTATAGAAGACGTCAGCTAGTCAGAAAAGTTTCTATTGGTAATATAATCAACAATTTAAGAAAAATATTGTGCATTGGAATATAATGTCAAAAATAAACCAATAGGTTCTCACTGAAAAAACGTATAAAATCAAAAAATTAAGGATAAAAATTAGGACTTTTATAATCAATGAAGTTTAATAAAGTACATTACGTTTATGAGATTTGAAAACGTGCTATAGTCTATGGAATATGAATGGATTTATTTATTTGGAAAAAAAAAATCGATATTACACCAATAATAACGTTAAAATACCGATAAACGTAAAACGTAAATATCATATAACGATAAACACTTTCTTTAACGTTAAACACAAATAATCCATAACGCTAAAATGTACCACAACGACAAACGCTAAAGGTATAAATAACGATAAAAAACGTTAAAACGCTAAATATTTTTTTTTCAAATGAGAGCCCTGCATAATTGTTTGTTTTTCAATGTTCAAGTTTTCTTTGAATTATAAAAGAAATGCGGGTGTACGTGGAAAAATAAATTGTCGACACCGCGGACCACCCGAGATAAGTGCGCGGACCGTCGGTGGTCCGCGTGGACCGCCATTTGGGAATCACCGATCTATATAGATAAATTTATCTATAGATGACTTACATATTATTAAACTTAGATAATGACTCGGATATAGCTCGTTTTGAATTCATCCGCATAAGATAAAAAAAAAAAAAATTATCTAGACCAGGGGTGGCGAACCTATGGCACGCGTGCCAGAAGTGGCACGCCGACCAAATTTCAGTGGCACGCCAAATTTAAAAACATAAAAAATTATTATTTATCTTAAAGAAAAAATTATATTTTAAAACTTTAGTATGAGAAATTTTAAGAATCAAATAAATGTGTACCTATAATAAAATGTGTGTAATTATTGCATGCTTTTTCTTTTCATCTTATACGTAGTAAAATTCATTTTTTTTTTGCACGCGAGCATATTTCAAAAAACTTGATTTTAAATTTTGGCACTAGACACAAAAAATGTTCGCTACCCATGGGCGTGCGCAGGAATTTTGTATGGGGTGTGTCATGAAGAAAATTGGGCCGCTTTCCCTTATATGAGCCTAAGCAAATCTAACCTAACTCTCAACCTAAAAAAAGGATAAATTTAATGCAAAATATCAATTCATAAAAACTTATTGATTAAATGTTGTGCTTCACAACATTTAGATATATTTTTACAATATAGTGTATACCTATATACCTAGTGGTTAGTAACCTACATTAGAATATTAAAAAATTTTGCTAGAGCGCCTAATTTATTTTCTCTAATTTTTATTATTTATAGCTTAAAATTTAAACAAAGTCCCCGAATGAATGAAAGTTGTACAAAAAGCCACGGGTCACGGGGTGTGCCACGACACACCCGGCACACCCTGTGCGCACGCCTATGTCGCTACCCCTGATCTAGACAACATACAACAGTGCACATACACGTATGCCCTGCAGCAGCAGTGCTTCGTGAAAAAATGAAACCAGTTCCGCGCGGAACACTGCAGTTCGGTGGTCGCTGCCCGCGGGTATAACCAGTGCTTGAATTGGAAAAAAATTAGAAGGGGGATGCAAAATTACAAAAATAATGTGCGTTCCAGCAGATTGTAATGTTTTGAAAATTCGTGGGGGGCTTTGCCCTCCACACCCCCACTATATTTTTCATTATACAATAATAAATAAGCATCATTTTTTTTTTTAACTGTAAAAATTCGCGCCACATAGTAAAGGAGCATTTATTATTATTATTATTATTTTATTAATTTACGATTACTTTTATTTACTTGTTTAATTAAGCAAATACTATGATTATTATTATTATTGGTATTGATATTTAAATTTGTTGTTGTGTCATTGCCAAAATTATAATATTTCGTCATTATTTTTATAAAAAATATTATTTGTGTTTTGCGCAAGAAAACTTTATCGTTTGAGTATCCCTTGTATTTTGTGGATGAAACTCAGTAAAAAGCTCATTGAGTTTCATCCATTCGAGGATCAGGTTTTTTTACTTTCTTTTTGGTGTATTTATCGTTTTATAATAATTAATAATTATATTGTCCTGCAGTTAAATACAGTCTGCTTTTTTCTTTTACTGAACTTTGAAATGTTATATTTTTTTTCGCACTGGTTAATTTTTCATAAATCGTTTGTATTTTGTTTTGACGAGAAAACTGTGTGTTGAACAGTAATGTTTTTATGAAAATAAAACAAAACATATTTTATAAAAATAACAACGTATATAATAAAGTAGATTACATTTTGTGTTCATAATGACAAAATAATACCGAGAAAAATTGGCAATCGACGATTGTCATTTCGAGAAATATATTGTTTGTATATTGTGACAACTATATATACCGACTACTCCCTATAAATAAAATTTTTAATTTTCATTATTTCAATAAAATTTTATTCTTGACCGTCCCGTTCTCTGCGTCCCGATAAGAAAAATTAGAAGGGGTACGCTAAACAATTTTGAAAAAAGAAAGGGGATACCGTCCCCCCCAATTCAAGCACTGGGTATAACGCGCGCGCGCGCGACAATACAAAACAATATTACTTTTATTCGATACAAACCGCGGCGCGCGACGTCGACGCGGTCGCGGGCACAGGTGCGCGCTGGCCGCGCCGCTGACCGGTCGGCCGCGGTCACGCGGCGTGCAACCGGCCAGGCGTGGCCCGACCGCCCACAAAACGGTCGCATTGGTCCCCGGGCGCGGCATCCGCGCGCGGCTAGCACCTGCGTGTCACGACGATGAGCGCGGACCGCGCACCGTGACCGTGCGAGCGCGCGCTTGTCCTGCACCGTGTAGCTCTGCGCCGACCACGTCCGGAAGTCGCGGCGGTGTCGTTCCGGCGGCGGCGGCGGCCACCGCCAACGTAAAATATTATTGTTTCGCGCGCGTTTTCCACCGCGAGGTCATTGGCGGCGATCCCGCGCCGTAATAATACTATTGAATTCAATACACGAGATGTGTTGTATAATAACTCAGAAATATAAAAAAAATATATACGGAAAGGTGAGGTTCTCGGAGTCGTGTGTTCGAGAATTGCAGCAGAAAGTGCGCAATAAATATTTCTAAGCTCTACAAAAAAAAAAAAAAAGCACTTACCTCACTCTTCTGGTGTATGACGACTCAAGAGCAGTGGCGCAGCTAGACAGTTTTTTCTGGGTAGACCCGATATTTTTACGCAAAACGTTACCAAATACCCAATAAATATATAGTATAGTTGCGATTGCAAGTTAAGTGATAAGCAATGAATGATTTGACACGCGTGTTTCATGAAATTTATTGAAAAAAGTGGGTAGGCCCGCTGGCTACGCCACTGCTTATGAGAGCGCCCAGTGAGACGAGTCAATATAATATGATAATATTAAAAAAGAAACAATGTTGGGTCGCCACCTTCGGCTCGAAGTCAGCGACAAGAATTGAATACAGGCGCGGATACATGGGGGGCCATGGGGCCATGCCCCCCAAATTCCAAAAAAAAATCTAAATTAGTTACGTCGTGGTATTTTTTTTAACACGCTTTTATTAGCTTCACCTGTATGTGAGCTTGCATGTAACTCTCCTTATTTTCTCTTCCACTGGTACCTTATTTTTTTGTTATTACTAATTAGTAAATACTATTGAGTTTAAAAATATTTATATCCTAAGACTTAGGGTATATTAAAATATAATGTGTATTCAAAATTTATATATGGCCCCCCAAATTGATACTCTGGATCCGCGCCTGATTGAATAACTCGACGTATATGCGTGATGATGAACAATTATGCCTGTCCTCACGGGATAACGATTTCTCGAGTCGTTGTTGTTGTGTTGAGTGTGCGCTTTCTGCTGCAATTCTCGAACTCACGACCCCGTTCACGCTCCTTCTCTTTAATAGGAAGTATACATTACGTTTACTTCCTTTTATATTTTTGAGTAATTACCGTGTTCACTGTAAAATTCTTACCAGAAAAATCTGTAATAGGTTATCCGCAAAGGCGTGTCTAGACCTTCACGGTTGGGTAGGCAAAAGTCAAATAAATTTTTCCAGCCTCCAGTTCGAAATTAACCACAATTGTTTTCTTATTTTCAAAAGTTTCGGTCTGATGTATATATAGATAATAATTGTCTTGATATTTAATAATAATTTATGTAGTAGGTCTATAACTTGTATTAGTCACGCCCAGTGGTGGATATCTGTGGGGGGCGAAAGGAGGATCGCCTCCTCCCTTTAAGTATATTTTAGTATATAGTATAAGTACATATTTTAAATGGTGAAATACCTATCCTAAACTTTTGAAAAGGGCAGGATTTTAATACGGGCCTGCTCCAAAAGTGTCAACGGAAGAAGATGTGAATCTTTGTTTTTCAGTTGAAGCACCTAAAATATCCATAATTGTTTTGTGTCATAAACTTCTAATACTGATAATGCGGGGAGGTAGCGGAGGTTAAACTCAATGATCGGGGGAGACATTGGCGCAACTAAGCACCTCCAAGTTCCATGTCATTTTATAATTTCAAAAATCAGCTATAATTTTACCAATGTAATTTTATTTTTTAAGATTTTACTATCAGTAAATGTTATGTTCTGCAACATGCGAACAAAGTTGTTCCTCCATGAGGAGGTTGAAAAATTGGCTGCGAAGCAGCATGTTACAGCAGCGTTTTAATAATTTAAGTATAATAAATATTGAGAGAGGCTTAGCCAATGACATTGTTCCAGACGAAATCTTGAACACATTTGCTAATACCGATAGGAAATTATGTTTGACTCTTTAAATTTTAAAAAAATATAAGAAAATATTATAAGCAATAAAATAAGTTACGTTTTTTTCCAAAAATTGTATTGTAAATATAATGATCGTATAATCTAAATATTGCCAATATGTAATGTTGGTTGGGGGGTGTGAGGGGGGCTGACATTACATATAAGCGATTCATAATAGTAGCACCCCCAAGATTTGAACTCTAGTTGCGCCACTGGTGGTTACGTGACGCTAATTAAATGTGTATAATGTATTATAAAACCGGGGGAAAAAACGGTCATTTCAATATTTCAAGACGTTATATAATGTAATATTGAAACGTATATTTTTCTATAATACGCAACGCTTTTTCAGTATAACAATTCAACAAATAATGATTATAGTAAAACACAAAATATGGATAAGATAATATTGTTATAAACGGTATACGTGCAACGATAATAAATATTAATGATACAGTATATAATACGATATGGAATTCAGTCGCGTAACGATTGAGGAAAAACTGGGAGATGGGGCATTTCTCCTTAAATTTAAGTTCCAAGCTGCACGTACACCGGTTGTATAAACTAAACTATTGAAAAAAAAAAAAAACATTTCGGTCGTCCTTCACCGGCCGGTTACGGCCGGTTATCCGAGGCGTCCTGCCACGTCGACCACTGTCGCATCCGGTTGCGGGCCGCGTGAAGGTCCAGCGCGCTCTGCCCGACTGCGATCGGGTCGCAGCGGCGCATCCGTTCGAGAACGGCGGCCGGGGGAACGGTGGTTCGCGATGCTTCGAGGTCCGCGTGTAGGGCATCCCTACTGAGTCTGTCAATGGCGGCGACCAGCTCGCGGCGTTTCGTCTCCAACTCCGCGATCTCGGCCAACACCGTTTCGCGCTCCTCGTCTACGGCACACAACAAATCGGCACGTTCTTCGTCCGCATCATTCTCGTACAACGACCAATCCGTTTCCAGTCTTATCTTCTCGATGAATGCCGCACCAAATCCTGCGAACTCATCGTTGTCGCATCCTGCTCCTGCAGCAGACGACGACGCCGGTAAATCGCATACTGCTCCTGCAGACGGTGACGCCGGTAAATCGCATCCTGCTCCTGCAGACCGCGACGACGGTAAATCGCATCCTGCTCCTGCAGACGGCGACGCCGGTAAATCCGTGTGTTCTTCCGACGGAATTAGTGGGCAGTGATCCGCAGTGTCCGCCGTATACACGTCATAGTCGTCTTGCGTTTTGCCGCAACAACAAAACAGCCTTACCAGCCGCCCCTTCCGTTTAGACCATTTAACCATTTTACACGCGTAACTACTATATTCGATTCCAAGTGCACAAAATTATTATTGCGTACGATCGCTCCAACGTCCAAACGCGTACTGAAAATGTTCAGATCGGCCGGCGTTACTGCAACAATCGTTTCTAACGCGCGTTGTGTTTTTTTTTTTAAAATTTTTCTAACAGGCCAGCTAAACGTGTATAGTTGTTTACGATGTTCTTTTTTTGTTATTAGCGTAATTTACTATACGTATCACGAAATACGTGATGCAACAGTGGCTTACTTTAGAGGGGGAGGGGCAACAGGGGCATAACCGCCACCTGTGAAGCTTTTTATTCTTTCGCTTAAAAGGATATTTATTTTTGACTATACAATATTATGTCTTCAACGATATATTGTGTACGGTAAAAATAAAAAAGATGAAAAATATGAAATTTAATAACGTGTACCGAGAAAAATTACATAAAATAAATTAAATTTATTATAGTTTTGTATAATTTAGTTATTTTCATGTTTATAAAATGAAAACGATATTATAAATTATTCGTTTTATAACTTAAATTCATTAATAACTTTAGAACATAGACCATTCTGTAAACAAAAAACACCGTTCGATACACTATACTCTGTGTCGGTATATATTTGTGAACGAAACTAAGTGAATTTATTATTGTAGAACACTGTAGGAACGGCTACAAACACATTTTTTAACACTTGCGTTAGATGGAAGAATAACGTGAGCCAGTCTTAAATATGAAAAAGTTTTAAATCAATTAATAAAAAACAATCCTGTGAACTCTCAAATTTATGTCGATATTGTTTTCCCTTTGCACGTTCGTGCGTATAAAAAAAAAAGTACTAAAAGTCGTAGTTATGTCAAGTTAATTTTTCTCAGTTGAATTTTGTTCAGTATAATATTAAAGGATGAACATTTTTTTTATCGATATTTCGTTGTGTTATACAGTTTTCGAATAAATTACCTGTACGAATATATCTATATGTATATATACATATGCGATAAGAAGTATAAAATATAATATGCGTATAGTATAGCACAGTATCAGCAGCGGGAATAAACTTTGTGTATAGTCAAAACTTAAAGTTATCAGCGTTAAACCCCTTTATAGTAAACTATCTACATTAATTATAACAATAATAATAATTTAATGGTACAACATATAACTGGTAAAACTTTTTTTATTTATCAATAATTTTGATCTGACAAAGTTATCTATCTATCTATATATATATATATATATATATATATATATGTGTGTGTGTATAAGTTATATGATCACTAACTACTTTGGAATTAATATATAATAACAGTATTAATTAATTATATAATTAATGCGTTTTAAACATTACTCGTCGGTTCACAGATTAGTGGTTTATCAAATGGTAGGAAACAGTTCAAGTAGAAACAATTGTTGAATACATAATATAGGATAATACAATTATTAAAATTTATAATTTAAGAAGATATTGCTGATGCACACTCGTCAATTTTACAAAAAAAAAAAGTCATAAAATCTATTTAATATATACGTACTTACAACGATATATGTAAAAGCCTAGCTACACAGAATCAGAGGTAAGGCAGATCAGAGAGCTGGACAGAAATAGGGAATAATAATAGATAAAATTTTACATAGAAACAATAAAGAAAATAATTGAATTTATCATATAAAATTGTTGGTAAATGTGATAAGTTATTGTGATAACTGAAATAGGAAACGTATATACTTCAATACTCGAGATCGTAAAATTTCTAATTTCCGTTGGAATACCTACTACTGTATCAATATGACTGTGCCTGCTTGTGGAATACTCACATGTCTATCAGAATTCGTGTGGCCGTCAAAAGTGTGACAATATTTGTACTGTTCTGCTGAACGGTAGTTTTCAATTTTAAAACGAATCAAAAATAATTCAAGATTTGCAAGTTTAGGAGAAAAGAAACTGAAATCATTGAGCTTGTCAGCGATTGCATCAGAACTTTTAAACAACGTATAGTGTCTTCGAAGACACTATATTAAAGAATTCGCTGCTCGAAAATCGCGAAGAAAGCCAGTTTAGATTTTCAAATTTTAAAGTTTCTTTCTAAAATCATTTAAATATTAAACTTTATTTTTACTAATATATAGTTATACTTAGGTATAACATAAAATTGTAATAAAATTAATCAGTAGAATTCGGATTTTGAGGCAAATGCCTTTTTTATTTTGTTACACACAGAGACAACAAATGCCTGTGCAGTGTTGTAAAGTATTTGAGTAAAAGTATTTAAGTAAAAGTATTAAAATACTTTTATGGTACTCAAATACGTAGTTTAAATACTTTTAAAAAGAGTATTTGCAAGTAGTAATTTAAATACTTTTCTAGAGTATCTGTATTTAAAATCAAATACGTTTTTAAATCTTTTTTAGTGGCATGAATTATGATGAAACAAAACTTTTGTCATTTTTTATAATAATCGTTTATGATGAGATGGCAAACTATTTTGGTCGTGGGTATCGTCCACTGCTGTGATTTTTCCGTTCGAGTCGATGTGAGTAATCCCGGTTAGACCGATTAGATTGTTATCCCAGGTCGTAACAGATCGAAGTACATTGTTAATGGTCATCGTATGTTTTATATGTATAACATAACAAATAATATATACGATTATATTTTAGTAATTTTTCTTTCACGGATTTTCTTTTTCCTCAATACTTGTGTGTCGTATGTGTAGAATATAATATTATTAGTCACACAAAAAGTCATAGATAGTGTTAACATGTTCTAGTCCAAGGGAGTGAGTGATTTTAGTTTTAAGAGTCCAATCATTAGTAAAAATAATGTTAAACAAAATTTAATTACAAGTATTTGAAAGTATTTGTAAATACTTTTACCTAATATCTGTATTTATACTCGAGTACTTTTCTCATTAAGTATTTAAATACTTTTAAAAACAAGTACCTGTATCTGTATTTGAATACTTTTAAAAAGTATCTTTTACAGCACTGTGCCTGTGTATAGTGTACTATATTAACCTTCTACTGGTCGCGCGGTTTTTTTTTCATATTTGGTCGCGTGGGGTAAAAATTTTCCAAAACGTATTTTTTTTTTTTTTTGTTTTTATTCAAATTTTTTTTATTTATTAATAATTACATATATTTTTTGAAGTGCATTTAGAGGTCTTTTTAATACAAATTCGTGTTTTTTTCAGATTTGATTTTATTATTATAATTTTGTTTTAGATACATACATACATATTACATACATACTATTACATAATTATACTAGTTTTATAACATTTCTTCGTAGCAGCTTGGACAAATTTCTACAAGGTGAACAGTGAATACGGCATATACGTTTTGCAAAATTGGTGCATACTTTTGTAGTCTTTCGATCGTTATTTCTGTAAATATTTTTTATAATTATTTCCGGCTTTCTTGTTTTATTCGTATTTTTATCGATTGCCTTATCAAAATGCATTATTGAAACAACTAAAACAATTATATTTTTTTTTTTTTTAGGCATGTACGAAACCAAAGTTTGATTTCGACTAAATGCAAAGTACGATTATGTAACAGTTCGGTTTTTTTGTCTGGGCGAATTCAGGTGGGATCTGTCTCGTATTTTACCGTAAAAAACCTATACTATTGAAAGTTTATGCGTGTTAAAAATACGTGTCTGGAAATATCGCCCCTAATTTCCTCGTCACTAGCTTCATTTAACACGTATTGAATACGCCTATACGATTAAATTCGTCCGTGTTTTACAACGAAAAAGAATACTTAGTCGCGCGGGGTAAATATTTTCCAAACACGACACAATCAACTCTAGCAGACGATTCAAACTAACAGATTCACAAAAAACAAGTTTTGGTCGAATCATAAATTTAGATATACATGTTATCAATAGCTATACGAGATATTAGGTAGGTGTACGTCATTACGGGAAAGTTGTACTAACGTCTATATAATATCGAAGCTGGGAGTTTATTTACCCCGCGCGACCGATAGAATGTATTTTGACGAATCTCGGCGAAACCCGATTTTCACTATGACTAAACGTTAAATCGTCGACAAAATATGTCGGCGAATACGGCGTATTATCCTTATGTAGACGAGACAATATTGAAAAAAAAAAAAGTAAAAAATACATATATTTACGCACATTTTATTACGGATATACACGCAGTAAATTTCGATCGATTTTTTTTTTTTTTGCTATAACGCGACGAACCCGTGAACGATAACCCGTACGTTATACGTAGAGTCACACGGCCTATTTTAACCGGACCCACGGTCACGGTACAATACCGTACCAATTTTTTTTTTTTACGCTATAAAATAATAGCGTTATTATTACACTTTTTCGCGCTCGAACGCCAATAACATTATATCGTTCCCGGAGAAATACGTCCCATTATTTTATTTTTTCCTAAAAAAAAACCGTTTTCTTTCCGCTTTATTTCCACCAACCCCGTCGCCTTCGGTCTTTTTTTTTTCTTTCTGTCTGTCTGTATATAAATCGTAATATTGTTTCTTTTTTTTTTTTTCCACGCCGGCCACTTTCGCGATCATTGACTGTCGTCGACGGCGCAGATCAAATCGGGATTTTTCGCGGTTAATCCCGGCCGCGGTTTTCCGCGACCGTCCGTGAACGATTACGCCCGCCCCACCCGGGCGCGTATAGCGACGCCCGACGGTCGCGCGTTCTCGTCGTGACGCGACGGCCGGTCGGGGCCGCCCCCGTCGTCGTGGCCTTATATTTTTTATACATTGTGTACAACAAGCGTTTCGTTCGACTCCGCAGAGTGCACTGCACACACTCTTGAAACGTTTTTGCCGATCTGAGAAAATCGGTTTTTTTTTTCAACGCCCGAGTTGAATATTATATTTAATCTCGAGTGCACTGCGCGGCGGTGTTGTTTCGTTTTTTTTTTTGTTTTTTTTTTCTTCCGTATTATTACCACAGAAATAGGTGAAATCAGAATGGAAACATTGATAATTCAACACGAGTAGTATAGGACGCATTGCCTATGACCTTCGGCCATTTTCTCAGTGAATCCGAAAACAGCTGCTCACCTATCAGTCATCACTTACCATGCATTCAAATTTTAAATATTGTTTTATTAATTTTTCTCAAACACTAAAACAATAATTATTATTTATTATAAGTACGAAAAATACACGAATACCCGACTCTTCCCATTTTTAAGTAAAGTAAAGTGAACGACTTAGAAAACCGTCTCCTAGACGACCGCTATCAAGGGGCCAGGCGATTGATTTCGGAAGACCCTATGTCTAGACGACCACCGATTTAGGAGACTGCACAGTGCACACCTACAACGACCTAACTTACAGCGACTGTTACCGCCGGTAGTCGCTACCCAAAAGTGAGGCACACCTAAAACGAGATCCACAGCAAAACCGAGGCACACCTAGTCAAATTAATAAAAATAAACAAACATTTAATCACGAAAACACCGATCTCAATAATACCATGATAACGCATACGAAATGATAACAGATGGGGGTCACTGAGAAAATGGCGGCCGTTTTTTTGTTTACAAAAAGGTTTCCATTCTGATTTCACCACCTATTCTGTGTTATTACTGCTGTGTATTCTATTTATTCGTCATTAACGATTTATATCGCGGACGTCTCTATAATATATCCCCCCTCTGCGTTCTACAGATCCGCGAAAACGTTGCGCCGCAAGAGATTTAAAAATTTTAAAAAGTCGTCGGACAAACGCGGATATGAAAAATTCTTTTTGTATTCGACAGTCCAATTCTTGGCGAAGGTTATTTTTACGACACCCTACGACCCTTAGGAGGTTAGTGGTTGACTTGTGGGGGGACGCGAAGGGACTTTCTATTTTTTTCAGATATTCGAGCGTACCCCTACCACTATTTTTCTAAAGAGGAACGCGGGGGACGGTCAGTGCTTGATTTGGGGGATAGATCCCCCCCAGAGCCTTTTTTTTAATCATGTACAAAAAAAAAATAACTGAAAACTGTTGTGAAAACTCGCAGAAAACGAGCTAAAAGATTTTAGCCGGTCGGTTACATTTTATTCGCCGCAAGTCGATAAGATTAACTCAATGACTGAGTTGAAACTTTATTGGCGAGCTAAACTCAAAAGAACAGGCCATACGCCGAAAACCGGAATAGATGCACTTCAACAACGCAATTCTGAAATGTACCCGAATATTCATTTATTATTAAAAATCTTGTGCACTTTACCATCAGTTTCAACTACAACTCCTGAACGCGTATGTTCTCAGCTCTTAAACGAGTTAAAACATATTTGCGTAACACTATGTCTGAAGTAAGTTATTTGCATACTATTAATAGAATTAATTTTTTTTAACTGCATATAATTGAACGGGTTTCAGGATAGGTTAAATGTCTTAGCCATGTTGGCAGTTCACAAAAATATACAAATCAACCCCGAAGATGTGATTGACGACCTGTCAAGAAGGCCTCGCGGAAATTGGATTTAATTTTATAATTTACCAGTTAAAAATAATATTAAATATACGAGTAGTAATCAAATATTTCTATTGTGTATTTTGATTCAAATACTTGAATAATATTAATACTCAGTTAGATTACAAGTAAATTTTTTTTTTCTTTTTTTTTTTTTTACTGATTTGTAGTATAGTATGCGTACATAACAAGAAAATGTATAGTATGAAGGGTGTGTGTGAAGTTTCCCATTGCACTGTAATGAAAAACGAGGGAAAAAAGTCATCCCCCAGAACAAATTTCTAATTACGCCACTGAAAACATAATATATAAAATATTAACAATTGTCGATTAACATAAATATTTATTTATTATTATAAATTATTATTCATTGTGTAATTTTCTATAATTTCTATATAGTCTCTCGGGTAAAGGCTCGGGTGGGGCTAAAGCCCAATCAGCCCTAACCGTGCGCACGCCTACGGATATTATATAATATAGGTAATACATTGTATAGTAACTTCTGCGGTGCCTATATAGCAGTATACATTATAGTTAGAGCGCGGATTTCTATGCAATTGCATATTTTTTGCCTTTTAATATTTTTGGATTTTTGTCAGTTATCTCCACGAATCATCATAATTTGAAGCTAACGGTGAAATTTTTTTTTACACATTTCTGCATATTTAAAGGTTATTGCATATTTTTGCATGTTTTGGCAAAATTCAAAATTTATTGCATATTGAAGCGAAAATTTAAAAAAATGTATAAAATAATATTTTGTCATATAACTTTATAAGATAAAGATAATCGATTACGATTAAACGAGCTTTCCAACAAAAATGAAGGTCTGAAAATTCTACGAAAAATTAATTCAGTGTTATATTAGGCGAAAACGTTCAGCTCGAAGACCTTTGTCAAGACCCGACAATACTAAGTTGCTTTAAATATGCCTCAATAACTTCGGTTGACGTCGAACGTTCGTTCTCGGTCTTTAAAAATATGTTAACCGATAGGTAAACGACACGGCTTCACAGAAGAAAAACTTGAAATGCGTTATATGATTATTCATTTGAATAATAAATACAATTTTAAAAATAAATTAAATTCAGAAAATTCCCTAAATTTCATTTTATTAAGTATTTAAGTAATTATTAATTAATTATTATAAGTTTTATTGTAAATTTTAAATAAATAAAAAATTCTTGCATATTTTTTTTACATATTTTCATGATTTTTACCGCATATATTATATGGCATATTTCGATACTTTTAAGTGCATAAAAATCCGCGCTCTAATTATAGTATATTATATTTATAACAGCCGTATTAATTAATGACGTCGTAAATATTTTCCCATTGTCGTTTCGGCCGACAGCTTACAAATATTATATGTGTATCATCGGATAATGACGACGACCATGCCCGGATGGCCGCTACCCGGCTTACGCATTTTTTTATTATTATTATTATTATTATTTCAACCGTGTATGGAATTTTTCAACTATAACTCCGTATATTCATTATTCTTTGTTTCGTTTTTTTTTTTTTTAATACGACGGAATTTTTTTTTTTATTTTTTTTCAATTCTTTTCATTCTTCTTACCGCTCGCGCGCATTCGTTCTTTAAAGAGAGACGAGCAAGGCGCCGCGAGAATTCCCGTTTCGAGTCGCGAAATATTACTACAACGGGCGGCGGACGTTATAAAACGGCCGCCGCCGTTGTCAATCGCAACCGGCGTGCGCAGAGAGTTATTTTTTTTCTTTTCGGCTGCCCAAGGTCGATCGGCCCAAGGGGCTTCGCAAATAATCTGGATATATAATATATACAGGGCGATCCGTTTGCCGCAGACACGTTTTTTTTTTTTTTTGAAAACTAACGCTCGTTCGCGGAATAACGTGTTCTCGACGGTGTATCGGTAAAAAAAATTCGTGAGTATACGCCATTCTAAAAAAAAAAAAATGTAAGTCCCAAAAAAATTTTTTCTCCTTCGCTCGAAAAACTTACAATCTAGGTTTTATATTGAAATGTTTAATATTAGAAAATAAGTAATAATAATTGTGATAAGTGATAACACAATTTGACAAGTTTCGATTAGTTCACGTCGCAGAGTAATATAATTATACGCATCGTCAAAAACACACGTTCTTATCTCAAAGCCGTTGTGTGTACAGACGTCGGCCGTGCAACTCCGTATGTCCATAGAAATAACTGATATCAGTGGCGTCATTTCAGTTTTCGAAAGGGGGAGACAAAAGATTTAACCAGCCCCATTTAACTCGTATTTCCCATTTACATTTAGCTCAATACAATTTCTATTTTACATAATTTTAATATTTTCGTTTTCATAGGAACGAATCGCCCGATATATTTTTTTTTTATGGGAGAAAATTCATTACCTCGTAAGCTATAATAAATGTATCATAAATAACTATATAGTACGCAAATATTAACTGTGATTCAAGTTTTGAAGTTTCGCTTGTCCAAAATATTAAATACGTTAGAAATGACGTTTTGCGATCAGCTCTGAGCAGCTTGTTCAATATTTTTTTTCTCTTTCTCGCCGTCTTGACCTTTAGCTTTTTTCATTTTAATTTTTTACACTTGCCACTCACAAATTTATATATATATATATATTCATAAAACATACGTTTGAAGCGTTAAACAACAGCTAAACAAATTCGTTTGTGCCGTACGCGATTAATAGGTTCGTCAACTGACAACTGTCAAACGTACATCATATTCTTCGAATTTAGGGGTAACGTCAATAATTTACGCACTGCCTTTAACAATAACCATGTTTATCGAAAAAAACCCAGAACCGCGATAAGTCGTAACCACGAATCAATCACCTCTAATCGTGGTTATAACCTGCATACTTTTTTATTTTATTATTAATTTAATTTTAATCCACTGTTTGCCACGCTATTTGCTATTACTCATTACTATAGATTTGGTTAGAATAATTTATATTTACATCATAGGCAGGTATCAGCATGAATCATGTCGGCCCACTGTTAACAAGGGGGGGGGGCAAATGCCCACCCTGCCCCCCACCAAATGACGCCACTGACTGATATAATGTACCAATATGATAATAATATACCTACGTAATATAAATATTATTGAAAAGTATACTAAAAAAAAAAAAAAAACTTTTACGTAAATCGTAACATTGAACTTCTCAAAAAAAAAAAAAAATAGTATACGCTATGTAACGGCCGTGTACACCGTATATTAATTATTTTCCGAAAGATAACTCCCAAGCAAAAACAGAAAAGAGAGTATACGCCATGTAACGGCCGTATACACCGTATCACATCATTTTTTTTTATAGGTATACGCAATATATAAAAAACACAAAAGAGAGTATACGCGCGTATACCCCGATACAACACCACAGTATGTTCCCCTTAAATTTTTTTTTCCAGAAAGTGTATAAAGCCGGTCGTCTCACACGACTCGCGATCGTCAAAAATTCGATCCTTCATAAATCAACAAACTTCAAATCAATCCAGGAATCAATTCAAACTCAATCTAAAACGATGTTCTACAAAAACTCTTTTTCCAACCGCAAACACATCCGCCTCCTTGGAAAAACGCACTCCCTACCCACAACCAAACACTTACCCAAACCGTACCCATTAACTTGGGCAGACCGACTAACTAACTAACGGTCCCCCACTTCCATCCCCTAGTAGAGGCGCAAGCCTACTATCAATCGCGGTTTCCCCGTCGGTGTCGGATACAACACGAGTGACTCGTGCTGATAAGAAATTAAATTTCGGATTTTTCCCCAAAACAGACTAATATTTATTGTCAAGGGGATTGAAAGCGGGTATTTTCTCTCTTTATTGTCTTGCACACGTGGAACATATAGCGAAATAGACGTTTCGTACTTCCAACGTACCGATCGGATCTATCGGTGCGATGAGAATTAATTTGAAAACAGATTTGAATTCCTCGTGAATTTTACTACAAAACGATTTTCCCACTTTATTTCATTTTTTTTTTTTTCAAGACCTTCAATAATGAATTATTAACAATTTTTTTTTTTTAATTCGTTCGGTTAATTTTTTTAAGGGTTTATGAAAAAAAAAATGTGTAATACAAAGAGAGAAACTACCCGACTATATAATATTTGTTGCATCGAAAAAAAATTTTTTATAATCTTGCCCCCCAAAAAAAAATGTCTGGTGCAGCCGCTGGTATTATGTATAGTCTTAGTTAACTATTTCAAAATCATTTTTGAATTTCGCACAACGAACCTTATGAACGTACGTATTTATACTGCGTATAGACGTAATAATAATGTGATATAATTTTTTTTTTCGCACAGACGTCTAAATAAGGTAGGACAAGTCGATCACGCGGTGCAATGCCAAGGATAACGTTTTTCGTATTAGACGTCAATATTTCAAATATGTCGGTATCCGCAGACAGCGGTTATTATATATTTTTATAATACAAACTCGCTATATTCTTTCTGGCGCTGTAATACCATAACGTATCACCTGCAAGCATCTATACAGTATATCTGTAAACGAATTATTTTATTTCATAAAAAGTAAAAACTTTAAAGTATATAATATTATGTTTTTCCGCCGCCACCGAGTCTGACCAAGATTTTACTAATCATATAATATATACCCATGACCTTTGTACACATTATCTACACGAGCGCCTGGGTATCTAGATACAGCGATTTATATTTATAGTACTTTGTGTTTATAGCGTATAATAGATATATGATAATATTATTATCATGGTACCAATAATATTATCAATTCATTATTTAATACTATTAACTAAAAGCCTGTACACTTTATCATCGATATTAAACAACGAACCTGAAAATATAACCGCCATTTCTACGCATCGCGTCGTTTTTCGTTAACTCCACTCCGAACTCTTACATGTGTTTTAATTTTTTATATATTTTTGTTTGGTGTTAACTGTTCATTTTTCCATACATAAGTATTCAAATCAAGGTAAGTACCTAATAATTTGTTCATTGTTTTGGTTTGATGCAGTATAATTATTTTGTACATACGATTTCTTTTTTAGTGGTCACGAACGTGTTTAATTTTGATCATGGCGCGATTGCGAATAAGTACTCAATCTTAATATGAATAATCAATTCTATCAGACATAATAATGGAATTCGTAACTAATGAGTTGTATCATTATTTATATGAAGAGTCTTCTTGTTTTGTAAGTTTTTATATTTATTTATAATAATATATTATTATTTGTTATAGCTGACTTCAAATATAAATTCAGGTCAATTACATAACGCAACTCTTACTGATTTAAATTTGACAACAAACACCAATATGTCTGCAAATATTCCTAATGTACCTGGTTATAAATATCCTAGAAGTGATTTATTTAAATTTAATGCAATATTAGAAGAATGGAACTTGGAATGCGTGTATCAAATATGTATTGGTAAAAAAAATTGATTATATTCAAATTATAATTTATATATATATATATATGTAAAGGAGAGGTGTGAATGAATTATATATTAAATTTGATACAATTTTTTTTTTTTGATACGATTTTTGTTGGCATTACATTATCGAGTATAAAAAGGGCACGAATCACCTATATACCCTCCCCACTTCTTAATAAAATCTCCAAAAAATGATCAATACTACAATAAAAATTGTATCATTGACAAATAACTTGAAAATATTATCAATATACTTATTAATATGATAATAATGATTGAAAATTAATATTATTTAATTTACAATAAAATGATCAATATTACAATAATAATTGTATAATTGACAATTTACTCATAAATATTAACAATATACTTGTTAACATAATAATACGGATTGAGAATTAAAATTATCATATTAACAACGGAATTGGTAATACTACAAATTGTATCTTTGAACTAGTATTTTTGTTTTGACAATTAATTATATGTTGATTTGACAATAATATTATGGGCTGTATAGTAATCAGATTATTGTCAAATCAACATAGTTTTTTTTCAATATTATCAAGGTTCTTTTTTCAGTGAAGATAGAATCTATTTTTTCTATTTAACGTTTATGCAGCCACATATTTTATTAACAACTCTCGAATATTAATTCGCAAAAAAAAAAAAATTAAAACGTATTTAAAAATCAAAACATTCTACAATTCCATAAAAAAAAAAAAAATACATTTAAAATATTTTCGTTATTTTTATTTTGACGAAAAGAAAATTAAATAATTTAACAGTGTAAAATAATGCCCAAACAAAATTATTTATGATTTAAAAATAATTCTAAATTTTATCTAAAATACACGGACTAAAAATGATAAAATAAAAAATATTGGGTATTAATACTATTATTTGTAATTTAAATATATATATAAATTATGTTAAGCGAATTCAATTTCGTATTCCTATGCAAAAAAAATGACATTAATTTAAAAAAATAATACACCGCATTTAAACATTTTTTTTTTTTGTTACAATGATGTGCTTTTGAGAAAATACTTGTAGCTTAAACACAATCGTGTCGATCGTAAACAAAGATTCAAACGCATTGAACGCCAATTATTATTGATTAGAGTTTATTTAATAAATTAATAATTTATTTTTTAACACGTTTATTAAAATATTTTGAACAGCTGAATTAAAAACGTACATTGCCAAGTACACGACATTATGCCGTATGCAAATACGTTGGAAAATTCGAATTATCCATAGCTGGTTGTATAATATAGAAAACCCGGTCGAATTTGTAACAATTTGTAAAAAAAAAAAAATATTTACTCTGTCAAATTTAATGGATATTCTTTACGGACTGCACAGCTACGCCGCATTGAATGTAAAACCGATCATTTTTCGTTTAAGAAGAATTTCCGAATCTGTATAAGGTTTATACCAGGGCTCGCAAACGTTATAATAACGTTTTGATTATAACGTTATAATTGCAAAATATCAATTGAAATGAATATCAAAAAACGTAACGGAAAACAATAAACACTAATTTTAAACTATCACAAATTAAAATATATCATAAAACGAAATAAGGTATTAACGTTATACATTAAAATATCGAAAAACGAAAAATAGAATTAACGTTATTTTAATATCTGTATCCAAATTACTAAGGAAAATATAAGCTTATGGTGTAGGTTTATTATAGTTCTATAATAAGGCTGGGTTCACACGGACGCGTAAAAATTATTCAAAGATACGTGTCTTATAGAAGATGTCAGCTAGTCAGAAAAGTTTCTATTGGTAAATTTATTCAACATTTTAAGAAAAATGTTCTGCATTGGAGTATAATGTCAAAAATAAACCAAGGTTCTCACTGAAAAAATATACAAAATCAAAAAATTAAGGATACAAATTAGGACTTTTATAATCAATGAAGTTTAATGAAGTACATTACGTTTATGAGATTTGAAAACGTGCTATAGTCTATGGAATATTAATGGATTTATTTATTTGGAAAAAAAATCGTTATTAAACCAAATAACGTTAAAATACCGATAAACGTAAAACGTAAATATCATATAACGATAAACACTTTCTTTAACGTTAAACACAACTAATCCATAGCGCTAAAATATACCATAACAAAAAAAACGCTAAAGGTAAATAACGATAAAAAACGTTAAAACGTTAAATATTTTTTTTTTCGAATGACAGCCCTGGTTTATATGCTCGCGACGTTATTATAGATTAAAATCTGCAGCGTTTTTCAGTATTGAAAAATTGAATTCTTTTTTATATAAGCAATTATCTCTATTCATTGATTCATCATATACATGTATTATCATTATGGCTTGTGTATGACGTTTGCGTTTGCCGTAGCAACAGTTATGGAAAAAAATTCATCATCGTATAGTTTATCTCGTATAAATGACTGGTATAAAAAAAAAAAATTATTCGATAACACAAACGCGCACAAACGTATATATAAATATAACACGTTTATACGCGACTTACAACGAACAATCTTCATTTCATAATTTAACCCGTGATAATTGGTACATGTTCGTTTTTTTTTAGATTCTGAGCGGAGCGATGAATCTATTGTTTTTACAATGATGTTTATTTTTTCTATCCTGTGTACGGATTTTCGACCAGAAGGAGTGCTCCGATCTCTTCGGTCACAGTTTGTTTCCGGCAGTAATTCGCATCTATATAGTTGGTACTTTAGAAAGGTCATTTTTCGATTTTCTCAAAAGCACCTAAAAATATAACTCAAAACCAAATATGTAATTTTAGATTTTATTTACGAGAAGAGTGAGCTCCGCTCAGAATCGTTTTATCGAACGCAATGACTTATCATTGCTTTCGAATTTACAATAAAAACAAAACTCTAAAATCTTTATCCAAGTGATTCACTTGAGCGATATCCACAACATCCCGCGGCTCGTTACCTTTTATTTTTCTTTACTTTATTCGTTTATTGACTCGAAATCGAATGTTATACGTATTATGTGTGCTTCATTATTTAGTGTTTTAGGCGTGCAAGTTTTTATCATTAAATTTTTATTTTTATTTTTACCGAATCGTAAACGCAGTTGAAATTATTTAGAAAAATACAACTCGATTCGTTAATACGTACACCTCATGTAGGCTACGTTTGAGTATATTAGTCGGTTATGCTGCACAGGGCCGGATTCAGGTATGTGGTGGTGGCCTATGGGCGGAATATAATGTCCAAATAATAAATAAACGGGACTGCAATATAATAACGCGTGTGTTTCGCTTATTGAATAACGTTCAACACAGTCCGTGGTGCCTATTTATTTACTTGTTTGATTCGCTCGAATGAAAACAATCGAAACGGGTATAATATCATATATTATGGAATCGCGTTATAAAAATACAAATCGGTAAAAAATTAGTGTACCTATATATAAATGAATTAAACATAAAATAATATAATATCGATATATGTATATACGCAAATAGTATAATAATCGAAATTAAATGCCCGCGCAACTTCTTTTGATTTTATTCTTACAAAATCGTCTGTATTGCATTCCATTCGCGTATAGGTATCTATATTTGTTTGACGAAAATGTAATTTTTTTTTTTGTATATAGAAAAATAAATTTCCGTTTTTTGTAAAATAATTTGAAAAACCTTGGGGGCCACTGGGACGTATACAAGGGGGGGGGGTGATCGCCCCCCTCTTGGATATATACTTGTAAGGGCGCCGAATTTTCAAAATTTCATGTGGTGCGAAAATATATTTATTACATATTTTTTAAAGGGTTAAGGTATGGTTTTGGTACCTATACCTACTTAAATTATTTTATCAAAATATGTACTAATTTCCACAGTTTTTATGTATATATTACGAATAAAACACTGAAATTATAAGAAAATTAATAATTGGTGATAATTGACATTTTTTTTTTTTTTGTAAATTCATGTGGTGCGGTCGCGTCACCGCCCCCCATGTACTCGGCGCCCATCATCTTTACTCGTGTATGTACCTGTATATATCTACTGACAACTAAAATCAATCGAACTAAGAGTAAAATGTAATAAAATATTTATTTGTTATTTAAAACTTGAAAATCTGTCAACATCAATATTACCTACACTGTATAGTACATATAGTGAAACGTATAGAGATAGATAATATTATGATTCATATCTACCTCCATAATCATCATCATCATCTAAAGGCCTTGCCTTGTCGTGATAGCCATAAGCAGTGCTTGAATTGGAAAAAAATTAGAAGGGGGATGCAGAAGTACAAAAATAATGTGCGTTCCAGCAGATTGTAATGTCTTATAAATTAGTGGGGGGCTTCGCCCCCCCCCACCCCCACTATATTTTTCATTATACAATAATAAATAAACATCATGTTTTTTTTAACTGTAAACATTCGCGCCACATATTATAATAAAGGCGCATTTATTATTATTAGTATTTTTTTTTTTTTTTTTTTGTTTTTATTAATTTACGATTACTTTTATTTACTTGTTTAATTAAGCAAATACTATGATTATTATTATTGGTATTGATATTTAAATTTGTTGTTGTGTCATTGCCAAAATTATAATATTTCGTCATTATTTTTACAAAAACTATTATTTGTGTTTTGCGCAAGAAAACTTTATCGTTCGAGTTATCCCTTGTATTTTGTGGATGAAACTCAATGAAAATCTCATTGAGTTTCATCTATTCGAGGATCAGGTTTTTTTTATTTTCATTTTGGTGTATTTATCGTTTTATAATAATTAATAATTATATTGTCCAGTAACTTTGTATGGAATTTATGTAAACATTATATTTATTATTCTCTTTATTTTTAAGATCAATTATTGTTTGTTATATTGAATTTTATTAATAATTTGTTATATTTTGTGTTCATAATAACAAAATGATACCAAGAAAAATTTCCAATCGACGATTGTCATTTCAAGAAATATATTGTTTGTATATTGTGACAACTACCGACCACTCCCTATAAATAAAATTTTTAATTTTCATTAGTTCAATAAAATTTTAGAGTCTTGACCGTCCCGTTCACTGCGTCCCGGTATGAAAAATTAGAAGGGGTACGCTATAATATTTTGAAAAAAGAAAGGGGACTCCGTCCCCCCGCGTCCCCCCAATTCAAGCACTGGCCATAAGTCTCTGTCATTTGCCATGTTTTTCAGTTTTGAATATGTTGTGACTTCCATAAGATGTTTGAGGTCCTGGAAATATGATGTTCTTGGGCGCCCTCTAGATCTTTTCCCCAAGATCTTTCCTTCGAAGATATTTCTCATAAATGTGTTATGTCTGAATAATAGGTGCCCTATTAATTTCGTTTTCCTTTTTAATATGTGTTTTATTATATTCCTTTTTTCTCTTACATCTTTTAACACTTGCTCATTCGTTTTCCTTTCAACCCATGATGTTTTGTTCATTTTTCTCCAAATCCATAATTCCATTGCTTCTAAGCGGTCCTTTTCGTTTTTCCTGATAGTCCAAGTGTCACATCCATATAGTAACACACTCCACACAAATGTTTTAATGAATTTTTTCTTCGTTTCGATGTTGAAGTGTTTGCTATTTACTAAACTGTTTTTCTTTATGAATGTTTGTTTGGCTAAAGTTATTCTTTTTTTTATGTCAATGGTGGATGTATTATTATATGTTATCGTACTTCCCAGACAGGAGAACTGTTGTACTTCTTGGATTACAATGTCGTTTAATTTTATAATTGGGTTATAATAATATAAAATAATATAATCAATTATTTTGTGATATCGTGATAAATGTGACTACGAGCAAAAAAAAAGAGTCATCGACTTTCAATTGACCCACCTGCTATATTAAACTATGAATATTTTTTTTAGTGGGGGGGGACTAAGCCCCCCTAGTTGCGCCGATGACGTCTTTAAAATTTATTTTCTATTCGTCCTCCCCCGCCCCGAATCCTGGGCTGGTTATACGGAACAATAATTATTATAACCAGTTTGAATTCTATAAATAATTACGATGCGCTCGTATATAGCATTTCACTGTATGTATTATTTTTTTTTTTACCGTATATCCATACAGTGTCGGCACCAGTGTTGTATAAAGATAAATATTAATTTATCTAGATAAAGATAAAAGATGTTAGACAATAAAATTATCTAGATTAAGATAAAAGATAATTAAAATTGTAATTATCTAGATAAAGATAAATAATTAATTACAATTTATTTAGATAAAAAAAAAAGGTATAATTTTTTTTTACTACACAAGTATTATAAAATTTCTAATTGATTATTAACACACGTTTACGGAGCGTCCCCCAACTGAACGGGAATTTGCAAATGGATGGCGGGTGGGTGGGTGACGCCATAAAATTAAAAATAGGTTTTATTAATGGAAAGTCCTATTTGAACGGTAATCAGACGGGCGGGCGATAATAAAATTGTCGCCGCGTAGGAACAAATTTCGTTTGTTTCTGACGCGGGCGACGATTATTACGTAGAACTATTTTCTGTATAGCATCGAATAAATATACATATATTTAATCAATGTGTATAGTGTAGACCACGGTCTTAAAAGATAAGGTCCGACAACTTCCACCCCGTTCGCCCACTTTGGTGGTTCCGCTTGTTGAGGCAAAAACGTTTCGCATCATGACCACTATACCGTTAAGCGCTAGAGTCCAGACGTTTTTAAGGTTATGAAATTAATTAGTAGTGTATACCGATAAAATTATTTTTAGATTGCGATTTAAATTATTACATAATAATATGTACTTATTAACGTATTATGTATGGTATTTAAAATTGTACGTAACAATTTTTTCTTATTTTCATTACAGTGCCAAATAAAATTTGCAATAAGTTAAAAAAATTGTCTGTTTTCAGTGTACCAAAAAATGAAAATTTAAAAAATGAAGGGGTGAAATCTTTGGGAGTTAAAAAATTTGAAATAAACGACGTAATTTGTGAAGAACATTTTTCGGTTGATGAAATTAAAAAAATTAATATTAATCTTGATAATGTAGGAAATATTATGTACTCGTTACATAACATAATGAGTAGTTTGTTACTTGCATATTTATTAGAATGTACTTTTATTAAAATACATTATAATATTAATGACTATACAGTGTTTGGAACATTCCTTTTAAAATATTTTTATTTATATAATAAATTAATTTCTCTCCAAATGCTGTTCAAATGAACATTTCCTAAAAATATTATATTTACGTCATATTAAGGCTACATTACCACGATGTTTAGATTCCATTATTACGGCCTCGTTTACAGCCAAATAATGTGTTTATGTTTCTCTGGATAATCATTAATCAACAATCTACAATGTATATTAACATTTAATTACATAACCTCAAAAACGTCTAGACTGTAGCGCTTAACGGTATAGTGGTCATGATGCGAAATGTATTCGCCTCATTAAGCGGAACATCGATAAGGAGGAGTTGTAGGACCTGATCTTTTAAGACCGTGGCGTAGACTGTAGACTATTATTGAAAACATTCGCGTTTCCGATCGTAGTCCACGGGTAGCTCGGACACTCGAGCTTGCTCCCATGGAATATTGCGTCGCCCGCCCGTTTGATAAATCCAACATTGTGACACAGAAAAAAAGATTATTTAGGATTTCTGTAGTTGAATTTATTTAGGATAGAAAATTGAAAAAAAAAAAAAAATGTAACCGAGAAACTCGAATTTTTGTGGGTATTGGATAAAAAATAAGCGCTTATATTAAATTTATTTTATCTAGATGACTTACATATTAATCTAAGATAATGACTCAGATAGCTCATTTTGAATTCATCTATAGAAGATAAAAGATAAAAAAAAAAATTATCTAGATAACACACAACACTGGTCGGCACAGAAATCGGCATAAAATCGACATTGCCGTATCGTCGACAACGGCTTCGTAAACGCGTTGCTATATACGCGCGTACGTATATGAATACGTATAGTTTGCCGCCTCGCGATAATGGCGTGAAAATCGATCGCCTCGCGCGCGATGTTCGCTCGTTTGGCGCTAACACGTCTCGTTCGCTGCCGGTTATTTTTTTTTCTATTTATTTATTATTATTTTTATATATATATATATATAATACGACGAACAATCCTCATATTCTCGTATTTTATGTACATAGAGAGAAAAAAAAAAGATCAAGTTGACCGTATATATATATATATATATATATAAATTGGATGTCGTACGTGCCTGCTCCTACATATTATTATATATGTGTATATACGCGAGCGGTGTATTATATCATATATTATATAGGCATTACGCCGTTTAAATTTGTGTCAAATCGTGGAACGCTGTGTATATTACACACACACACATATATATATATATATCTGTACCGTTCTAGGAAATAATAAAATATGAGCAAGGCTGTCGCAATATAATTGCGTATAATTTTAAACAATTTTTTTTTTTTTTTTTTTTTTATGTCTGCACACAGACGTACGACTTGCCGGTGCGACGACCGTGTGTGTGTGTGTGTGTGTATACACGCACATTTGACGGACACGTGGTTTCATCTCGTTGCATATTGAATTTCAAACAGTATATATATATATATATATATAAGTATAAAAAAAAAATAAAATAAAGAAAAAAAAAAAATATATATATAAACGGTACCAGCGTCGAATCTAGATAGTTGCACGACCGTCGAAGGAAACTCGTTTTGTGACGAAGAGACGACGCGCGGCGACGAAAAAATAAAACAATTACACACACACACACACATATATATATATTATATATAAAATATATATTTAATATTATATATATAATATATAAACGTCAAACGATCTTGGCCGTAATCGACTGCAGTCGTATATCAGAGGCGGACTGCTAGGGTTCCGCGGCAGCCCATCTCATTCTGATCACTCGGTCCGCCCAGAATACACCGAATTCGCGATCTTCGTTTTTCATTAATTGAATGTTTTCATATAAAAATGTTATATTCGCCGAAATTATACCGTTAGTATAAAATTGTCAGAATTGTTGTGACATTTTCGTGCAACGAACGACAACAATAATTAATCAACCTTAAATAATAATATGCAAAAGTATACTGCAGTATTGTATACCAGCTATATTGAAAACAAATAAAATCCGTCGCGCTCTTATAATATTTTATTATATTATATTGAACGCGAACAATATAGGAGAAAAAAAAACACCGTGACAGTACGTGGCTTAACGAACGTATATTATTATAATGCTGTACATTTTTTTTTTTTTTTTTTAATAAGAGACATACATTTTAAAATATTTGCCTCGGCAATTAAAAACGAGAAATAAAATAGAAAATAATAAATTAAAACAAAAAAAAAAAAAACAGAAAAGTTACGACACGAATGAATACGGAAAACATTAGCGGTTTGAAAGGAACCTTATTGGAAGCGAATAAGTTTGCAAGAATGAGCCGCTTGTGCGGAAAAGGAAAGGACAGTTGTAGATGAGATGCTGTACGCTGTTTTGCTGAAACCGATAAAGATTTTTTTTTGTTTTTTTCTGTACCGCCTTTTTTCCCCCGGGTCCACAATATTGTAGTCCATAACCTAACAGCAGTTAAATTGAACAACTAATAAGACGTAATATAAAAATATTTTAAAAAAACCGCGAGGAATATACCGGACGGAGTGGTCTATTATTGGTTATTGTTATCTAGATTTTAAAATAAATACAGCGAGATTGTACACAATACGTTGTCAGTGTTCTAATATACTTGTTGATTGTATTCAAGTATTCGATTTATTATTTCCCTATATAGTGTCTATAAACAACAGCCATAGGCGCAAATAGTGTTTGAAGTTTGGGGAGGGCTGAAGTCTAAATGCACCCCAAACACTCTTTAGATTTTTATATCAATTCAAAATTCTCAAAAATTTTTGGGGAGTCTATACAGAATTAAGGGAGGCTTAACCCCCCACGCTATTTGCGCCTATGACAACAGCTGATGAATATCTGTAGTTTGTACGTTTATTATTTATTTTATACATTTACTCTCATACATTTATTTATTTTATACATTTATACTCGGTATAATATTATATTGACCACAGAGCATATTTTAAGAAATTTCTACTGGGTATAGTCAAGTACTTATAATTAAAAAAAAAAAAATCGCCCGTGTTCATATATAGTTCCTCTCGGCTTATTTGCAACGTGCTATATAGTAATAGTTAATTTTATTTAAAATAAAAATGGGTTAGTCTATGAAAAAAAAAAAAAAAAATGTCAAGTATTAAAACAAAATCTCGAAATAATAATTTTTTTTTTTATTTTTTTTTTAATTCTATAAAAAATAATTACAATTTAGTATCGTTTGCAAACATTTTTTTTTCTATTACGTATTCGTATCAAAATTAATATTTTATATACATATTTTTTATAATATATAAAAAAAAATGTCATTCGTTTAAAATAATATAATAATATGCGTGGCGCGTCCACCAACCTGCACTGGGTCGCACTAATCCTTCATTAGGTGGCATTAGTGCAGTGGTTCCCAAATTTTTTATTCTACACCCCCTCCCCTTGTAAATTTTTAAAAACCTCACGCCCCCTCCTTTAAATTAGAATTTAGAAGACTTATTTTTTTTTTAGTGAGCCGTATACAAATAAATTTTACAAAATAACTATATATTATACAATTCGTTATTTCATCATCACTATATATTCCCCCTTCGCAGTATCTAAATTCCCCCCTGGGGGGGGAATTCCTCCCCGGTTGGGAACCACTGCACTAGTGCCACCCATTTTATATGTTAAAATGTGCTCTGATTGATCCCATTATTACTGTTTGTACCAGAAGATAAAATAAGAATTCATACACAGATACTTAGATTCGTACATCGGCCCACTGTTCTACAATAGCACAGTAACACGGTAGCCCAGTTCGCCTCCGAGTCGTATATTTCACTGCGAAATTTAACTCGTACACGCTTTACACATGTGCAGTTTGTCTATTAGACTAAAACCTGTGTACACATATAGTTTTCAAAATTTGCATTTAATTTTTTTTTTTTTTGATTCTGTTGAATAGCGTTTTGTTAGCTGTTGTGTTTGTTGCTCACGCGTGCGGCGTGGAAGTCAAATAATAATAACATATGGAACGGCGTGTTTCTCGTTTACTGCGTGTATATTATATGTAGCAGCCGGATTCATAGATGATACTAAGTATATTCTAAGTAAAAACTTAGCTAAGTAAATTTTTAGATTATCTTTGAGAACGGTATTCAGAGAAAATAAAAGATAATTCTCAGTTAAGATTTTTGTTAAGAATTTTCTAAGTCATTACTAAAATCTTAGTTTATAACATGGAAAAGAAAACGCAAATTACAACGTTATCAGCACATTTATTGTTATTATCACCGAAATTATTTGAAGTTTATTATAAATAAATTTATATTCGTAAACATATTACAATTATTAAAATTATACCTATTTTATTGTTATTTAATCAAAGCAATGTAATCCAGTCATATTCATACCATTGTAATATTATGAAAAATTACCAACAATAAATTCTTGTCTGATTAAACTGCCTCTTATATCATTAGAGCTGTAGACTTGTGTAGGTGTTTGAAGGTTTACATTAAAATTCTCTTCTATGTTATTAAATTTGTAATGAATACAAATGTTATGTAAAACAACACAAGCAATAATTATTTTAGTTGATGTTTTTGATTGTGTTCCAAGTTTTTTTTGTAAGCATCGAAACCGACTCTTAAGTAACCCGTTGACTCTTTCAATTACATTTCTGGTTTTAATATGAGATTTTTGATATTTTTTGTCTGCTGCTGTTTGAGGATTTGGATGTGGTGTATAGACATATCTTGTTTGATCATATCCACTATCTGCTAAACACTTCCCTTTAGTAAACCTGTAATTTTATCATCAAAAAAATATATATATTAGTAGTAGTATTTTATAAAGTATTTATAATACATTTTATAATAAATTTTTAAAGAACTTGCCCTTGATTTATTGTATTCGATGCTCTACTATTTTCGAGTATTCTGGAATCGTGAACTGATCCAGGCCATCTAGCTACAACATCAAAAATTTGCAACTTTGGTCCTGCAATAAGTTGGACATTTAAGGACATCCAACCTTTTCTATTCCGATATAACTCGGCTTTTTCACCTCCTGGACTAATAATTGCTATGTGAGTAAAATCCATGACCATGGTTACACCAGGAAATTAGCCTATTTGGTAAAATTGATTTTTTATTTCAGGTACACTTTCGATGTTTGGAAACTTAACCCAGGTTTTTAGTGAATGACACAAAGCAGTTGAAATTTCTTTTACTATGCGACTTATAGAGGCTTGGCTTATTTCGTATACATCACCATTAACTCTCTAATTAAATATCACAGCATTTATTATTGTAGGTAATAATTGCAAACTAAATAAGCTTTACCTGATAACATCCTGAAGCGTAAAATCTTAGTGCAGTCAGAAGTTTCATAATGGGACTTATGGGTAGCCCTCTTTGATCAGTTAATGGATTTAAATTAATTATTGGCAATAAAATGTCTAAAACAATGTACTTAGGAAATCGAAACCTATCAAAAAACTGAGTGTCGCTGTAGAACTCAATGGGATTTTGCACATCTCTAATATACCTTTTTGGTATTTTTTGTATAGTATAAACATTATTTTCAACATAAAAATTATCAAAATAAAAATCATCATCATACATATCCATAATAAATTATTTATATTTATAAAATAAATCCAAACACAACAAATACAATAAATTGGGTAAATAATAATATACGAAAAGGTGGCTATCAACTAGCCAAAGAATTTACTAAGAATTTTACTAGTTTCAACTTAATTATATTATAAGAAAATTCTATGAATATCTAAAATCTTAAATTTTCTTTTGCCTTAGAATTTTCTTAGAAAAATCTTAAAATGTATGTCTATGAATAGAAAACTGATTTTATATCTTAGATTTATCTAAGAATATTCTAAGTACCATCTATGAATCCGGCTGTATAGATCTGTAAAGTTTTAGATTCTGAGTGAAACAACTAGTATAGAAGTGTTTCGATTATTACCGTGCTTATCGTTACCCGTTTTTCGGTACTGAATTCCGCTGTGGTTAAAGAGGTAGTTTTTCGATTTTCTCAATAGTTTTTAAACGTTTTTTTTTTTTGTATACACACATTATTAATAATAAATAATATCACACCGATGAATCGTTTTATCGAATGCAAATCGTTTTATTTCAAATTTACAGTAATAATAAAACTCTAAAATCGTTGTCAAAGCAATTCATTTAAGCGACGTCATAATATAAGTATAATAATAAATAATATTAAGCATTATGATACACTAATAAATAATAAAGCTATAAATATGTAAAAAAAACCATAATATATAAGTAGTTACATGTAGTATATAGGTACTACTCTGCTAGAGAAACGTACATATTTACAGTGCTGCTCAAGTATTTGAGTAGAAAATATAAGTATAAATGCTTTTAACGTCGAGTATATATATATATTTTTTTTTCTGTGTATTGAGCGATTAAAATACGTTTGATACTAAATAACACGAAATAATAGCCAAGTGTTTCGCGCCAAAACAGATCGTTTTGAAATGGTCGATTTAAAAAAAAAAAAATCTTAAGTCCTACAAAAATAAACCAAAATCAAAACTTATTATTATATTCTCACTCGGGCCAACCTACAAAATTAGGAAGAAATACATTTGAAAATTGCTGAAAGACACTGTTATAATTTTCGAAATTATTCATTACCGGCTTAATACCTGTAGTATAGAATTTTTATTTTTTTTTTTTAGAAATATATCCAAGACTTAATGTCAAATCCGTGTGGCGTATATCTTAATAAGTCCACGCCTCTCATCATTAACACAACGACAAACTGCAACTACTACGCCGTCACTGTTGCGTACGCGTAAGCGGTTACTGTGGCACAGTACGTGACGGCGGCAAGTCTAAGACTACAATAAAGAAAATTGTGTGTGTGGAAGGAAAAAAAATTATAAAACGAAATGATGCGGCGTTAATAAAAAAAAAAAAAAAAAACTAGAACGAGTCGGAGATGACAAATACATACACGTATATTATATTATATATACGCACGTGTATAATAATGCGTGTGTTATAGGCAAGAAAAAGTCCCGATTCGGAGTCATTGAGATATTATTATATTATGAAGTGTTTTTTTTTATGTCGTTTTCGGGATTTTATTGAAATACAAAGGTGTTTAGAAAAAAAAAAATAGAATACCTCCTTTCTTTCTATCAAACGTCGGATAAAACTTCCCCTTTGGAAATACGCCTAGGATTTTCATTGAAATAATTGCTAATAACGCGGGAAAGAACCGAGCCCGGATCGAGGGGCACTAGGAACGTAATATCCTTTTAGCACGTAATATTCAAAAAAAAAATTACATTCTCGGTTATAAAATATTATACGATATATTATAATTTATAACAGTTTTGCTAATTACAAATTATCCGTCATTGAAATTCCTTTTTAAAGTAGTAGGCAGCGGCGTAGTCGTAATATTTATTTGGTGGGCAGGCGGGCTGAGGCTGATAATTAATTAATTTATGTGTTAATAATTAATACGTATAGACGGCGCCTACTAAAAATACTGATTATTTATTCGTTTCGGGGGGACTGCAACCCCATCAGCCCCCCTGGCTACGCCACTGGTAGTAGTTATAATTTACACGAATGTCTTTTTCCTCGATTTCTGTGCAACAAATACTTTTAACGTTTCTTCGAAACTAATATATATATATATATTTTAAATATCGTGTTCTGTACAGTAAATAATTAAAGACGAGCGATTATCTTGCATATGTGAGAAGGCTCTATGATTATTTTCAACACGAGCTAGTCACAAAATCAATCGACGGTTACCAGTAGGTTTGTATATTCTGTAATTATTGTATAATATGACGGTGAAAAGAGATTGGACAACATTTTTCAATACGATTTAAACACTGAACTCAATGCATGGAACGCGTATTTTGTATAATTCTCGTTTGTGAAATATGGACCCTTACAACTAGTAAGCCGCCGTATGCATTCCGTTTCTATTTTTCTCTTATTGTTACCAACTTCATTATTGTGAAAATAACCGATATTTGGTGCTAACATCGATATTATGAGCACGTCGTTTTGTGTCCTGTTATCTCAAAATAAATAATAAAACATGATAATTCGTCATTTTGAGTCCTGTTATCTTATAAATACACGATAAATATCATGGAAAAAATTATATTTCATAGTATCCTCCATGATTTTTATATCTTATACAATGCATATGGCGGCCTCCTGTCTGGGGTCATATTTTGATTGATATTCCGCGTTCCATGTATTGAGTTCAGTGGATTCAAGGCTTCAGAGCGCAAAAAAATTAAGTAATAACGTAACGGAGCTCTCGTATCCACGGGCCCCGAGGACGTGGCACCCCCTGCCCTCCTTAAAATCCGGGCTTGGAAAGAACTACGGAGTCGTATTTTATACATCAATTTTTTACACACAAAATAAATTACAATATTACCTGTACAGAATAACATTTCATAAATATATATTTAATTTTTTTAAATGTTTTGAGCCTTTTAGGAATACAATTTTTACACATTTTTTTTAAAAATCTCGTATCTTCTTAAGAATTAAAGAAATAGTTTTAAAAAAACATTTCTTTTATTGCACAGATAATATTGTAATATTTATTTGGTGCGACTCTGGTATTTTAAGTAAAACTGTGGCCTTCAGCCTTCTCTCACCCGCGAAACAGTTTTACCACAAACATTTCAATTTTTGGAACATTTTCTGTATTTTCGCCACACGCAATTATAACAGCGCGTTCTCTCTGGAGTTCCACGGTTTCGTTTGCCTGCGTAAGCGTCCCCTCTTAATTAGATTCCAACTAGATTACTTTTCTACCTCAATCTGGATAATAATTTTGACGGATGGCCGTAATTGTATATTGCCGTTACATTTATTTCCGTTGGTGATTTAACTTTAAGTTAACAAATTAAGTTTTAACACTTTAAGTAGTTAAAAGTAAATAGTTTTTATGAAAAATTCAACATGTTAGGTAAAGTGAATTTCGACACTCGACTCTTGTAAATGCCCGCGACCGTGATATACAAAGTCTGTATCGGTCACAATAATACATAATAAACATATCATAATAATTTTTTTTTTTTTAGGTTTACAATCCATTTAAGCTTTAAGCTGCTGAAACTACTTCTTTCCATTTTTCTCTGTCCTTTGATACGTTCCAATTTTAGTGCTCGTGATTGCGTGAGTTCCACCATGGTCTCCCGTACACTGTCCATCCATCTTCGGCGTGGAATACAATAAATAACATAAATGATTACGTTATAAGCACGCGACGCTTCAACGCGATTCCTTTCCCGGTTTGAATAATATTCACGTACAGGTTTCTTTACCGATATAATAAAATTATTTACACGAATACATTACGCGGTGAAAAAACAACCGGTTTGCTACGATAAATTCAAAAATCGTTTGAAATGTCAAAACAATGACCGAAAAAGTTCGTCTAATGTTTATGAACGTTTGTATGAAAAGTATTGATTTTTTTTTTCTATAATTCGTTAGGAGAGTCGAAACAATTGTTTACTATAATATATTTTTATTACAATTATTATTAATAAATATTCTGAACATCCGATGTAGCCGCCGAAAGCAGTTATTTCGTTTCATTTTTGTTATAGTTTAACCATTTTTTCTGAAAAAGAAAAACATTCTTTAAAACCCATCGAACGTTGTTATTATAATAGTAATATTATATTTAGGCACAACGTCGAGTTGTGAGGCGTAGCGAAATGAAATCAAATTCATTATCGATGGATATTTTCGCTATCGGCGAGACGTTGAATGCAGACTTTTTGGTCACGTCTTCGATCAGATTACTGGAGAAAACGAATTTTTTTCTCTCCGACAGAATCGTGTAGAAATAACAGTGATGGAGATGACATGTGGCGTATCGCGAAATCTATCGCATCGAAAATATTCGGTTTTTCTCCTACTGTTCAGTAGGTAGTCGTCCACGTATAAATACCCTAGAACGAAACCTACTTTTAAGTACAAGAAATCAGTTAGAGAAAACGTTCGCAGCACAAGTATTCCGTCATTCAAGAGTTGCGAGACTCAAACAAAGAAATAAATTATGATCTAACAGAACGCTCAATAAAATGTGGCTTGCCAACTTCTCGCACTCTCGTACGATATAAAATAAAAAAAACATTATTATGTGCGATAATGTTTTTTTTTTACGTTTTTCGCGCGTTCTTAATGTACGCTTATTATGTCATTTTAAATGCTGAACAATAAGTAAAAATAGGACAGGCGGAGTTCGAATTGGCAGATTTCACCCTTATCCCGCAGTCAAATCAGTATATTTTCACTTGTCATATATACAACTTCTGACGTGAAACTTTGTTAGCGGAAAAAAAAACAGTCAGAAACCTATAGAAACTAAAGTGAGTTACTTATAGAGATTTTGGAATTGGACTTACGTAAAACAATGATAAACTAGACTGTATTCGAAAAATAATTCTGAGCGACGCTAGAAATTAATTATAATTAATGAATACGATAAAATATAACATGTCGAAAAAGCATAATTATAGGGCGACGGTCAACCGGGTTAAAACCCCTCCCATGTCCTAAAAAAAAATGTTGACGGCCGTTTCTGCCGTTTGTAAAATTATATCTGACATTGAAATACGCAGGAAAAATATTCCACTTGACCATGGTCCGATTTTCCGGTAAGGAAAAAATTTCAGTATTTTTTTCTTCTCCGAAAAAACGTGATTTTTCTCTTTGAACAGGTCGTATCTCCGAAACTGTTGGTTCTAGAGCAAATTTAAACACCCCATTAAAAATCTCATTAAATTTTCTGGAAAAAAACATAACGAGTAAGGTCCCAATATTATTTTCACAAGCATATAGGCGCAATCCTAAAATTTGAAAATACGGAAATTTCTAAATTTTAAACTATTCGACTTTTATCTAACTATTTTCATTATTTTGTCACCTTGAAGAAGTGTGCACGTTTCACTAAAAACATTCTTTTTCTAACAAGCTTTCTAACGGTATACTCATTTTTTGACAAATTCCGTTTCTGATAGAAAAAAATCACATTTTAAACACAAAACGTTTTTTATCGGTTTCGTATCAGTCTTCTTTGACGTCATTTTCCATTGCCCGGTGAAATAAATATTGTTCTATGGTCCACGGTTGCTCAAATGTAAAAACGCCTTCCTCATCATTAGTATTCAATAACTGGATATTTGGTAATACGTCGTCATTCGCATTTACATGTATTACTGTGCGTTCTATTTTAAGAGGTACAATTTTTCTATAAACCTTTTTAAAAATATATTTATTTTCTTCAGTTTTCTTATCCTCGGTTGATATACGACTCGGAAGAATTGACGAGGCTTTTCTATCTTCTATATTAGTTTTCACAGACATTGGAAACACAGATTTTTTATGAATTTCCGGGGTATTACCTAAAATTCTGGATAAACATGAACGCGCAAAATTTTTATCGTACAATACCTTTGAGCGGCTGAAAGGCGAACTTAGGGCAATTAATTTCTGACGCTCCAACAATTCTCCACAACAGTTAAATGCGTCCCCCCTATATGACGGCGAACACTCGTATGGCTTCGATGTTATTTTTTCGCGAAATGATTCCGACTCATTCTCTCTCGGCCTACTCGGCTTCGATGAGCTTGGCGTTGAATATTCCTTTTTCGTGGATAATTGGTCGGAACCTGATGTTTTTTTGTCGTTTGTACTATTTGTTCGCTTGTCTGGTGCAACCAATTTTGACGTCGATAAAGCGGAATTGTCATCTATCCTTTTCGGACATTGTCTTTTGGCATTTGTGAAATCCGTTGCTTCACATTTCCTTTTAACTGATATCCTACCGATACCATTATCTCCGCCTAGTAAGGACAAATTCGATTGGCTTAGAATCGTATGAATTATAATTTATACATTCTGCTTACCTGTGATTGGCACGCAAGTATCAGAGGACATTTCAGGTTGTTGGACACCATCAACGTGTGTAATCCTACGATCGCCGGTTGAGCACACAGGCGCATTGGTACCCACACACGTTCGGTCGTCTCTGATATTCGACGAACACAATGTTTTCACTGGTGGTCCGTTGTCATTCTGACACGTTGATGACGTATCACTAGCGGCTTGCGATTTCACTTTCTTATTATTTGGCCGCTTGTCTGGTGCAACCAATTTTGACGTCGATAAAGCGGAATTGTCAGCTATCCTTTTCGGACATTGTCTTTTGGAATTTGTGAAATCCGTTGCTTCACATTTCCTTTTTACTGATATCCTATCGATACCATTATCTCGGCCTAGTAAGGACAAATTCGTTTGGCTTAGAAAAGTATGAATTTTAATTTATGCATTCTGCTTACTTGTGCTTGGCACACAAGTACCAGCGGATATTTCAGGTAATTGGACATCGACGTGTGCATTCCTGCGATTGCCGGTCAAACCCACAGGCGCATTGGTACCCACACACGTTCGGTCGTCTTTGATATTCGACGAACACAAAGGTCGATCGTCCGTCTCGCTCGCTGACGACGTATCATCGGTCGCTTGAAATTTCACTGCCGACGTGTTCGTCAACGTCCTCGTGGATGTCCGTAAGATCTCGAACACGCGTTTGGTGATCCTTCGAACGAAGGACTTCGATGTTTCGTACGGTTTCATTGCGATCTATTCGTCTCTCAAAACTTGTCCAATTGAAAGTAGAAAATCTGTTTCATTTATTACACGAACTGCGGTAGGAAATAACATTGTCTTGGCAACACACGCGAATTTTTCCATAGTTACCGTGGTTTGTTAATTTTGTTATATTATAATAATTTCTTATGATTCCCAAATAACAATAAAATGTATTTACATCTCGTAATATGTAAAATATATTCAATATAAATATTTATATGCAGAAAAAAATTTTCACTTTAATTTCGAAGAATATTTTAAACGAAAACTACATAAAAGATCAAAATGACAACGTTATAACCTACGTATACTACGAGTAATTTATACTCAAATCTGTTCCGCTGAATCGAACACTCGATGAAAACGTTTATTGTGATATATGTACTTTTTGAGTATTTTGAATACTTTATTCTAAAGTATTTATTTAAACATTCAAAATGCTTTTTAAAAGCATCCTGAATAGAGTGTTCCGAATAATTTTTAAAGCACAATCATATTTTTAATAGTACCTACGTAAAAATTATGACTCATTATTTAAATGTTAAAAATAATTATTTCAGAAAAAAATGTGAGTAGCAATCAGCGGCAGTAGGTATTTAAAACAAAATCAATGAATTAATAAATAATCTCGATCCATTTGGTGTTTGATTCAAACAGTCAAGTACCTATAATTGATTACACTAAGTTATTATAATTGTGTTATGTTTCATAACTAAGTTGCATTATTAATTTACTTATTAGTTATTGCGTTAATTTATAAAGTCATAATTGAAAATATATATATATATTAAACTTCCCAAATACACATATTGATTACTGCTTATTTTCGGTTAAATAATAATATAATTACTATATATTTGATATTCGTATTACGGAAAACTAGTTTAAAAAAGAATAAAAATTATTCTAAAAGTATTTGTAATAATTTTGGTGAAGTATTCAAAATATTTAGGGAATACTATTGTCATGAAACATTCTCTACGCTATTCCCCTAAATATTTGGAATATGTATTCCAAATACTTTTAAAAAGTATTTTACCCAAGTCTATATAAATACAAGCTTCACTATTTAAAGTCAATAAAATAACGGAAATAAGTTCAAAAATATTTTCTTACACTCTTATTCGGACAAGCTGCATAGCTTTAATCAGTTACATACGATTGAAATGTATACATGAAATTTTATTAAATTTTTCAGGAAAAATCGCGTGTCAACAAATATAGTAAAATGTAACTATTGTGAATTCGAAATTATACAAATTAATATTATACATGAAAGTTTATTTACTTTAAAAATTTATTACAAACGTAGATATACACTGTTTAAACAAAAAGTAAATAAATTTGTTATCGTGTATTTACTTAAGCTTGTGAAGTATAAAATTCGAAAAATACAAAAAAAAAACAAATCATAAACAGGTTTCGCCTAGTATCGTTTTTTAGATTAATCGTTGCATTTCAATTGTAAAATAATTATACAAAAGCACCCGAACAAATGATCCACTCGAACCTACATCCACAACATATTTTACTTTTCTGTTTTATCCGTGAAAACTTTTTCCCGTAAAAAAAAGTGCTCGGGTGACCTCGACATTCGTTAATTTCTGGTAGTAAAATTGTTCTGTAGTTAGTACTTTACTTGACAATTTTTCCCCGGAAACTTCCTTTAACTTAACGAAAAATTAAAAAATTAAGAAAACAAACCGATAAAATGTTCGACATATTCGTTGTAGACAAGGGCAACTGTCGAATTTTTTTTTTTTTATTTACGAACTCAAAATGAGCGCCGTAGACAAAGTATTATTTCAACAAATGGTTTTCATTAATTACAATTAGAAATAAACTACCGCAGCGGCTATCTTATCATCGTCTTCTAATTACGATTGTTTATCATCGCTTTACCAATTCGAAACGATAGTAAAAATCTAAATTCTCACCTTCCGATTCTTTCCCGTATTAGTAACCGCTTGTCTACTCCTCTGATTACGCACGAAAACCGTCCAGTTCCTGTCTGGACACGGGGACTTCAACGGAAGTCTACATCGGCTAGGCCTCGGGCTGATCCGACGTGTCCTTGCGGGGCGGACGAAGAAGTTGCAGAACACGTCTTATTCTACTGCCCGCTGTACGTCGACCATAGATCTGAACTGGTCGCGGCGGTGAAGAACTCAGGATCGGACTGGCCTTGTGACCCGTCAGTCTTGGTCTCGTCTCGAGCGGTATATGGGACATTTGCTAGGTTCGCGAAAGCTGCGCTTGACTCGAAACGTCGCTTGCAGAACGCGCACGACTAAGTCGTCTCCCTGACTTCTTTTTCGTAGGTCAAAGGCCCGACCATTAAAATGGGGTCTTGAGGGTGCATTCGGCCATCCTAACCCAAAAAAGAGCCGCAGGTTCGTGTCCTACCACGTCGGGTTCCCCGAGCGGATCCTAAGCATGTCTACAAGTATTTCACTTCAGTTGATATCCACTGCAGTCGCGTTTCGCTAACTTTATTTTATTTTTCTGTATATAAATCTACGTATAATGTACGCCAAGACGACGTGACAGTTAAACGGTTGAGAATTTCACATCGGTTTATATCGAAAATATCATTTTGATATTACCAAGCACCCCCCCACATGAATTTTTTAACAACAGTACTGTAAATAAATCCGGGACTTCGTTGTATATTAGTGTTTACAATAATTTTAATATAAATTCTAACATTAAATTATTTTATCTTAACAAAATGTACCGAAATTATAGATTACACAGCTCATTTTGCTTTTATACGCCACTATAAAATGCCATTTATTTTAGTTGAGCTAAAATAAATATAAAACGCACGTACACTAATTCACCGCAGTTTAATATAAAAAAAAGTCAACGTTTTTAAAAAAGTATTTATGAAACTTTATAATATATTTGTACATTGTAAATAACTAGATACATATAGTATACGTTTTTCTTTTAATACATATTATCATTTAATTTTAAATTTTATATTAATCACATTTTTCTCTTCTCGCTGTTTTTTTTCTTTTGGCAAAATCATCACGTATATAATATCAAGAAGAAATCAAATTATTTATACACTATAAAGATACGGTGACTGGGGTGACACGACTCATTTTATTTTTCTAATTTTTCCCGGGGCCACGGGACCACTGTACTCACTGAACACCCCCCACTTTGTGGGGGCCCTGAATATTAATACCACGGTAGTTACCGAGTGACAAATAATTTTAATTTCGTTTACGACCTCGTGCATAAATCACGTAGGTACCTATAAAAAATATAAAACACAATTAACTTTTGATAAGATGTCAAATAATTTCTCATTTTATTCAATCGTGGTTACAGAGTGTGGACAATATATTATTACAATCTGTGCGCCAAAGATTTATTTCGATTTATATAATATTGCAATTAAAAAAAAAAAAATGGAAAAATGGAAAAATCCCTTCAAACGAAACACTATTCTCTTTTCGATATATTCAAAGCACTCATATCGTACGGTGCTAAAAGTTTTTTTATTTTTTGCGTAAAAGAAAACATTACATCGCAATAGAAAATATTTATTTTATATTAAACAAGTGTATTTTTGTACGTATTGAACGTTCATAATATTAAATAATATTATGTAACGCGAATACAAATTATAAACAAAAGTTTACATTAAAACGTATTTTTTTTTTTTTTTTTTTTAGATGTAAACGAAAAGAGCCTACGAATGAAATTAATATCGCTAGAAAAACAACGTGCAAAATAAAATATATTAATTTGTCATAAATTAGTATAAATCGGGAAAAATATTTATTCACTTGTCTTGCAGATGAGCGAATGATAAATGAATAAACAGCTCGATATTTACACATTGGTTTTGATAATATTATAATGAGAGACTACGCGAATAATAAAATCGTCTACTATTAATGTTCGAGAGGCATTAAGTTTTTGTGATATTTTACTTGATTATACGAAAATGTCTGGACGTAATTCAATAACGTTTATTTTGTACACGTTTCTCGTTTTTCAATGCCATTATGTAATGGGAAGTAAGTAACAATATAATATTATTACGACGGTACAACAGCTTCGATATTGTTCTGAAATAATTCTATTTTTTTTTTCCTAGAAAGCACTTGCCAGAGTAAGACGTAACTGTATATTGTAATCAAATATTTAAAATATATTATTTAAAATTTCCTATCGTTATAATTTTTATTCGTCGCGATTTAAAATCTTAATTAATTTGATAAAAATATTCGAATATACATTGTGAATATTATTCAAATATTTAAACAGTAACGCTGGAAAACAACGGATTTTTCGGTAAGTTGTTAACAGTAATATTTAAAAAGTATTGGCTTTGATTATTCTTAAAACCATAGTACAGAAAATGTATGTCGTCCTGACAGCTTTATTTATTTTCATTATTTTTTTTTTTTTTGCAGATGATCCTCAACAAAATTACACAAGGGCATTACAAAACCCAGGTATTAAGTAAAATTCTAAATATTTTTGTTTGTTAAGACCCAAAAAGTAAGTAAAATCCAAAAACTAAAAAACAATGAATTTTTTTAAAAATGTAAACACGTTAAATTTAATATTATAAATTTAACTCAATTTGAATATTCAGGAAGCCAAAATTATTTTCTGAGAAAATGAGTATTTTGGTTTATATATGCAACATTTTGTAATTTGTTTAGCTGCACCAGTATAAACACATTCAGATTTGTATTACTTTTAAATTTTTTTCTAGATCAGAATTACTGTGGTACGTCATTAAATGTATACTAGTTTTAAAATATCAAAAATCGAAATTTTTTTTTTAATACTATGTCTATTTCTTATTTCATTTTTTGATACGACCGTACATGTATAACGGAAAGAGAAATAATATCAAAATTCACAACAACGCGATATAAAATACATATAAATATGGGTACCGCTTGTACGCTTATATAATAATGGCGCTATTTGAATCGTATTACATAAAAATTAAAATTTAATAGTTATTAATACCAAAAATTAATAAAATATATTTATACTAGCTCCAAACATTATAGTAGTAAGCGCCTTTTTCAGATCTGTGCGATCCGCGGTTTTTAATTGTCCCCCCTCATAAAAAAAAAGGAATCATCCATATCCAATCATCCGTATCGAAAAAATAAATACCGATTAACGAACGGACTATTTGAATGTATTATAATTTTATTATTAACCGATAATTAGTGTTAAGGAGAATATTTTCTCTGACGCTACGCTACTGCGTGTCGGTACAACGCGTATAATGCTTAATCAATATGTATATAAATATGATTTATACAATTTTGTGCATCACGAACTTTTCAGCAACCACAAAAGAATTCGTCAATATGATGTTATCACAAAGTACGCGTGTATTATTTATTTAAATGGAATAACGAACAGTAGCCAAAACTGATTAAAAAATATTAATACTATGTAAAAAAAAAAAAATGTCATGATACATAACTCTACTATGAGTATTGATATCACGACGTTGTTCTGAAGAAATGGTTACTATATTTATTCGTGTATTGCATGTACAATAATAGGCATAAAAAAGATTAAACGTATATTATATGATTTATAATTAATAATATGACAATCGCGAAATATGCTAAAATCAAATCATTAATCACTCGTCTTTTTTTTCTTTTTTTTTTTTTTTGTAAACAGAAAGAGGGATGGCCGCAAAAGATTTTTGCAAAACATTCAAACTCTCTACAATTGAAGAATATCCCGAAGAGGATAATTTTCCAAACAAACGCAAAATGAACACGGTAAACAGCGGAAAACTGAAGCAGCAAAAATCGTTTAATTAAAAAATAGGATTATAAATTATGAAGAATTAATTTTTTCTTTTTAATCGTAACAAGAATTGATAGTAAAAATTCTTTTGAAACGTACACATTTAAATATAATTTGTTTAATTTATATTAATAAAAGTTTCGTCGATTTACAAATATACGTATAATATTTCAACTCGATTTCATGCTTTTATATCAGTGATCCTTTTTTAAATCTCACGAAATATATATAAAGGTAATACACATAATCGTATATTCAATGACATTCGTATAAAAAGTCCTATTCGCTTTTTTTTATTTATTATTATTACTAAAATAGCATTCGAAAAACACACATCCGCAATACCGCGTGTTTGGTTCGTCTTTAAATTTGTACGAATATTGTGATCACCGAACGATAAATATGTCGAATGTCAATCAAACAAAGTTAAATTCACATATCAATATTATCTTTTGTTAAGTCATCACATTGTCATCAATTAGTCATCACGTTCCTATTTCATTAAATCGCGGTTACAGCGAATAGATAATACAGAACTTGTTATAAAACAGTCTACGAACCATATACGTATATATTTATTGTGTTTCAAATCTATAATATTGTGCAAATAATACGAGTATATATATATATATATATATATAAATAATATTGTGCGCGTTCTGGTGAATCATATTCATGGTGCCCAGTGGCGGATTTGAGGGGGACGATAGGGCAATCGCCCTCCCCCCTTGGGTCGTGCTTTTCTTGTATTCCTGCATTTACAAAATTTCGACAAAAATTTGGAAAATACATAAATAACAAATTTAGATAAAGATGGTAATATTAATACCTATAACAGAACGTTGAGGAATTTTTTTCTTCCATGACCGCAGTCCATATTGCCCGTTCATTCGACGATCATTTTTACGTCTCGATTCTAACGGATGAAAACTCAAAAATAGGGCCTTAGTTTTTGCGCTGGTTGGGGTCGGCCTTCGCTGAGCTGCCACCGTTGTATTTTCTGTTCTTAACTTTTCTTAACGTCTTTACTCGCACCCAGGGCCGGATTGGCCCATCGGGATACCGGGAAACTTCCCGGCGGGCCGGTATCTTTGAGGGCTGCTATGGCCGCAAACAATTTTAATTTTGCTATAAATTATCATGAATTTTTAAATTTTTTAACTATATTGATGCAGAAGGAATCATTGATAAGTTAAAACATAAATGTGCATTACTCAATAAAGAACTCTCATATTAAATAGTTTTGCTATATTATTTATTTGCAAATTTCATTTTAATAAATATAAAAGTCAGTAAACAAAACTGTAATCGCTGAACCGCAGATTGCCTTAAAAAACACGAGTAATATTTGTTTTTATGTATAATATTAGATATTATAATATAGAGGGCTGGTCTAAATAATTCCCGGGCTGAAAAATTCTGCCAATCCGTCCTGCTCGCACCGAACCCATAGAGTGATAATCACTTTATGACCGAACCACGAATGATAAAAATAGAAAATATTCCGTGCTTTCGTTTCATCATAGCTCGCTGATTATTATAGTTACGGGATATTTAATTTTGCATTATTTTTTATCTTTATGCTATCTGGTTCGACATATAAGTAGGTAGTGTTTGGACTAAATAACGCAAATATTATTTCGATAAGGTCAAAGGAAATTATGTGTGAATTTATCTAGATAAAAATAAAATATTATTAAGATTTTTATCTAGATAAAATTAAGATAATTTGTATATTTTAAAATTGTTGAAAACACATATTTTATTTTGTACCTGGAAATTTTTTCTGCATTCCAAAATTAAAAGTACTTGGAAACTATATCTTATTGCATCTGGTCTAGTCCCATCGTTTGGCCCGGTATTTTTGTATTGCGCAAACTACAATAGGGAAAATATCAAAACCCTGATAAATATGTTCCAACATAGAATTATTAACGGAACGTGCCAAGAATTACTAAAGAAACGATTGTCAATAAATAATTAAAATATGAAAAAAAGAATTTTAATATTATTAATAGGTAATAATAATAATAAAATAAAAATCCAGATAAATGAACTTTTCGTCTAAGGTACGTATTTAGATCATTTGGTAATATTTATCTAGATAAAACAAAAGATTAGAAAATATTTATCTAGATAAATCTCAACGCTGCATATAAAAACAAACCTAACCTATGGCGCGGATCACACACTGCACAAAAATCTTTATTTTTGGCAAAATTAAGATTTAAGACGTATTTTGTCTTATTAGATTTTGCATGGAAACTAATCTCAACTAGCAGCGATATTTATACAGAAACAAAATAATTGATATAATTAAATATTAACATACTTGCCGCCTAAAAGACGCGAACTAAAAGATACAAGTAAAGTACTTCTTTTTTTCTTTTAAATAACCGCTTGCACGTTTTTTTTTTTTTTATTAGCTTCTAGAAACAACTCTTATAGCACGACAATTATAAATAAAAAATATAATCTAATTAGCTAATTAACCGATTAAAGTCAACGAATTAACATGATAGTATTACATATGATATGGCGTGCTGAAAGGACTCTGTCTAATTTTCTAAGGGATTATCTGATTTAACTTTTAACTATAAATTTGAAGTTACTATTTCAAGAGAAAAAAAATGTATTTTACCAAAAAAAACAAACATAAGTAGCTTTTAACTCTTATCGTTTTATATTTATGAGTTAAACACGTTTTGTTACCTGGCTCCTCCAGCCAGGGCCGTAAACACGGGGGAGGGGGTTAGGGGCTTCAACCCCCCTCTTGAACATAGGAAAAGTAGAAATTTCAATTTTTTTTTTTACGCACAACAGCATTGCAGATGTTACAGTAAAATGTATGTTCATATTTAGATTTTACCAACATCTTGATGTTAAGTAGATTTGTTATTTATGAAAAATAAGTACCTGATAACAATGTGTATAATAACATTATGTATAAATGTTTAATTTGGTCTATGCCATTATAAACATTGATGAACATGATTATAGATTTTTGTGCTGATAAATCATTATGATCAGGTACGCACACAAAATAAAATTTGGGGGGTTTACAAAATATAGCAATACAAATTGTACAGCAACATAATAAAACAATTTCTTCCTCCTTACTCATTATTTTTAATGTGACAAGAAATTATTTCGGGGGGTTGAACCCAAACCCCCCGTATACGTGCCTGATTATGATACAAGATTATAATGCACGAATCAAGATAGCACTGAACTCCCCCCATATAAAAATCTTATCTACGGCACTGCCTCCAGCCTTGGGACCTCGTCGTACACCACACTACAACTACCGTATTTAAATAAAATCGTTTAAATAATCAAGTAAAGTAGGCACGCTGTGAAGCATATTTCGCCGCGTACAGTATAGCGTTATAACACCATGTACGTAACGTGTGATTTCAAAGGTCTCTAGTTGGAATTTTTAGTGTTGAATCATTCGAAAGCGATTTATTGGTGAGGAAACAAATAATTTTTTAAGGCGGACTGGGACACTATGCTACTATGCTACAGAACAGTGGGCCGATTATATATTAAGCCCCATAATAGGGTCGATATTCGTATAACCTTTTTTATTATTATTATTATTATTATTTAGGTTTAATAAAATAAAGAAATATTAGGTCCTGTGTTGTTTAAAGCAGTACAAATTGTATTTATTTTAAATATAGGTATATTGTATTTGGCATAACATTAAAGGTTGCTATTTCGTTATTCGTCGCATGGAAGTGTTACAATTCCGTCATTTTTCCTAATAAATAATGTCATTGAATATATGATTTTTATTTTATCTGAGAACAGTGAATATCGCGAACCTATGTATTTTGGCTGATTGAATGAGTGGAATAACGGGCTGGACCCTTCCCGGTCCGCTTCTGTTTAAAAGTATTTAATGCGCTTATTTCAGAACAATTTATTTCGCTAAGTAGATAAAAATAAATTGTCTCCATCGAATATCGAAACTTGATGTGTGTTTGTGTGTGCAATATGAAAATATGAAAATTCTAGGTTCTGCTGTACGTATTACATTCTTATTCGGCACGTCGGACGCGTTGAATTGCTTGGGTTTTGTTCACATTTCTTTCATAAACTATACGAACAAACAGGATTAATAAATACAATACTGAATGACGATTTCACGTTATACGGATAGAGACGGAGTCGATTTGTATATAATAAGAAAAGAACGTATGCGTATTGTGTGTGCTGTCACGCGTATTAGGTGAAACATATGGCCAACACCTTTAACCGCTTCATTACTTAAAACACATTGGTCGTCTCGTACACATATACATATGCACGACGAGTATATAAGTCGTTAACACTACCAACGATTTTGTAATCGCATACGGTTAATAATATTATTACTGACGAAGTGGAATAAAACCGATTGTTTTATGGTCTTATTTATCCCGTGCAATGGCACATTTAAATTATATTCATACGTTCGTACGATATTATATAAATTAATTCTCAAAACAATTTATAATCCAATCTTGTAAAGTAATTTTAATTGATTGTTTTTTATACACAAATACTATTCCAAATGCTTTCCGTATATCGTTATTATTATATTACCATTGAACGTAATCCAGTTAAGTCTATTACCGGTAATAACTATACAATCGATTTTTTTTCCACCCGAAAAAAAAATATAAAAACAGAGATATTCTCATGGGTACAACGAACGAAAACGAAACATATTACTTCGTCCTAGAGTAACGTATTTTTAGATATGATGAATGAAAACGTTAATATCAATTTGTACCTATTATGTGAGTCAGTGTAATCGTTCACAATTATTTTCGTATTATTATTGTAAATGTCTTTTTTTTCTCTGGCTATTGAATAAACCGTTTTGGGGGGGGGGGGTGACAAATACACACACACATATATATATATATATGTATGTATTTGTCAAACCGTTAGATTTTTTTATAAACGATTATACTTTAGAAAAAAAAAGTCCATGTATAACAACGGAAACGTATGAGTTATAGTATAACGTACTGCGTGTATGTATAAAAGAAACTACAAAACGTAGTGCAAGAACTGTGTTAAGAAAAAAAATTTGATTAGCAAATTGACAGGAGGGAGGAGGGGAAATATTTTACTATGTCGACACTATAGTTTATTACATAATAATAGGTATCGCTTAACGTTTTATTTTTCTTCAGATAATTTTTTATATTATTATTAAATCTATGTCACGTGTTGATGTACATATATATAAATTATATTATATTATATCATATATATTACATATCTAATATATAAAATTCTCATATCACAGTTTTTGTAGCAAAACTCGACATATCTGTTACCACCCCGACCTCCGATTGTTATTACGCCAACGATTAATGATCAATCGACGGCGAATGACCCGGTGTCGGATTTAGTGGAAAATAGGAACGACGGTTACACCTCCCCGACGCGCAGTTTAATCAACGTTGAATTTCGTGAAACACAAAATCCACCGATTGATTTGTCGAGTAGTAACTTTGTAGGTGAAACTGAGTATATTCACGGTACCACGTCTAACATTAATCCTTCTCAGTCTGAATTTCCGGACCTCCATACCATAAATTCGATACGAATGGCGAGTGAGGAAATAGGAGCACTGAGACAGGATATGAGGGTAAATACGATTTTAGGTCGATTGGAATTAAGATTAAGCGCTCTAGAAACCGCGATGACGCGTTATCTAGACGAACAAAAATTGATAAAGGAAAGAGTGACGAAAATCGAAAACGAGTTGTCGAGGAGAACTGCCAGTTGTAGCGCGTTTAGGCCGATTCTTAGTCCTAAAAATCAGTCTATCGATAACAGAGAGGGAAACGACCCGTCTTCTAGTGTACATGGAACTGGAATATATATGGGAGAACAGCCAACCCCCTACCTCCGAGATCGCTTAGGCGAGATCGAACGTGAGGTTAGACAATCGGGTATCCCGAGGGTGGCTGCTCCCAAGGTAGTTCCCGTACACGTATTAGAAAGATCGAAAGTCGACCAGCCGTTGTCGAATAGCACGGGTTGGGACTATGACGGGCCAAATGTTGCGAGTCGTCGGGAATATAATTTTTCAAATATTTCCGGGCGGCCAACTGACGATAATACGCGACATCTCGAACGACCTGATCGTACTGTACAATTTTCGAATACACGCGAAGTGGACGAATTGTCAGGACATCCCACTCAAAACCATAGTCAATTTTCGATGCTTATTCCGATACACGACTTGAAAACCGCGAGATCTTCTCTCCCTCAATTTTCGGGTGAAAAAGAAGAGGACCCCATACGTTTCATTAAAAATTCGGAGTGTATTTTGCAGCAGGCAAATATTCATAAATCCGCCTGGGTTAGAACTGTAGAACCACAACTGACGGGAAATGCGGCTGAATGGTGGAAAACCATCAAAGCACTGGATTTATCGTGGACCGAATTTAAAGGCGAATTCGCCGAAAGATTCGACAACCCGGATATTCAGTCCCGTCTCCGTGCAGAAATCGTGTCAGTTCGACAAGGTGTAAACCAACGACTGACCGAATTTGTACTGGAGAAAAATCAGTTGTCGCGTCGGGTACAAACGGGTCTTTCTGAGTCACAGATAGTGAGTACTGTCGTCGGTCTCATGAGAGAAGAATTCCGGATCCACGCGAGGCTACAGCACCCAGTTACATTTTTAGATCTCAGACGAATAGCTGCAGTTCTTGATGTCTCGGTTTTAATTAAACCGGAGACCCAGAACAAAACAAATCAGCACGTCAAGGTCAAATATGGTGATTCGGGGAAAATTTCTTCTGCACCCGTAGGCAAAGCTCAAACTGCGCCTACAAGTTATCGGAAACCATCCCTCCCATGTAAGCACTGTAAGGGGCCACATTGGAACAATGAATGCCCTAACAAGTCTTCGGAAATGGACCGAGACCCGGCGGAGCTTAGTCCACTCCACGGGTTCATCAAAATTTCCGATGATTCGCGCCAAGTTCCTCTTTTATTAGTTCATAGTTTGAAAATTCACCACCTGAATCGACTAATGTAGCTGTAGAAGAACAGGGACGGATAGGCGTTGAAATTTCTAAAAAAATGTCAGTTAAGTCATCAGTAGAAATGTCGTTAAATAAAATATGTGGGACCAGCATTTATAAATCTTTACCTGAACACTCATTACATTCATCGGAGATTGGTACTAGTCACCCAAAATCCAACATTCATGTTCAGGATAAAGTAACAAAAATAAATGACCTAAATCATATTTTAGACGACACTACTTTCTGTTTCGAAAATCCAGATATTTCCAATCAAAAAAATTTAGTATTTGAGGGCAAATCTGGTGCTAGCTCTGCTAATCTTGACCAAAGATCAACTAGTCACTCAGAACCCACAAAACTAATTTTAAAGGAAATATTGTTAGAGCCGAACAGAATCAGAATGACTATGACAAACAACACGACTGTATTTTAGAGAATCACAGAGACGACAACATTACAAACATAGTTGAACAACCACTCCATAAACGATCGATTGCTTCTATTGAGAACTCCGATAGTTTTGGATGTGCAGCTGTAGGAACTGTAATTAACAAAACACCGATAAAATATCAACTCCATCCATTGAGTTGGAGTTTGAAACGGGTTTTGTTACCGCTTTGTTAGATTCTCAAGCACAAAAGTCGTATGTCAGACCAGAAATTTCTAAGAAATTCGGAAAAATCATTAAAGGACCAATTTCTTTAGTTCGAATGGCTGATGGTCACACTCAACCCATAAGTGGCCACGTCGCCTTCGTAACGCAAATCGCGGACCTATCCATCTCATTTGAGGCTGCGATTTTAGATGACCTGTACTGTGATATTCTCCTAGGACACGACTTTCTGGTAGAAAACGAAGTGTCATGGGACTACTCAGCAGGTACTATATACTTAGGGACCGACAAACGAACTTCGGTTTGTTGGACAAGACCTAAGTCAACCCGGGCGTTAGGTGAACACGTTTTTTCTGAGATTCAAATTTCGAGTGATCCTACTATCAAAGAGAAACTTTATGATATACTTGGAAAGTATCCAGAAGTTTTCGATGGTACGGTAGGCCGCACGAAATTGATAGATCATGAAATTCGACTCAAAGTTCAAACACCTATTGCACTAAATCCATACCCTTACCCAGTTGAAAAACAAAATATCATCAATGATATGGTTAGGGACATGGAAGAGCAGGGGTTTATTGAACCGAGCACCTCACCCTGGGCTGCTCCTATAGTTTTGGCGAAAAAGAAAGACGGCTCATTTCGTCTTTGCGTCGACTATAGACGACTAAACGAAGTGACGGAATCTGATGCTTACCCCATGCCAAATCTAAATGACATGATAAGAAATATGAGAGGAGCTAAGATCTTCAGTGTCTTAGATTTAAAATCTGGATATTGGCAGGTCTCCTTAAATCATAATTCTAGGAAGTTTTCAGCTTTCCGTACACGCCGAGGTCTCTACCAGTTCAGAGTTCTCCCGTTTGGTATGAAAAATTCACCCATGACTTTTGTTAGGCTCATGAATGAGGTTTTAAGAGGATATTTGGATGATTTTGTTCAGGTATATCTTGATGATATAGTAATATATTCGGATAACTTGGACAACCACCTTATACATCTAACCAAAGTTCTTGAACGCTTAAGTAGACATGGATTGACATGCCACTCAAAGAAATGTAGGTTAGGAACAACCGAAATCTCATTTCTTGGACATTTGGTGGACTCAGAGGAATTGGGAAACAGCCTGAAAAGCTTGACGCAATAAGGGAGTTCCCAACACCTCGTCGAATTAAGGAGCTTCGTAAATTCTTAGGGTTTGTAATTGGTATAGTCAATTCGTAGATAATTACGCTGACACCATTTCACCCTTAACGAATTTACTGAAACAAGGAACCAAATGGCGATGGACACAGACCGAACAGATTGCATTTGATACTATTAAAATGCCCTGTACGAGTCTCCAAAGCTAAGCTCTCCCGACTACAGTAAGCCTTTTTGTCTCCAAACTGATGCAAGCGAAATAGGTGTAGGAGCTGTTCTTTTCAACGGGTGACAGACCGGAGGAAAGACGGATAATCGCCTACGCTAGCAAAAAGTTAAGTGAGACACAAAAGAGGTATGCTGCTGTCGAAAGAGAGTGTTTGGCCGTGGTTTGGGCTATTGACAAGTTTCGTCCTTACCTCGAACCAGGACCTTTTGAACTCCTTACCGACAACTCAGCATTAACTTGGTTACATAAGACCAAAGACCAAAAGTCTAAACTAACCAGATGGGCATTACAACTAAGTAACTTAGACTTTACAACGACTCATGTACCAGGATGCCTTAATCAGGGCCCCGACATGCTGTCGCGTAACCCATCTGACTGTCAACCAGTTGATGAAGACCTACTTGACGAGAACCTATTAGGAGTGCCCATAACAAGTCATCATAATACTCATAGCACTCCGGATAGACTTTTCTCTCTGATAGGTCATAAGGAGGAAACCATTGACACACCATTTTCTGAAGAGGTATTGAAAGAATGGCAATCGTGCGATCAGTATGTTCGTTCAATAATGGACAACATAACCGCCGATTGTCCAGCTAACAATACTCGAAGATCGAAAGCCAACTAAAATCATACGTGATGGTGGGTAATCTTCTCAAGAAAAGGGTTGAAAAGTACAATGATAGTTCATCCTTTCCAATCGTAATACCCCTAGATAAGTCAAACAATATTCTATGGAGGTATCATGACCACACTCTGGCCGGTCATCCAGGGTGGAAGGAAACTTTCAGGGCTATTCGACAACGGTTTTACTGGAAGGGATGAGAAACGAGGTGAGAAAATATGTTGGTGCATGCCACATATGCGCTTGTACAAAAGCCCTAAATTCCAAACCATCAGACCCCGTGAGGTCTAGAAAACCGCGACAGCCCTGGGAGGTCATTAGTATTGATTTAATGGGCCCTTACCCGCGCACAGGGAGGGCAAAACATACATACTAGTGGCAACTGATTGTTTTAGTAGGTGGGTAGAAGCTATCCATTAGGCACCGCTACCTCTAAGACAATTGTGCAAACACTTGAACGTGAATTTTCTCACGGTTCGGGTACCCTCGTGTGTGTCTTAGCGACAATGGTACGCAGTTCACTTCTTTGAAAATGCTCAGAGCACTCGACCGATGGGGGCGGAGGGTTGGACCACTCCGGTGTACCACCTAGGTCGAACCCCGTCGAACGTCGGAACCAAGAGCTGAAGAAAGGACTGCGAGCCCACCTTTGGGAGAAAGCCATCGCTCTTGGGACACACAGCTATCGTCGATACTCTTCGCGATTCGAAATAGGCTGAATGAGGCTACAGGGTTCCCGCCGTCGGTATTGGTACTCGGTAGAGAAGCCAAACGACCAGGCGACTGGGCCCTGATCAATCCTCCAACCATTTCGCCGCAAGAAGTTAATCAACATAGACGAGGATGTGAGGGAAAGATTTGGAAGCTCAAAGAGAAAGTAAATACAGTTACACAACCCGAAGTAAAATTCGATGTTGGGGACTGGGTTTATTACAAAGCTCATCACCTCTCAAACACGGACAAGGGGTTTCACGCAGGTTTCGCGCCTAAATGGTTAGGACCTGTTCGATTGGTGGAACGAGTTGGGTTAGGAGTTTATCTTACTGACCAATCTCCACCCCGAAAACTCCATGTTTCGTGTTTAAAAGCAGCCCACTCTGCGAAAGGAGACGCTGAGGGTCAAATGACACCTCAGCGAAAGCATTAAAAGAAAAAAAACTTAATCATTTATTCCATGCTCCTTTCCAATCCAGTATGGTCAAGCCAGCAGCCAACCCCAGCCAAGGTGGAGGAAATCCAGCAAGCTCCCGATCATCGTCCGTCAAAAACTACCAGCAAAAGCTCCAGGCCCTGGTGAGAAACCAGCTGGAGGGGCAGCGGTTACTTCGGAACTTGGGAGGACGCTTCCTGGGATACCCGCTGACACAACAGCAGGTCCAACAGGCCACCACGGAGGAACTCCAACAACACCCGGTGTTGTGGGAAGCGTTCCTGCGGGGGTGGCAAGCCTGTGTCGCCAATATGCCAGCGCCACCCGTCCCAGGAAAAGCCGGACCCGTGGGGCAACGTTCGGGACCACCCACGAACCAGGGGCCGCCGGTCCAACAACCGCCAGTTCCACGACGAGCTGGGCCAGCTCAGGCTTGTCGTGGTCAAGGACCACGAGCAGATGTGCCGGAAACCCAAACGTCAGGGAACAAAACCACGGCAACACGAGCCACTCCGTCGGCGAAGAAAAAGTCCGCCGCTCGTCTTGAAGCCTATCGGCAGAAGAAGAGGGCGGAGATGCGCCGACGGAACGAGGAGGAGAAGTCTGGGCCATCACAACAGTTCCAGCTGGCGAAGTCGGACGCCACATCAGCCGAAACGCCCAGCACGTCCCCCAAAGCCGATGCGGAGAAGGAGGGGACCAACCAACCATCAACCAGTGAGGAGACAAGGATGGAGGTGGATGCGGTGGAGACAGAGGGCGACTCAAACAGTAGCCAGATCCCGCAGGACGACCTCGAGGAAGAAATCGCCGCCTTCCTCGACCACCCACCGAATTCCTAATCCTTCCGGCTCCTCACCGGGGGGCTCTCCTACCGGGTCAAACGAATCCGGTTCTATCGAACTCGATGGAGCCGTGCGAACGACCCTGAAGCCCGCTGATCCTGTCATTGGTTTCAGCGATGCGTATAGGGGGAGTACTCCGGCCTTAAATTTTCCTCGCTTCTACGCGATATCGCGTCCCGGTTGGACAGTTTGGCAGGCTCCTCCGAAACGGCTTGACCGATTCTTATGAAATTTTGTGCGTATATTCAGTAGGTCTGAGAAAAGGTCGTAGAGTATTTTTCACCTTCTTAAACTGGCTTGAAGTGGTAGCCAATACGGAAATTTTGGGATTCTACGTGTTAAACAGTTACCATGGCGACCATTTAAACAATTTATATGGCAAAACAACGTTTGCCGGGTCAGCTAGTACATTATATATAATTTATAATTTTATCGAGGTTAGATAAGGAGCAAATACGTATTCGATAACACGTTGATTTTCTTCGAAAACCTAGTAGAACGAATTTTTTTTTAATATTTGTTTTTACAAATATACTGCAAAAGCTGTCGAACGAGATTAGTATTCGCGTAGTAATTAAACGATCGTGAGAAAACGTCGGCGTACAATAACCACCACATTAGGAATTCTCGTAATTACTGTTTAAACGCGTTAAAGTTTAAAGAAAAAAAAAGGTAACGAGCCACGGGGTGTCGTGAACGTCGCTTAAGTGAATCAATTGGATAAAGATTTTACAGAGTGTATTGTTGTTATTACTATATAAATTTGAAAGCAATGATAAATCATTGCGTTCGATAAAAACGATTCTGAACGGAGCTTCGGTGTAACATTTTTAGGTATATATCATAAAAACTAATTCTTTTTATGAATTAAATGCCTGAAAACCTATAATTACTATAATAAAAAATCTGTATATGTATATATATATATATATATATATATATAATAATAATATACATACGTATAAATAAATGTATACTTAAATATACTATATTAGTATATTTAAGTATACATTTATTTATACGTATGTATATTTATTGTTTATATATATACATATACAGATTTTTATTATTCACGAGTATTAATTTTAATTTTAATTCTTTTACATATCCTTTTTATTTTTTTATTTTTTTATTTTTTAATTTTGTCTATATTTTATTATTAATTACTATAAGTAGTCTAAAATTAACGGAAAGTTTTTGAAAAATTGTTTTCCTTAATATAATAAACAGTTGCATATTCGGTGAATATTTCACATTCCTATACTCATTATTTTCAAAATTACGAAGAAATAACGATACTCGATTTCGACGAAATCGCGTTTTCACAGTGTTTTTTTTTTTTTAGGTAATTTTTCGATAGTTTTTGAGTTATATTTTCAGGCGCTTTTGAGAAAATCGAAAAGTAAATAAGTCTAAAGTACCGACTAGATGCAATTTTCTACCGGAAACAAACTGTGACTGTAAAGATCGGAGCATTCCTTCTCATAGGTCGGCATGTTAGTATGTATTACCTCTGCTGAGCTAAATAGGTGGAAATTAAAAACAGTAAATCTATTGAATATCGAATTGAACAAAATCTGAACGATGTAAGAGGTGGCATGTTTTACGGACAACGAAGTGTACGGGGGCAACTAGTATACAATAATTATTATTACATTTACCTAGCATTTCCGGGTGGCCTTTGTGCAACTGTACCATCAAACTGAGATCCGCCAGTAGAGCAACGTGTCCATTTGGATATACACATTTGCTCTTTTAATTTCTTATATCTTTTAATTATTGTATGTAACTACAAACTACCATTAGTATAAATAATTACGAATGGATTGTGACAGGTTCATAATCCAACCACACCATATTTTTTTTACGATTTAATAAATATAAAAGTTGACAAAATTACTTTTTTTTTTTTATTAGCTTTTAGAACAACTACGAGTATTATAGCTCAACAATTATGATAAAAGATATAATCTAAAACTATTCATTAAAAAGAAACGAAATTACTTTATACGCACAATTAATTTACATTAAATATAATATATCAGGCTATGAATTTGTAGCACATTCGTTTTACAAATTCTTCTTTATATAATATTGAAATTATTATTTTTTTTTTAATTACTATTCAAATTATTTAATTTTGAAACTTTTATTTTAATTTTTGAATATTTTATACTTTTAAGATCAATTTTTATATAGGTATATCTTTTTGATTTATATTGGATTTTTTATGTTTTTGGAATTTTTTTTTTATTGAATAGAATAAAATTATTTAATCTCCTACTTACAAATAATTTTTTTTGCCAATTTATTTCGAAAAAATTAATAAGGTTTAATTATGACATACAAATTTGTCAAAACTTTTATAACTTGTTATTTAATTATCTTTTTGGATATCAAATGTATTTTAGTTTCACATTGACTATTTTTTACTGCATGTTCTAACAGTGGATTTGGACTAATTTTTTTTATATATGCGTTTTTCTGAAAGCCAATTTTGATTAAGTTAGTACATTGAAAAGTTATTTTTGATTTTCTTTTAATACTTATATTTTTCGCGAAAATTTAAAAACTTAGATTTAGCATGGTATTTAAAAATTTACTAGAAAATAATTCAGTTTTCAAATTTTTGTTTTTATTATTTAGTTGCTTTATTAGAGTGGACGTTGCGCATTTCATTAAATTAGCTGCAAGATGGATACCTTTAAAAACCGTACCTAGACGCGTTAGAGAAGTCATTCTGCGAACAATTGGACAAATGGTAAAGTGCAAATCACTTAAGGATGTAGAAAATATTTTATTCTCTCTTCGTGGTTATAATAAATGATACAGATGGATATTTTCGAAATACTAATTTAGAAACTCCGTGTGAAATACATAAACAAAAGTTAATTGAGTTTACATCTACTGGTACATAGAAATTAATAAATAATAAGCAATTAAAAATAATATATAAATATGAGTTTGCATTATAAATAAATATTAATCGTTATTTTAGGTATAATTACTGGCCAATTAAATTTAATTACGAATAATAAAGAAACAGAGAATGATGACAGAATATGGTTAGAAGAAGATGAGCATGAAGTGATTTATAATGAACAATTTAATAATCCATTTCAGAAATGGGCAGAAAAAATATATGAACAAATTGAACAAAGCAAAAAATTAGTTCATGAAGGAAATGGTATAAATGCGATGTATTTACCAACATTAGTTCCTCTTATCATAAAATGCATGAAATTGTTACCTCTATGGTCGGGAATTATGATTAATAATTTTGGTTATGAAACAGAAACTGCTAGTTCAGAATCTAGTTTTAAAAAACTTAAAACAATAACTTTTAAACCAGAAGTATTGCCAGTCAATATAGAAGAATTGATGGAAAAACATATTTCTTCGCTTCATAGAACTACACTCATTCATTCGTCTAAAGATGTCTCTTCTAATATGGCTGTGAATGAAGAAGATATTGTGCATATTACAAATAAAAATGGCGAAAATATAATAAGTCCCGAAAAAATTGCAATACAATCACTTCAATGAAAACAAATGACTTTTTGATCATTCCCGAGAAATCTTGTCCTCTATGTAGTACAGGTTCTTTACCACCTATAAACGGAGCGCATAAATGTTGTGACTGTGGAGTACCACTTCATGCACTGCCTACTTGCTCTAAAAATAAATTCAGACATGGCGATATTAGAGTTTGTTTTACATGTTGGGCATTAGATGACAATAATAATGATATCAATGAACATTTGTTTAGTGCTGAAGATGATGAAAAAAAAGCATTTGAATCCTGGAATCGATCGAAACAAAAAAAAAAACCACTCATATCTTGTTCCTAACCCACAACTGAGACACTTAGATCTTAATAATTCTAAAAATATAAAATCGTTGCCTATTTCGAAGAATGGATCAAGATCTTCGGAAATTAAAAGCTCGAAATTAACAACTGTACAAGACAGAATTGTGTTCACAAACACTTGTGCATTTGATTCATTGGCATCACTGATAATGGTAATTATTATTTTATATACCTATATAATATTAATCAAATTATTTGTCTTTTAATAAAATACTAATTTTTTTCAATAAATATTTTTTCAGGTATCGTACTGTGATAGCCCACAATATTCAAGCAAAGTAGATCTATGCGTAGAATAATATGCGTACTAATATACGAGATAAATTCATCAGTACGAGTAAGGTGCAGACGTGAAGTGTAAGCAGTGGCGCAACATCCGAGGCGGATGGCGTAATATATATTATATGTTGACACGTCGTATACACCAACATATCTTCGTACACACAGACTCTTATCAGTTTTACGATTACCTTCAGAACTATTTCGCGCACAGACAATATTTACTTTTTCTGTAACATAACATTAGAAAAAATAAATAAAATTGACTTTATAGTTCCGATATTGCGTCTGCTACACTCAACTTAAAAACGTGATTTAAGTGTTTACAGAAAAACGAGAAGTTCTACAAGTGTTTGGCGGAAGTAGATTTTTTAAATATTGCACTAATAAAATTTAAAGATTAGTCAATTCAAGTAAAGAAGTGTTTTTCGGCTGTTGATCAGTTGATTTATTAAACGAACCGAAACGCAAAACCCCTAACCACTCTATCAGATTCCAAGCGTTAGTGTCCCATGAAATTTGATCACCGATTTGTCGATTATCGTCTATCGCGTACACCATAAAAAGTATAAATACGTATAATGGATGTTATAAATAATAACAATGTAAACAATGTACCTAGAAAATAATTATTCGAGTTGAAAATCGTTGGACTCATGAACTTATGGACATTATTTTCGTGAAGTTAAATAATTCATTTAGCTTTGGTCGAAAGTAATGATATCATTATTGATAACAGTCGATCAATAATATTTATTCGAACAATACTGATAACGATTTTAGTGTGTAAATGAATAATTACATAAAGTAAAACCATTAATTACTACTAAGGGTAAATATACATTTGAAACGTCGAAAAAATCACATAAAATATTGAAATATTAACCGGAATTAACCGGACCGCGTGGACGCGTTTACTTTACAGTCGTCTCGTTGTTGGACAAGAATAATGTAATAGTAGTCCGTAAAGAATTCGAAACAAAAAACAACCAATAAAAACTTTTTCACATTGCAGAGATCCACACCCCAAGAAATGTGCTTGTTTATACTTTTCGGTTTTGTCACCGTGACGCATGGGTGGAGTTTCTAGAAGTTTCGAAAACGCCATTTCACGATTGTCGAGCAGAAAACATTCCTGAAAAGCACAAAGTCAGGACTCGATGATATCCCTCTGAGGAGGGAAACGCTGTTCAAAAACGCTGTTCACTTTTTCTTTTCACTATACCGTTTCCGTTATTCGCGTAGTTGCTCTGTATACGTATACGACCATATTATAATCTTATTCGCATCTAATATATTATAATATACACACGTGTACACATAAAATACGTGTTACGTCAAATTTTCTTTGAATTTCAACGTTTATAAATTAAAATAATTATTTAATTATCGTTTATAATGACTCGGGTGGTAATCGGACCAATGCAATAACCTCTTTTGTTCCGTTTAAGATTGTAAGCAGGTTTTGATTTTTTTTTTTTTCAAATAATTAAAAGATAAAAATTTGTTTTTTTAGTTTTGGACTTTGAGAGAGACGAAGAACATATGAGTTTTAGAATGTTTTTTTACATTTTGAGTGAAACGAATAATGTGTTGTTTTAAATTTTCCAGTCGACATTTTATTTCACACATTATTCGATTTTTCCAGTAGTTTTCTTAAGCGTTATTAAAAATAAAACAAAAACTGCAACCCCCACCCCACCCCGATCTCGGTAAATTGTTTGACATTTTGCTTCCGGGCTTCGACAATTTTTGTATTTTATAACAGCTCAAAGTGAAACGTATTCTTAGACATATATAATATAATATCAACAATATTTATCGTATTCATTAATTGCAAGGAACTACTGACGTCGTTTCAGACTGTGGTCAACAAAAACTTAGTATACTCGCCAGGAACTCTGGTACCTGGTTTCAAACTACCCCGGAGAGAATGAGCAATACTAAATGGATTCCGCACAGACCAGGGAAGATGTGCTGTGGCACTAAAAAAATAGAACATTAAAGATTCAGAAAAATGTGAGTGTGGAGAAGCCAAACAAACGATGAAGCATATAACCAAGGAATGCGATCTGTACGCATTCGAAGGCACTTTGAATGATCTGCACAATCTCACCAAAAATGCAGAAAAATGGCTTAAAGAAATCCATCTATGACAATAAAACGACGAAAGTTACGTAATGGAACTGAATTATATTAGACTAAATTATTATATATTTTATATTTTCATTTTACATTTTTTTTTTTTTTTATTATTTATTTCATACTTATTTATTTTATTTTATTTTAATTGTTTTGTTTGTTAAATGTTAAATTTGCGAAACCATACGAATATATTATATATACTGACGTCGTTGAGAATCGTTTTTCGAATTCAACGATTTATCATTGTTTTCGAATTCGAAATAACAATAAAACTCTAAAATGTCTGTCTACGTTATTCACATCCATAGCATCCGCTTTATCATTAGGTTTAAACAATTTTCGACGTTTCTTTAAATTAAAATAGTTCCCAATTGGTTTAATAATGGCCGTCTACTACAAATGAAAAAAATTGACATTTATCATACGCTGAACAAAACTGTAGAAAATGTGTAACAATTTCTAACACCGAATTTTTATTTATTTTTTTTGATTCTGAACAATGATGCTTTTTTTTATTTGTCTCTCGAAGAGTTTTCCCTCTGGACTTATCTACCCGGACGTTTTCAAAAAAAAGAAACTTCTCATTTGTGAAAGAAAGCAGTAGCTTAACACTATAGCAAATGAAAATCCTATGAAAATATCTCTGAGAAGAATTCGTAATAAAAACTATTCTTCATTAGTACTTTAAAATTTTTATTACTTTTTATTTGTACGTGGAGTTTAAACAGATATTTCAAGTGCTATTCGTTTTTCTGTCTAATTTTCCTTATTGAACATTTATAAAAATCATAGCCCACCATATTATACATTTTGTATTGCATAGAAATTTATCTTATATTTTTTATTAAAAATATTTTATTTCTTGTCGATACTCATGTATAAATAAATATTAAATACCTATTGTGCGATTACTACATTTGATTTAAAATATTTTAATCGCAAAGAATTATACGGGGTGAAATAATGACCTGCAGAGTTCAACCTTGTCAAACCTTGATATTAGTAATTTAAGAAAAATATAATATCTTCTCCTCAGTGGAATTGAATGACATCATTTATCTATCACTATATCGTTTTTTAGTCGAAATTAAATTTTTTCATGAAAAAATTAATGTAACATTATAATATAAAAATATTATTTTATTCAATCATAAATGTATACATCCGTTTAAAATATTAAATTATTATAGCAATAGATTTTCATTTTATGCATAATATAAACACTCACGTAAATCTGTACTTATTCAGTCCTAAAAATGAGTTTTCGATATGTCAAGACTCAGCTAAATCGCTATTTCATATTCAAAGACTGTAGTTTCCTCATTAAAATGTATTTTTCGAAAGCCCGTTCTCGAGGTAAAATGTCTAAATGAATAAACAAGAAGAATAAATAACAATAAAAACAACAGAAAAAAACGTTAGTCTAATGTATTTCGATCATTACGTCTATATATATATATATTTTTTTTTTTTTGCAAGTATATATAAAATAATTGTTATAAGCTCTAATGTCACCGTTGGCGATTTACGAAACGATTTTTTTTTTGTTAAAATAGAAAAAAAAATTACAAAATAGATAGAACACAGAATTACAGTAATTTAGGGATAATGTGCATTTTACGCAGCATTGTGATTGTTAACAAGGTGCAATACTTTGAATTTTACTATTCGATTGTGTTGTATAATTTATGATCGTAAGAGGAAAAAACTATGATACTGTATTATTATTACATTTTTTTGTTATTTTTTCGTCACTAGTATTTTTTAAATTTGATACGTATACAAGGTATCGTGTATTATTATACATAAATATATAATAATATAATATATTAAATGCGTATATACTAATGTTTTAAACATTTGTGCTCGTTCGACCACACTGAAGTTGAATATGTTTATATACGTATATATGCAAGTAAAATATATTCGATTAATATTCATAACATATTCGACTTCAATGTGGTCGAACGAGCACAAATGTTTAAAACATTATTAATATATACACATATAATATAATACTTATATATTAATATATAATAATAAACAGTAGAGATTATCTTCGCATTTTATTTTAATAATATCGCGCTAATAATTTTCAGTTTCCGAATGTAAAAACCGATATTTTCTCTCGCCAGAAAATTGCGTTTGATATTTTTGTCAAAAATGTGTAAATATAACGACAAATTAACGAGGTATTTTATAAAGTAAATTAACGTTATTATTCGTGTCGATTTAAATATAAGCCGAAACGTTTTCCACGGGTGTAAAAAGCCCTACATTTTCGGGGGTGCTAAATTGATGGATAACCCATAAATCCGTGGCTCATTATAGTAAATTATAATTTTTTTTTTATTATTATTATTAAATTTATGAATTGTTAAACGCTTCGGGAATAAAATTAATGTTTTCGTAAAAAAAAAAAAATCGAATAAAATAATCCAATTTTTTAATTTTAAAATTTTTAACTAACTTTTTAACTAGCCTTTTGGACCACTAATAAAACAGTGATCCTATGTTTAAAAAACGCGACCATTTACTCGGTCTAGTCCAATTTTTAACACCACGCAACTTATTGAAACTATATACTATCCGAAGTAACTCGCATATAATTTTGCATATGCTTTTTCCCTAAAAAAAAAAAATACATCTTAGACAACAATAGTCCAGTATAATTCGAACACCACGTAAACATCAAACAGATTACTATGTATTCTTCGAAAGAAATTTTTCAAAATTTTAATGAAAACTCTGAGAACTGTAGGATTCGAATAGACACATATTTTTTAAAGATGTTTGTTGTAAACCTGAGCGTTCTCCTAGCATTTCTGCTTTGCTTCTCACCATTGTTGCGGCTACGTTTTTTTTTCAAACTCAAATATTTATATATGTGTATATATATATATATATATATATATATATATATATATATATATACAAACCGGTTATTTGCTTCATATGTAATAAATATGTGCGTAAATATTCCATGAAAATAAATAGTAGTCGTAATAATAACAACAACAACAACAACAACAATAATAATAATAATAATAATATACGCTAAAAGAATGATTTATCAGACCACACGCCCGAGAAGGCGGCGAAAACTATAAAATTGATCTTAAACTATATCTAACGAATCCACCTGGTTTTTCAATTTATGTATGTATAATGTATATAGAAATATGCCTAAGTATTAAATTTGCGTGTATATATATACATATATAATAATAATAATAATAATAATAATAATAAAATATACAGTCAAACCATAGAGAGAGAGAGAGAGAGAGAGAGATTGTGAACAATAAAGAATGTGTTGTATTAAAAGTGTTTATTAACCTATTTCTTTATATTTTATATTTAGACAAAAAGTCATCGTCAAACGTTAACAGCGAAAAAAATAAGAATGCGACAACGGAATAAAAAATGAAAACGAACGGATTGCGCACAGTAAATCGCGAATATTACAATGAATAGGCATAGGAGTTTTAAAAAAATATATATATATATATATATGAACAAAAATTAAGTTAAAAATTAAATTTCAAATAAAGTATTAGTCGAATTTTTGTGACATGAAAAATTGAAAAACATATTTTATTTCTAAAAAAAAAAAAAACTACTAAATGATACTGTATGTAAAATCAATATTAATACGTTTATATTTTCAAAATATTATATTACAGTAAAAACTATTGAACAATGAACATAAACTATAATAAAATATCGATAATCGTACAGTCAACATTATCGCGACGACTTACAATCATTAACTACGAATATATAACTGCCAACGGGGGACCGGGCCCTTCGCTCCTCGAATCCGCCACTGCACACATATTATAATGTGTTTATACGTTTGGTAAAAAATTGATGGATCGTACGCGCGCAAACGTTCGAGAACAACGGATAGAGGAGACACACGCGCAGTGCCGCAACTACCTACCGGGCGTGCAAGGTGTGCATTGCACATATAAAATATTTACGTTTTACGTTTATCGGTATTTTAACGTTATTATTGGTGTAATATCGATTTTTTTTTCCAAATAAATAAATCCATTCATATTCCATAGACTATAGCACGTTTTGAAATCTCATAAACGTAATGTACTTCATTAAAATTCACTGATTATAAAAGTCCTAATTTTTATCCTTAATTTTTTGATTTTATACATTTTTTCAGTGAGAACCTTGATTTATTTTTGACATTATATTCCAATGCAGAATATTTTTCTTAAAATGTTGATTATATTACCAATAGAAACTTTACTGACTAGTTGACATCTTCTAGAAGACACGTATCTCTGAATAATTTTTACGCGTCCGTGTGAACCCAGCCTTATTATAGAACTATAATAAACCTACACCATAAGATCACATTTTCCGTAGTAAATTGGATATAAATATTAAAATAACGTTAATTCTATTTCTCGTTTTTCGATATTTTAATGTATAACGTTAATACCTTATTTCGTTTTATGATATATTTTAATTCGTGATAGTTTAAAATTAGTGTTTATTGTTTTCCGTTACGTTTTTTGATATTCATTTCAATTGACATTTTGCAATTATAACGTTATAATCAAAACGTTATTATAACGTTTGCGAGCCCTGATTCAAACCCACAAACCTATCGGGAAAAAAAACCATTTAATGATTTAAAATTAAACATAACGGTCCAGCGGGGGGGCAACCATTGCCCACTGTCGATAACATTAATTTATTCACAAACAAATTTAGATCCCGAAACGAAGCTCGCACAGTCGCACACCAGCCCCGTAACGTGTAGTCGCGGCACTGCACACGCGCATGGCCGCGCCTTGTCGTTGGAATATATTTTCATATCTACTCATGCAGCAGCAGTCGTCGCTTTCAACTGTCTAATACCAGTGCCGGATTTGTTGGGGGTGCAGGGGGTGCATTGCACCCGGGCCTCGAGCTTGACGGTCAAATGAGGGCCTCACGTTTGTATTTAGAATTTCTGTTCATTAGCAATTAGATACATGAAAATAAATTATTTAAACTATTGTAAAACCGGATTTAAAAAGTCAAATATTGTCATTGATTATTATAAATAGTATTCACAATTTACTTATTTAATTTTTTGGTCAAGAATTTAGATGGGTATTGTGATTTATGAAACAAAAAAAAAAACTGTCGTGCTGATAGCAAATACCCGCCACCAGAGGCGGACTGGCCCGGTGGGACAGTGGGAAATCTCCTACTGGGCCGCATACTCTCTAGGGCCGACGAGCTGAAGAAAAATAATAAAATATTTATGCGTACATTTGGAAAGAACAATAATGATTTTTTTAAGGAATAAATAAATAAATAAAAATTCCATATGTTTTTATAAAAATACTGGGAAATACAAGTGTGTACCCGTGATCAACGAAATGATTAACGAGAAACATAAAATTATCAATATAGATAAGCTGCTGGTCACATTAGGATATTCTGTTATAAATTATTATAGTGGCGAGTAGTGACAATAATTTGGAACGTGATCTAAAAATAGCAGCCGTTTCAGTGTGTTTTACTCACTGTATGGAACTGCTCACGTGCAAAAATACGTACGAGTCTAGTTTACGGGACACTTCGATTCTTACGATTTTTTTTTTTTCGCGTCTACTATTTTAAAATACGCAAATCTCAAAATTTCATAACTCAAAAACTAATGATTTGCGGCAATTAATTTTTACACCATCGTTTTTAAAACGTTGATGATATACCTGAGGTGGGTACGGAAAAAAAAAATATCATAAAAATCGTAGTGTCCGATAAACTAAAAAACATCCCCAAAAAATGACAAATGCGTCGTAGATTTGATTCGTAGCCCTAGTCCAGCGATACTCAATCTGCGGCCCGCCAATAGTTTTTATGTGGCCCGAACAGAACTTATTGAATTGATAAAAAAATATAAAATGTTCACATCAACATGTCTATGTGAAACTTCATATTCAAAAATGAAATATGCAAAGAATGTGTACCTACAGAAATCGGCTTACTGGTTCACATCTTGTCGACTTGTTAAGAGCAGCGTTATATCCAAAATAGTGAAAAAACTATCTCAATATCAAAATTCACATTGATTTAAAATAAATATTTAATTTTTTTTTGTAATAAATTTCCAAATGTTATACACAATATATAAATGTATTTTTATTTTTTTGAATCCCTTTTCCGTTCATTTCGACTGGCGGCCCGCGTAATATTTTTATATATTTTATGTGGCCCAAATAAAAAAAAAAGGTTGAGTATGGCTGCCCTAGTCCATAATAGACACAATATGACAATCTAGTTGTCCGACGCTGGATAATTTTGATTTTCCACTGGCCCGAATACCTCCTAGTCCGTCTCTGTCCGCCACCAGCCCACCGATAATAATAGGTACTGACGTTCGACAACTCACAGTACACGGAACACTCATTCAGTTATTGCTGTGTCATGGGAATTTTTCGTTATCATTTTGTCTGTTAAATCACCGTATAGATCTATTTCCGTAGTTTGTATATTCGTTTGTTTTTAATACAAGGGGCCTACCGATTAATGCTGCACCCGGGCCTCTAAAAACAAATAGATCCGGCACTGCTCTCTAATCCTCTCGTCCTCGACGAGAATCCTTTTTATTGTATTTCGTTCTTGTCACCGCACTTGACCGGACAAGCTAATTTCGGCCGTATCCCCGACGCACAACGATAACCGTAATAATAATAATAATAATAATAATATATAATCGTAATCAAACCGCAATCACGGTCGCCGCCGTCTAAACCTGTGGCCCCGCCGACAGAACGACGAGGATGATATTATATTATTATTACGTGGCACGCCGTAGTAGTAATACGTGTATTGTCGTTGTTTCTATAAAAAAAAATAAAAAAAACCCCCGTCTGCCACCGCGGTGTGTGTGTGTGTGTGTGTAATTATTGGCGTTCTAACTGTCGACTCGCGTGTTTCAAACGCATTCTTCTTCGCTTTATTATATATGCGTGTACCTGCACTGCCGCGTTTACGCACAAAAGTATAAAAACGCCGCTCTTTCGTCCTGACCATCAGTACAATTATTTTATTTATATTTTTACTTCGCGTCCAATCGACCGGGCTACTATTCGGTCTAATTCCTCGGGAATTCAATATCATTCGCGCACGTGTTACGTAGGTACGCGTTCAGAACGCGCCTATCGCGTAGGTACACGTCGACGAAACGTTGAAACGGGTTCGTGATAAAAACAAAAAACCGTCCACCTACCGATGGACGAGATCCGTTCTCCGACACATTGATAAGAGAACTTTTGGTGTAGATCACAGATTTCTATATAATACACTAGATATAAGGAACTCTACACGATAATCGTCATAAATGTTGAAGCCGGTTGATTGAATGGCCGCCATGTTATCGGTTGGCAAAATATTTTACTCGGTTTAATATAATATATACCTATATGTTACCGGCAAAGTGTTGAATCGGGCATTCTATAAAATACCTAGGCATTCTGTGGAATGCCAAAAATGAGTAGGAAATGTATAAAATGTATATAATGCCTAGCTGGTATTCTATAGAATGCCGAACTTCACGTAGGTAATGTAATAAAATTATACATCGCAACATTAGTGCGGTGCCTTTATGAAAAGTGCATTTACTAAATATACGAGTACCAATGATGATCATTTGTTATCTTAACGATTATCTTATCGCACATGCCACACGTGCAATGTATTATCGTCATTAGGTAACTATTGGGTATATTGTGATTATTATGTTGTTCGTGTTGGGTGTAAATATTTTTATTATTATATTATTTATAAATATATTTATACTCAAGATCTGAATTCACAATATGCCAAAAAAATTTATTATCGATTGACGAAGTTCCAAAAGAAAATACATTACCTTCACGTTCTATCGCGACCCAACAATCTACGGGAACTGGACAAGGGTTTGTTAAATGCAGTTGCAAATCTAAATGAAAATCTAAAAAAATGTTGATGCGTAAAAAACAATATTTTATGCAGTTCGAAATGCCATGCGTCAGCAGTATGCTGCAATAAATAAATAATTAAATAATATTTAACCTTTTTTTTTTTTTTTTTTATTAGCTTTTAGTTAAAAACTATTTTAGCTCAACAAAACCTAAAAAAAAAAATAAACTTATTTCGATTAAATATTATTAATATTTCATATTTTACCTAACACAGCATTGGCATTCTATAGAAATCCTAGGAATTCTATAAATTGCCTAGGCATTATTTAAAATAACATTAAAATTTAATACATTGCCAAATGGTACAAGGGATGCTATAGAATGCCTATATTCAACACTTTGCCGGTAACATATATTTATATAAACTGCATAGAATTAAATTCGTAAAGTGCGTAAAATTATTATAAATTATGTATTTCTTTTAAAACTTTTATTACTTCGTAATAACAAATATAAATAAATCGAAACATTAAAAAAAAATTTGCATACTATTGATTACTAAATAAAATTAACTGAGTTAGTATTCTACGTTTACTAACAACAGTAGAGTTTTTTATTTTAGCAACATAATGTAAACGAATTTTTAAATATTCTTTACAGATTATTGTAACTAAACCGAATTTATGATTATCCAAAAAACTTTCTTCTGAACAAATCTTATTATTAAAAATATTGTTTTTTTAAAAACATAATTTTTTGTTAATATAATTATTTTAGATGATAATGAAATATTAATACAATTAAAATTTTTAGTCGATTCTGTAAGTTAATATTCAACTATTTTCATAACAGCCACTGAACTTTTCATCAATCCTCCTTTATTTTTTGGATCTACTAAAATAGAACACTTATATATACTGATGACTGTAATTGTGCAAACTGAACTTTTGTATTCAATTTTCACAATAAGTAGAACAATCAATTTCTTTTAAAAGTTTTCTGATGATAAATTCCTTTTAGGCGCTTTTGAGAAAATCCAAAAATGACCTATTTATAGTACAAAGTAAATGCGATTCGATACCGAAAACAAACCACGGCTGTAAAGATCGGAATAATCCTTCTGGTATATAGAATCTTTGAATTCAGACATTAAAAAAGAAACACAATACAGAATCTAAAATACGTTATTTGGCTAAAAATAATTTGATTTTCGCTCTACAATTTCGTAAACGATTTACAAGAACTACGTATTGCACCGAAATTGAATCCGATATTTCTCCTACCTATTTCCCAAACAAATATATAATATGCAAATCGAGTGATGGGAGAGTTCTTTTTAAAAATGAACTAGTTCAAGTTCAAGTTCATTTACAAAATGAACTAGTTCAAGTTCAAGTTCATCAAATTGTTATAAACTATATTGTTAACAATATTCTATAAAAAGGATATGTCATTTTTTTTTTTAAATATTGTCCTTTTCGAAATTGGTAACAGATATTTTAATTCTAATTTTAACGTAGACAACACATTTAATGAGACAACAAATGTGGGTACTACGTCGTCTCAATACAATTCATAAAATTACGTCAGTTTATTATTTACCATAGCCCATAATATCGTCGATAATAAAATAAGCATAATAGGTACCTACTACCCTACCTACTTATCGCGTGTGGAATTTGTCCGAATCTATAAATATAAAATACCAAATACTAAATAACTGAATTTTTCCATTGAAGAATTGTAAAAATAACACTTCATCCGGAGAAATAACTACTCACAGCTCTACACGAGTGATGCAATATATTATTATTTATTCGTAATATTATTATCTTCGTTCAATAAAATACGTAAATAATTAAATAATAACACTCGTCACGTTTCTTCGGTAAAAAAAAAAAAATTAAAATTCCAATGCACTTATCAGACGAAATTCAAATTTTCCACTCTAATGTGAAATATAAAATATTAATTAGCCTGGCCATGGCCGCTAGGCCGCGAATGCTGCTGGGGCCCCATCTTTTTTGCTTTTTTTCATACCAATATTTTTGAACGCTGTGTCTCCGCCAGTTTCGGAGTCCTCGCCTTGTATTACTATGTATTACTACTTGTACGTATAAAAAAAATGCAAAAATTGATTCTGAGAACCTCGAACCGCGCACGTCAAAAATCGTGGTATTTATCCATTGGACTATAATTTGTAGTACGAGCCAGAAAAATAGAAAAAATAAACCTAATAAAGAAACAAGGTAAAATTGTCGAATTTCAAATTGCTTTAACTTAAAAACTAAATCCGACCACCAAATTCTGACTTCACCATAGATTCTTTTATTGACCCGTATTAACTCTACATGGAAACAGAAGGCGCTAGTCCAAAAAAAAAATAAAAAAATCAATTTTTTTTTATAAGTGGCCGGTAAGAATTTTAAAGCCACTCCGCCCCTAAATCTGGGTTACACCCTATATAATGAATTGTTTTTTATTGGTTTGTATTTTTTAACTTTATTTTAAACCAAGGGACAGAAGGCCCCGGAAAAAAAGATCCAGGGGCCTTTGGTGTGCCAGGCCGACACTGCTTATAACTATGGAAGTGAACTTCACTTCAGTGAACGATCCAAAAAACGTTCACGCTCATAAGAAAATAAGAAACTAGTTCACGTTCAAAATCATTTTTTTGAAAATTGAACGCGTTCATGTCCTGCAGTTCACACAAAATTAACGCGTTAAATTTTCAAAAAATGAATTTGAACGTGAACTGAGTTCTTATTTTTTATGAGCGTGAACGTTTTTTGGATCGTTCACTGACAAGTTCACTTTCATAGTTATAAGCAGTGTCGGCCTGGCACACCAAAGGCCCCTGGATCTTTTTTTACGGGGCCTTCTGCCCCTTGGTTGAATTGGCGCAAATGCATAAAATCCCGAGCTCTGATCATTATAGACGTATGGAGTGCAATAGCGTGTACTGTATAAAACGATAGTATACAATATCGCATATAATAATATAGTGGCGGCACGGCAAAAACGACGACGAGGTCCACCTGCACGTACATCGAATTGAATTAAAAAGCAGAAGAACATCAATTTTTTTTTTCTCTCGTTTTCGGTCGGTACCCGACCGGATTCTTTAATACGTGTACGAGTTGTCGGAGCGGGTTAGGGGGGGGGGCGCGGAACCGAACGAGAATATAATAAAAACGAGCCGAAAACGTTCCTCTCTCTCTCTCTCTCTCTCTCTCTCACTCGGCATGTTGGCGAAAATTCGAAACGAGAAGCATGATGATGCAAAAAAATATAAAAAAAAAAATTCGCGATAATCATAATCGTAATAATAAACGAAAACCGGCCCCGCTATGATCGAGAGACTACAGCGACGGGAACAACAATAGTCGGCGGCATTTATCTCTCTTCTACGGACGTGTCGTCCGTTTCCAGCAGCGATCGTTTCGGTTTGATTAATGGGGCGGACCGTGGTCGGTCGGTCGCAGTTTTTCGGTGTATTATACAACGCGTTATGATGTGTATACCGGCGGTAAGGGCAGGGGAGGAGAGACTATGACGACAGCGGACATAAAAGGATCGCGCGCGACAGAGCGAAAGAGACGAATAATTCGAATTCTCCAAAACAATTAAAAAAAAAAAAAAAAATTTATATATAATAAACCGGTAGCCGTCGCGTTTCCAGAGAGGCGGCTCCTGCTCGTGATGACGCAGAGCCGTCTTAAGGTTATGTGAGGCCCAAGGGCCCAAAACAATTTGGGGCCGTTGAATACTTAAATTACGATATATTCGTATATATATATATATATTTTTTTTAACACATAATATATTACAAGTGTGTTAGATATTAAAAATTATACTTTATTAATAAAAACTAAAATAGCAATTTTTATTAGAATCTCTGTTACTTCATTGTTTATTATGATAATTTCAAAATGTTAATAATTTAAAATTAAAGTATTTTTCTTATCATTGAAGATTTATTAATTTTTTTAAATATCCAAGTAAAAAGAAAATTAATATGTTATTTTCTAAATAAATTGGGGGCCCTTAGAATTTGGGGGCCCCGGGCTCGGGCCCTCCAGGCCCATGCCTTAAGACGGCACTGTGATGACGCGCGGTGGATGGTGGTGGTCGGTCGATCTGTACACGAATACGTTGTGCGCAGTGGGCCGAGTGTTTAGGATTTTTTTTTTTTTTGACGGGCTAGGGGCTGGGGAAATGATTGAAAAAAATTTTCTACCTCCTTCCGCTCGCAATCGAGTACTATCGATTTTTAATAACTATACGTACGTATAACAGTGTAAACCAGAAACCCAGAGGCGGTTTGTTAGCAAGGGCGCACCCAGGATTTTTTAAGAGGGCAACCATTTTGGGCGGTGGGGGCTTAAGCCCGTTAGCCCCCCCCCCCATTGGGTGCGCCACTGCTCGTTGGCGCCATCTACCGGGCCCGGTGTCCTGGAAAAAAAAATAAAAAATTTCCGACGGATGGTACCTACGTAATAGTATTTTAGCACAACGATTAATAGGTGTATAAAAATTGGGCAGATGTAAATTGCGCCCGAAAATGGGAAAAAGTTGTAAATTGCGCCCAACACATTTTAGGGTTAAATTTTTATGTAGTAAATTGCGCCCAGCATTATATTTTCAGGTAAAATTTGTATATAGTAAATTGCGCCCAATAATATTACCTACATAATTTTGAGTGATATTATTTTTATGACAGCCATTTAGTTAGATTAGATTTAGTTGTATTTGGTAGGTAATGGAGTATTTTTGCCGGTCTTTCACATACATCATCGGTTGCTTTTCGTTTTTCAATAGCGGACACAATTTGTCGTTGTAATTTTTGCACATTCACTTCACGATATTATGATTTGTATTTTTATCGGTTATATTAGGTATTATATTCTCCAAACGTTTTTAAGTACGATTTGCAAGTTTTAACAGTGCAACGCCACTTAGTTTCACCAGAAGCCAATTCACGTTTTAATTTTGAAAATTTATAATTTTCGTGTGTAATAATTTTATTATTTTTTTGGCTTGCACCGCTTTGAAAATTCGCGTTCATGGCGGTGTTGTGCGAACAACTGATTCGTACGAATCGTACATTCGTACGTATCATAATTAATAATAATCTTATAACTAACAATATCGATTATAATCGTTAAAATGATATACGTTCGGTTTTTACGTCAATATAATGTACAAAATCGGGAATAATGAATAAAAGGTCATTCAGATACTATGGGCGCAATTTACTATATCCAAAATAGATAGAAAAAAGTCCCGGGCGCAATTTACTATATTTATTTTACTACCTGTTCACTGTGGGCGCAATTTACAATCGCCCATAAAAATAATGATAAATAATCAGAAACAAATATACCAATTGATCGGTTTTAAATCAACACTAATTTAGTAGGTATAATACGCGTATTACACAGTCTGATTGGATTAAATAACAGGACAAGGCAATTACAGGTATGTAGGCTCGTGTCCAGACTTCAGTGGCCGAGTGCGGCACAACAAATTTTTAAATCGAGCGACCTATTTTTTTTTTTTTTTTATACATCAAGAAACATCCATTTTTATCAGGTACGACTGATAACTGTAACTTATATTAGCGTGTTAAAACAATAAAATAAAACACGCAATTAAAAATATGTATAATTTAAAAAAAAAAAAACACATTGCGCGTTATTATAAATAATATTAATATTAAAAAGGTAGCGAGCCGCGGAATGTTGTGGATGTCGCTCAAGTGAATTACTTGGACAAAGAGTTTAGAGTTTTGTTTTTATTCGGTATACATTTGAAAGCAATGATAAATCATTGCATTCGACGGTAAAACGATTCTGGGCGGAGCTTCGGTGTGATAAATAAACGGAGAAATAAACGACAATAGCGATTAAGACGAAATCGGAATTTTAACGTTTTTATGTCATTTTCTCGTAGTTTTTCCTGACTTTTGAAAAACAAGTGTTGAGAAACTCGAAAAGTAACGTTTTTAAAGTACGAACTAGATGCGATTTGTAATAGGAAAAGGTGCTACACGAAAAGATCGGAGCACACCTTTTGGTCGAAAATCTGTACACGGGATAGAAGAAGAAGAAGAAGAAGAAGAAAAAAATTAAACGTCATTGTAAAACCACTAGATCGCTCGCTATCTGCTCAGAATCTAAAATTTTTGTAACACAGTTAAGGCGTGTTTACACTCTACGACAGGGGTGGCCAACCCGCGGCCCGCCTTGGAAAGTTTTGCGGCCCGCGAGATTTGTCAAACATTTACAAAAAAAAAATATTTTTGGGCCAAAACAGTGGGGTAAACCAAAACGGTAATCCGTATTATCAGGCCTACGAAACTCTACAGTTTACGGCCAACCGTGTCTATGACCTTGACATTTTAGTGGTTCAAAACATACAGCATCAGTGGTTAGAAAACATGAATATATTTGATAACATTTTCATTGTTATCATAATATCATATAAAAACAGAGCGCGAAAAAATGCCAATATAAACAGCATAAACAGACCGTTAAATGGCCGACCAATCACAGAGAGCCTATACAATCACATCTCCGTTTCTATATTTCCGTAATCAATTCTCCGGTTCCTATGTTCATGGTCAATTCCCGTTTAGAGTTTTCCAGCTTATACATCTAGTTAAATTCTCCAAAAACTCGATCAGCTGATCGAGTTTCGCTTCTCTAATGTTCTCTGGTATTATTAACAACGTAATCGCAACAAAAATAATAATTCTAATCAGCTAATCGGAAAACAACATATACGAGTAGATACCAGCTCGTAGTAAATTATATTATTATATTATTAAAGTAAAACGTGGCCAATAACAGTCATAATCTGTTCGTTCGCTGTGACTGTTGAAGTGCGCTCATTGTGTTGTAACTGCGGTAGAATTGTTTTAGCGAGTACAATTTTTTTTTTTACAATTTTAAGTACGAGTGCAAAGAAAAGAAAAATAGTGGACGAAAATAGAAAGTACAGTGAGGAGTGGGAAGAAAAGTATTTCTTTATAATTCAAAACACAAAATCAACGTGTTTAATTTGCCGAGAAACAGTCGCTGTATTTAAAGCCTGGTCCACACTGAGGCAACATACAGCAACATTCTATGTCGTAGTATGTTGACACAACAAAAGTTGGTGTATGTTTCTAAATGTTCCATCAATATTTTGTAGCAACAAGCGACAAGCGACAAAAGTTTATCATTGTTTCGTGTTTCGATAATTAGCGAAACATGTTCCTACAAAACAATGTAAAAACTATAACTGTATACACAAAACTGGTAAACAATCGGCAACATGTGACTACAAGTTTTGTGCAGTGTGGACACTTAGGTGTCGCACGTGTTTATCAACAGTATCGATATGATAACTTGCTAACTGTAGTCTGTAATTTACACAAACTTGAAACTACTATTCCAATATAATTTTGATTACCTACTTTTTTTTATTTTTTTCATTATTTAGGTACCTACCTACCTATTTGTAATTCAATTAATTTGTTATTTTCCCATCCCAGTCCCACATTTTATACATTGTTTTAAGTTTTTTTTAAGTGCAAATTGTTTTAATGTTATTTTATAAATGTAGGACTTATAAACATTTAGTCACGCGATAATTTATGTTGCTTACATGTGGACAAATAAGTTACAAAAACATTTTCGGCAACATTTTCTGAAAATGTTGATGTTTTTATTTCCTTTAGTGTGTACGCTATGTATCCAATGTCGCAATTCGTTTTCATGTTTACGGAATTGCAGGAAACATGTGTCAACCTACGTGTTGCTATATGTTGCCTCGGTGTGGACCGGGCTTAAGGAATATAACGTTAAAAGGCATTATGAAACAAAACATAATGATTATTTGAAATGGCCCGTGAGCTTATAATGTATTTCCAAAGTGGCCCACGAGATCATTTGGGTCGGCCACCCCTGCTCTACGACTTATTGTACGTTTTATCGAGTACGACAAATCGTATCAAGTAAAACGGGACGTGTATAATATCAACAACGTGTGTATCAACAACACTCCGCGGCTCGCTACATTTTCGTTGCATATTTTCGATAAATCGAACGCACGTTTTACCATTTTTTTTTTTTTTTCTATTGCATATAAATCCCAATAATGCGTACAAGAGAACGTCCTCCGCCGAGTATATTACAATCAATAAATAATACACGCAGCCTCGGTGCGGGTTCACGGTCGTAAACGGTTCGATCGATTATTGCGGTATAATAGGTACACTCCGCGGAGCGTTTAGCGACACGCTTAGTGACCAGAGTGGTAACACAACAAAATATAATAATATAAAGTAAAAATCCATTGTTCCCGAAATCGCGGCGGCGGCGGCGGCGGCGGCGGAAACAATAAATATATTTAGGTAACGCGTTTTTCGGGGTGACGCGCGATCGGACGGCCGGACCCACGCGGTCGCTGCAGTGTCGCGGACAGCCGGTACACACGGTAAAGAGAGCCTCCTCAACGATGACCAAACACTTTTTTTATATATATATATATATATATATATACTTGTAGATTTTTCTCCTCGTTCTTTTTAACACTTTTTCTTTCCTCCCCACCGTACGTGATATATTTTCGTCTCATTCGTCTACATCAGAAACACGTCGGTGACGAGGACGAGTAGTGACGCGGGGCGACTTGCATACGCGTATATAATATAGGTACAGCCGGGTCGATAATATTATTATTACATAGAAAACGGTAGGAGATATTTTCCAATCAACCGTGAATACGCTGCGGCGTCCGAGACGTGCGTCGTTACACTGCAGGAATAACGACGACGTATTCGAGTATATTATAAAAATAATAATAATAATAATAATAATAATAATAATAATAATAATAATAATAATAATAATAATAATAATAATAATAGTAATAGTAATAGTAATAGTAATAGTAATAATAATAATAATAATAATAATAATAATAATAATAATAATAATAATAATAATAATAATAATAATAATAATAATAATTCAACAAATAACAATGGCTTATAGTAACATTAATTATACAAGTATTTAACAAATCCTTTTTTAACAGTTAGTGAATATAACTTAACTACCTATTTTAATATAGAGTCTTGACATAACAATAATTTAACAATTTATTTTTTTTTTAAATAAGGAATAAAACTAAACAATTGAATTTTTTTAACACGAGATAATAACAATTTTAATAATAATTTTAAAATAAAAAAAATCAACTTATGTTAAATTTGAAAATGTTATCAAGCAGTGGCGTCATTTGGTGGGGGGCAGGGTGGGCATTTGCCCCCCTTGTTAATTGTGGGCCGACGTGATTTGTGCCGAGATGATGTTGAACAATAGTTATTCTAACCAAATCTGAATAGTAATGACTATCGAGTTATGAGTAGTAATAACAAATCGCGTGGCAAACTGTGAATTAAAATTAAATTACCAATAAAATTTAAAAGTATGCAGGTCATATAACCACGATTGAAGGCGATTAATTCGTGGTTACAGCTTACCACAGTTCTGGATTTTTTTCGATAAACACGGTTATCGTTACCTAAAGGCAGTGCGCAAATTATAAAGAACATACGATGTACGTTTGACGGTTGACGACGTACCTGTAATCTGTATGGTTGTATCGCGTACGGCATAAACGAATTTGTTTAGCCGTTCTTTAACGTTTCGAACGTATGTTTTATGTATACATAATTTGTGAGTGGCAAGCGTGAAAAAATAAAAATGAAAAAAGCTAAAGGTTGTGTGACCGAGACGGCGAGAAAGAGAGGAAAATAACTGAACAAGATGTTCAGAACATGTCACAAAACGTAATTTCTAACGTGTTTAATGTTATACGACAAGGGAAACTTCAAAACTCGAATCTCATAAGTACTACTATATAGTCATGTATAATACATTTATTATAGTTGACAAAATAATGAATTTTCTCCTCCCCCCCCCAAAAAAAAAATAATAAAAAATATCGGGCGATTCGCGCGTGCCCGTGATAACGAAAATATCAAAATTATGTAAAACGGAAATCGTACTGAGCTAAATGTAAGTGGAAAATAGTTAAATGGGCCGGTTAAATATTTTGCCTCCCCCTTTCGAAAACTGAAATGACGCCACTGTTATCAAGTAAATGTTTGATAATAAATTATAAGGATAGAATTTGATTACACGTTATTACGTCTGATAACAGCAAACCAGACGATCCCCCCCCCCATATGCCTGTTTAACGGTACTCAATTTATAACCTAAAAATTAAAAAAGTATTCAAAATATTTTATAAAATATTAAATATTTTTAACGGGCGACTGGCAGAATTACACTTAAACTTTTTCTCGATTATATACAATTGATTTATTTAGATTTCTATTAAAGTGTATTAACAATTTATTGAAATGATTTTTTGAGAAGTCGTTGCAGGCACGTTTCCAAATGAGTCTGCATTGATTATAAAAAATCATAAGAGTGACTGGCCTTAACAATCACCGAGGAGAAAATAACTTACCTATGTAATTTACTCATTTCCTACTTTGTATTCATATTGTGTATATTATACAAAAATAAAAATATTCCGTCAAAATACGGTGAAATATTTGTAGTTTAACAAAAGTTTGATAATATTGGCCGTGTCCTTCAACTTTAGTTGGAATGATAAAATGCAATATTTCATGTGAATTCGAATATTGTATAATATTAAAATATTTTATATGAAATATGTACCAACAATAATTTGAAATGCACTTACTCGTATGTAAAGAATAAATGAAAAACGAATGTTCATTATACAAATACTATATGAGCAATTGCTATTGTATATACACCAAATCTATACGAGATTTGGGCTAACAATAATTTGATATATAATACGTATATTATATGAAGAATAAACGTAAAAACTAACGTTTATTAAACGAGAAATATTCGTGAAATATCTATCTTCTTACCCAAAAGTATAGTATAATAATTATACTGTTAGTGCCTCCAATATAATTACTCGGTAATTATTATATTAGAACACTAAACGTTTTTAAATAATATTATAATTTATTAAATACAATAAATATATGTAATTTTTTTTTTAAATTTATTATAAAATATAAAATCTGTAATACAGTTACAATAAGCATATGTGCGTATTTAATATATGTATGACGTGAATGCTTGAGTTGAGTAGCTACCCAGCAGTAACACTCAGATATGTAACATAAATATTAAAAATGAAATATTGTACGACAAGCAAACGATGACAGGTGAATGCGGAATAAAAAATATTCAAAACAATTATACGTATTAATAATTGAATAACACAAAATGATAATTACACATATATAATATAGATATCTTAAACTGAATACAGTAATTTTAATTAGGTCATTCACCTACCATTAACTAAAACAAACGACACAATCATGATTATTATTATCACCGCTACAGTACCATATTTACACTAAATATGTCTGTATATTATAACTATACATTTGGGTTATATCATACGTATATTATATGTTTAATATGCACATAAATGTTCACTGGATAGTTACAACATAGGCACCAACGAGACATACTGTAATGCCAAAACACGTCATAAATAAAAAACAATTATAACGTATTCGTAAGAACTGAACGAATACGATGTATTTTTGTATACGCTTTTCTATTAAATAAATAAAAATAAACACGTTGCTCACATTTAATATATTTACATTTTATTTTGATTTATATTGATTCATAATATGTATAATTATTTTCAATACATTTTATAACTATAAAATCAAAAATTAAAAGTTAAATGTTTCAATCGTTCAAATAATATTCGAAATATGAAGTTACAACTCAAAAAATAATGACACAAATATTTTGTCTGTTTAAATTTAATTTAATAATCTTATATCATATACTATGTGTTTACAATGGAATAAAGTGACAAAACGTTACTCGTAATAAAGTCCGTGAAGAATGTCTAATACCAAACATGATTACTAATTAAATAATAAAATTAAATGTTATTATAAGAGACATTTAGTGTGAACATTTTATAAAAATCATATTATTAATCAATATCTGTGCTAACTTCTAAAATTGTTGTATCAAATAATGAAACCGGACTCATTGAAATACACAAACTATCACTATATAAATAATTTAAATCATTATTTATTACGTACGAATTTTTTAAAACCCAAATGAATTCATTAATATACGCTACACCCCGAGCACAATTTTTAATTACCATACGGCCTAAAATGTCCACTGGAACATCGCTATTATTGGTAATGGCGTTTTCAAGTTCCTTCCTAGTGTTTTCCATCGTATAGTTATATATAATATCAGGAATCGCATTTTTAATAAGATCGACTAGTTCAGTCTTGTCACCAAATTTAATTGCAGAAATTAGATTCTGAACTTCTTCAGAAATTTGATAAGTTCCCGACAATCTCAAAAATGTGTAAAATATGTTCGCTCCTATTTCGAACCAATACAAAGTATTTCTTAAACGTATTAAGTCTTCCTGATTTAAACTGTTATTCGTGAGATCAAAATGTATATTAATAAATATTGCGTGTCGGTACAGGAACATATCCATATTATTTCTAAGATGATATAGAACGTTGTTGTGGAATATTAAAATTGCATTAATGTTCAAATGCCACGGTAATAATTGATGATAAACATCCGATAAGGACATTTCTGTTTTGTTCACGGTCATCGTTTGTTCTTTTATTTTCCTCATTTCGTCGGAACCTAAAAATCTTTCAGTCATGAAGTACTTACCGCTCAACCAATCAAATGTCAACCATATGGGCATATTATACGTCAGATAATATTGCTTTACTCTACTGTGTAATTCACGAACATAATCGATATTACATTGTGTACAATTTTCCATTTTCACATACTGATCGTAATAATTCGGTATTTCCTCGTACAGAGACAACGAATTAATAAATATTTTATTTTTCATAGCGTATAAGATACAAGGTAAATAATACACCAAAGGCATGTTTTTATCGATTGTTTTCCCAGGGCAATGAGAACGCAAATAATCCAAGTGATTGGTACATAATACCAGGTAGACGTTAATCAGTTTAATGGGATTCACATTATTATTCATCAAATAAATAAGAATTTCCGGAACGTTTGAACAAAACGGATAGACTTTATCTAACAAATTTCTATTGAGATCGTATTCATCAATTGTGTAATATGCATTAATAAGCATGGTCTTCATGTAATCAAACATTTCAAAAACGTAATGTTTTAAAAGTCTATCGAATGTGTATGATAATAGTTTGTGTAAAACTTCAGGCATTTGGTGTAAAGTATTTGTTTCATCAGGCAGTGTCAATAGATCACATTTATATGCCATCAATTTTCGTTTATAGCCTTCGTTCAGCCAAATAAACGTACTATCGGTTTGTGTATCATACGAGTCGGATAATTCGATTGTTAAATAATGAACACCACCATTTACTTGAATAAACTCGTCTTTATCGTACGGGGTATTGGTTTTTATTAATGAGGATGTTTTTACTGAAAATATAGCCTCCATCATTTTCACCACAAGATCCTGAGCAATTTCCTGATAATTATCAGTCATATTTACATCTTCATTTACAACATTCCGAAGTGTGTCATACAATGAATTTACAGTTACATTATTACAAAAATATCGTATCCCGGTATTTTTTCCCTTACTTATAGAATCCCTGGTAAAGAATTTTGTCCATGACATACACACATTCGAGTGCATGTTATATAGAGATAACAATTTGCCAACGTTTCTCTTACAAATGTACATGAAATCTAATATCACTGGAATACCCATACATACTGCCATTTCGTAATCTGATAACTCCACTTGATATAGTGTTTCATCATTAGAATTCGTATCCACTTCCGGTAATTTTGCCGTTTTATAAATGGACAGTTGTTTCAACACGAGATTTAAATTCTTAATTGAAATATTTGTCGATGTACACACGTCATTTATGCAATCGTTAAAATCTGTAATTTCTGCATTCGTACCTTCATGATGAGTACCATAGTAAAATTTGTATACTGCTAAACACAACTGTTGTTCGGCGTTATTCGAATACGATGCACTTGCCTGTGTTGCGGGATTTTGTTTTGATGACGAAGCACGAGGCGACACGCTCAAAACTGATTGTGTTAATAGCAATACAATTAATGTGTGAAACAACATTTTGGAAATCACGACTTTATAGTTTATCACTAGAAGCGATACTAATGTGAAAAATAATACTTTTCTAGTAGTAAATTCTTAAATTTCTGTTTACAGATTTTCGTCACCAAATAATTCTCGTATTAACTGTTTGTAAGTACACTTGAACAAACGTTAGGTACTTGTTATTTATTCTCATCTTTGAATTTGAAAAAAGTCACAAAGTACAGACTAATACTAGGCGGTACGTAAAATATAAATTGTAAATTATATAAATTTCTCAAATTTTACAGTAATTTTACATAATAATTTATAAAGTCAAAATATAGTAATAATAAGCAAATTTGAATAGTACTCTAGTTGAATCGATGATTGCAAAAACGTTACGAGTCAATTATTTAAAACTTTTGGATAGGAACTTTTGGAACGGCACAAGTCATTGACTAAAAACGTTTTCGCTCTCAACCAGATTGTTCGGTTGTAATTTTATAGATAAAAAATGTATGACTAAAGACGTTTTTACACTCAACGCATAGAAACAGAAAGTATACGTTTTTACTAATACCTCAGTTTCATAAAATATTTGACTCGTGACGTTTCTGCAATCATCGATTCGGTTACAGTATCCCGAATACTTCTTACTGCTCATATCATATTTCATGTTTTTGGTTTTCGACAATATGAAGATAATAATGTTTTTTCCAATTTTGTAGGAGCAAAACCGATACCGTATTATAACAAAACAGGCAGAATTTAAGTAAAAGATTGGTGCCTTTAATCTGTAGGCTACGTATTATATTAGACCAGTTAAATATCTCGAAATCGACTTTATTATTGTATGAAATAGAAATGTCAAATATTTCAAAATTTATTGTTCTCTTTCCCGTGAACGTAATAATCAAAATTTTTTTTTTTTTGGAAATTACAGACAATCGTTCTATGTACGCGTAGAGGGTATAAGTGCGCGCGCTATTGTATCAGGTAGGAGTTATGATACTTTATGCCATATTATATTGTTAAAGAAATATTTATTTTAGACTGGTTTGTGTGAGTCTGTGTGTGCACAATTTTTAACAATTCGTAACATTTTTTAAAATTTTTTATAAATATGTTGTGGACGCATATAAGATTAGAAAAGAAAAAAACCCGCTTATCATATTTAGATTTATTTATCGGAACGTTAAAGGAGCTAAAGTACATTTTTAAAAACGACATTTTAATTTTTCGCTTCTTCCGAGTCTAAAAATTATTCTGCTTCATTATTTTTTCATCGTTTTTCTCGTAAAAATATTTTAATTTGCTATTTTATGAATGGCCACATACACCGCATTTAGCATGAGATAAGTAAGCGTATAGTATAAGAAGAAAACAAATTGTGAATGCACCGTTTCCCCTATAACCATTAGGATTCAAGTTCAAATTAAAAAATGTGCACTACGGAAAATTCAGAAAAAATAACCACTGGTAATCGTATCGTTTGTTCGCAACTGAAACGGAACAAAACCACGCCACACAGAGTATTCTCAGTTTTACACGTGTATAATATTACACTTAATTTTGGGTCTTTGCACGCGAAACGGACGCCGTCATCCCGATCGTTGAATATATTATTATCGATATTGAACATATATATATATACGTATATACGCGTGTCATTTAATACTATATTTTATTTTACAGTCAGTTTTTTTTCTTTTCTTGTAAACGCGGACGAAACCGTCGACAAATTGTCGAGTAATTCGTTTTGATGAAGTGTGGTGTTCACGCGCGCGCGAGCGCTTCTCTGTGAAATCTATTATTTCAATACGAATATTATTCTCGATAGCGTAGTATAATACAGAGATGAGTCTGTGATCGTCGTGGTCTGTCGCCGACACGCCGCCCCGTTTCGCCTTCGAATAATAAAAATTTATGTATAAGGAAAAAAAAAAAAATACTTGTTTAAACTATAATAAATATACGCGTGATGAACGATTTTCGAGTGGGAGTGAAATTCAAATAAATTGTAGAAATGTATGCGGCGCTCAGAACTTTCGCCGTTAAACCCTTTCGAACAAAACTGGAAACAGTCCAGCACCGTCTCGGAAGGTCAGGCGGACCCTATCAGAGTATAGATACGCGCCAATCGATTTGGCGTGAAACGGTGAAATTCTAATATTAGTTTGTGAATTCCTTTTTTTTAGAGATGTCAATTTTTTCCACACACACATATACTATAATCGTTATGCTACGGAATATATCAGTTTTGTAAAAATTCAACGGTTTTCACACTGAAAGTGAACAAAAATTGTAAAATATATTTTATTCTATGATTTTTTCAAAAAATATATTGTGAAATTAGTGTTAGAGACGTGAAATCACTGGAATAAAATGCTTAAAAAATTCCTGTTGTAAACACTGAAATAAGTAATCACACGTTAAAATAAATAAAATAACAGTAATCTCAAAAATGGTTACACCTCCCCCAAAGGCGCCGAGTCATATAAATGTAAGTGAATCGAAATCGAATTATTTACACACCCACCCACCCAATTATTTTTAACTGAACTTTTATTGATTATAATATCAAACATATTAATTATTTAGTATACTATGTAATGTAAAAACAAAAACACAAGTACCAATAACACCACCCCCCCCCCATTTACTATACGAAGCGATCGCTTCAGTTCACGTATAGGTTCGGCCAGAGCAGTATTTACATTTTTCGCTCCCCGGGGCAACACAATTTTTACGTTAAAAAAATTATGCTTTATATTTTTTTTTTTTTTTGTTAACACACCATATATTATATCTACAAAAATTTACCGCCCCTTTAATAACTAAATAATGTGCCGCCCCGGGCAACAAAGTACACTTGCCCCCCCTTAAATACGGCCCCGGCGCCACTGCCCCCATAAGACCAAACGAAAAATGATATCCTTAAGAAAAACTACCGGTTTTTTTTTTCTTTATTTTATATTGTAAATTACTTGATATACCTAATAATAATATACCTATTCTGAGTATATTTTTCTAAAATTGAAAATTCCATTAACACAAAATGATCTTTTTTAGGGTGATTATATCTTTATTCCGTTTAAATATTTCAACACTTTTGAAAAACAAACTGAAAGTAACAAAAATTTAAAACATTTTAAATGCATACGTCTTTTTAATAACCAAAAACTTTTGACCTTGACTTTAAGCTTCTGAAACGCTTTAACATTTAACTTATGGACATTTTCTAAAAGAAAAAACTATGCAAAATATTTAAAAGTATAGCAGAAGAAAATTAATTTTATCAAATAAAAAAAAAATTTTTTATTCCAAAATATATCTTACCTTCATTATTACAATGAATCATTGAGAGGTTATTAGACGCAAAAGCTCTTTTGTTTTTGGATAATATCGTTTCATATCGCAAAAATAAACTGAGAAAAAAAATCATAGAAAAAAATCTTTGTTCTTGTCAGTGGGTACCACCTGCGTCGTCACTATGTAGAAAATATGCAAAAAAGCGAGAAAAAACTGGTAGAAAGCATTTTTTTTTTAACCATCCGAACAAGTAAAGGTAAGCACTTTAAAATTTCCTGTTTGAAAGCCGCGTAAAGTGATACGCATTTTCATAGCAGTCCGTTAGATTTTTTTGTCAAGCCAAAAAAATATAAGCAAAAATCCGGAACCCTGATTATTATTATTGGGTATTCAAAAAAAACATTACATTTTATATCTATATTCTTTTTAATAAATAACATTCTCCGAAATTCTTCGAGCTATTATCAAAAGTAGGTCTCTTTATGTACCTAACAAATCACTCCATACATCACGATCTTGCCAGCTCTCCAACGCTATATACTCGTTATATAAACGCTTTAAAACTTACATCACCGAAATCACACGAATCATCTGAATTAAGACACTTGCCTCAAAGAAAGGTTAAAAATACGGTGACGCCGTGAAATGCTAATTGAATAGCACCCTTATAGTTATAAAACACAGTTGTGCAAATAGTCATTCACGTAACTTATTAAACTCATTAGTTTTTTTTTTTTATTAACAAACGCACATCGAAGTCATTTCGGTGGAGAACACTTCATTCCGTTGAACGTGTCTGTTTTATTTATTTTTTCGTTAATAATATTATATGTAAATAATATATGAAAATCGCATTTACTTATTCGCTTCGTTATAATATACTGTAACAGTGTAACAGATGACAAATTGAAATATTTGAGTTAAAAATAATAATATTAAAACAATTCTGTATTTACGTTATGGATTTATATAAAATAAATAAAAACAGTTTGAAAATATTATATTTGAAAATATTATCACTGTATATATATATATATATATATATATATATATATATATATATATATATATATATATAAAGTATATTACGAGCATTTCTATGGACAAGGCTGTAAGACTCTGGTCGCTAATTTATCCCCGATTATAGTTTATATATATATATATATATATATATATGTATAGAAAACTATATGTGTACGACACGTCACATTTATGGTGCAATGACGTGGTGTAACACCGATTATCGAGTGTTGTACAATACGAATTTAACAGATAAAAAAGAAATCGTTTGACGTTTATTATAAATCGCAAGTAAACCGAGAAAAGATCTGAAAGATGACAATAAAATGCAGTGCAAGCGTTTATCGCGTGACAATATTATATATTATATACGATCAATTATACTCACTCTGTTGCAATACGTTTTTTTTTCATTTGAAATCAATTTTCGCGCAACAATACGCGTATTACTATCGTATTTAAACGTATTGCAAACGACAGAAAAATTTGAATAGATGACAAAAAACCAAAAACGTATTTATGGTTGGGGGTGGATGGTCAACCGCGTTTGAATTACGATGTATTATGAAAGAGGTTATGCGCAAATAATTATTACAAAAATACAAAATATACAAAAACTAAATCTATTCTTATTTTTTTTTATATGTATATCAAATGCTAAATGGTCTTGTGCTATATATAAAAAACAAAATCAACACCATATGCATTATATGACGGAGAAAAAAATTATAAACGAATTGACAAAAGTCCTCGGAAATTGGATTTCTCATTAAAACGTATATTTATATATATATATATGAATGTAAGTTTTGAAAAAAATGCCATAAATTATACGTGAATAATACAAAATAAACTTTTTTGGCAGAAATCGAGCCATAAGAGCTTGCCATTCAAGAATCAGTGCTCAAAAATCTCATTTTCGAAAAGCTACGTACTCCACCACTGTTCTCCTCTACGTATGATTTTTTTCTATTCTGGTGTTAGGTGTTAGCCCCCCAAATATCTTATAATTTGTATGTATTTTAGATATTTGACTGATTATGACTGATGTTAAAAATGTTAGCCCCCAGAAAATTTAATAGATTTCCGTCTATGCTACCTCCACTTAAAACCGTACCAACCAGCCCATCCTCAAAACCCATACACGCCATCACCACCAAATCAAAGTCGTATAATATATAACTCGCTATACATTTTTTTATTCATATTTAACAATAGGCAATAAATTAATTACATATGTTTTTTTTTTTTTTTGTTAAGAATTAGCGTTTTATTTTTAACGCGTTTAAATATTCGTCAGAGTATATTTTAACATATAAAGTAGGTGACACTAGTGCCACCTAGTGAAGAATTAGTGGCAGCCAGTGGTCGGTGAATGTGCCACATACGAGTATATTATTATATTATTTTATACGAATGCCCTGTATATTTAAGTAAATCATAAACTAAAAAGGTACCTGAGGATAGGCACTTGGCTTAGTCCTTAATCACAGTGCCACCCAGTACAAATTCCTTAAAATATGCTCTCATAGTCGTTGATACTTTCGTTTACCTATATTGTTTTCGTTACGAACTTTTAAAATCGATATTATCAGTGGTGTATTGGTAAATAAATTTAAGGGTATACGCACATTTCTAAATACATACCGAAAATATTTTTTTGAAAAAAAGTTTGTAATTTTTTGTGCATTTTTTATGTTATACGTTTTTCACCTTTATTATTGCCATATAATACGATTGTAAATTTGTAAACACTAATAAAAATACAGTAAAAAGAAAATATATACTAGAACACAACTATACTAACCTAACCATGTGTACGTTGCTTCCTACTATACACAGAACTGCAATGGTGCGCTCTCGCTCATAATCGTTAAAATTATAAAGAAAAGTATTTGACTACGGGTAACCGACAAATTATATAAATATAAAAAAACCTACAAATTGTTGGTGACAAGATAAATAATAATTGACTATCGTATACCCATAATATGTTCATTTCATGACAGGGTATACGCAAAAAACTGAAAATAGTGATCTGGGTATATACGGCGTATGCCCTTCTTCGTGTTATACTATATAATATCATATTATATAACACGAAGAATCTATATTTTTTTCACATTTTGTTTTGTAATTATAATTTTCCCGGCAAGACAGTGGATATCCTATAATATTGTGTATTAAACCCACTTTTATGTTAATTTTAGGTATCTATAATAAAATTTCGTCTGTAAAGGTATATATTTTTTAAAGCCTTACAAGCCACTTAGGCTTTTAGCTGCTAAAACTAAACCTTTCTATATTTCTCTGTCGCATGATGTGTTCCAATCTATCTCTCGGGACTACGTGATTTCCATCATAGTCTGTAGTGCACTGAAGTCCATCCTTCTCCGGCACACGGTCTTCCTCGTGGTTCTCTTCGTCAGCCTACCGTCCGCTCGCCAAACACGTCCATTCCAACGTCGTGCCCTTAATGAATCGGACCACGTCTTGTAAAGCTCGTTTATGTGATTATTTGATCTTATTCCCCATCTCTGCTCTTCGGCATTATTATACTGGGTCATCCGTCTTTCTCAGTATCTTCCTCTCAAATCTTTTGAGTTGTTCTTCGTCACTCTTCCACAATGGTCCACGTGGCACGAGCGCAGGCGTAGACTGGTCTTAGGCATAACTAATATAATATACATAGTGGCTCGTTTGTGTTTTTCGTTGTAATTTTTGATTAAACGCCTTTCCATTGTATACAATACGTACAGGCGTTTATTCGCGAAAACGTTAACGTACCGAGATATTTCGGACCCTTACAAAACGACAGCATAGGACCGTGTGCTTTCCGCCGCGCCTGCCCACAACACGTATCGTATAAGCGACAAGTTGACAGGACAATATTTGGAAAACAATTTAATATTTTCGTCTAAAAAAAAAAAAAAAAATAGGAGAAAACACGTCGAAAAGAACGGGGGGCGATAAATGAAAAAAAATATATAAAACTCGCGTGCACACCTGGGTGGTCGTGTGGGTACGTCTCCGCGGTGTGTATATATATATATAAAAGATACGCGTTTATATAGCGATTACCGAAAATAACAGTTTTCAGTTGGCGTGGCAGGGAAACGACGAAACGGCGTCTGCTGTAATAATAATTATATAATAATAATAACACACAAACCGAGTATTATTACGTTACGCGCGCGGTACATAATATTATTATAATTATTAATATTATTATTTTCTGTACAAGTCGGCGCACAGCACAGAAATGGCACGAGTCCGTTGTTTTCGTGTGTGTAAGGACGGCTGCAACAGATATTAAATATTATTATTATTATTATTATTATACGTACGTAGGCAGACGTTTGTGTGTTTGGTACGGATTTCGGCGATAAAGATGTAAAATATTTAAGTGTTCGTCTATATAATATGTATAGAGTGACTTTTTTTTCTTTTTATAACGAGCCACAGGGGTGTACACGAAAAAAAAATTTTTTTTTGGGGAGGGAGGCGGTTTAAGCTTGTACTCTTTTACTGCACTTACGTATAAACAAACATTTTTATATTATGCAATATTATAATACTTATATGTTAAATACGTTAACGGACGTTTTTACAACACAAAATCAAGTTTACGATGTAATAGTTTGCTGATTTGTTCACCAATATCAATGTTATATCCACGGCGGTCCAAGGCGGTTCGTCCCAGCAAAAAAAAAAACACGCTTAAAAATAGCTCGTTTTTGTCGTTTAAAATTACGAAATTCGTTGATTGTACGCGTGGTAGCTGAAATTCAATATTAAAAAAAAAATAATTGTTTGCACTCTATAAAAACAATGAAATTGAAAAATATTGCTATTTTTAAAAGTCCTTTTGAAACCTTCCTGTTCCCTGAAATATCTGATGTCATCGTTTCTATAATTCAAATATTCGTGAGAGCTAATCCGGTTAGTCGGTCTTGTCCAATATTATTTCACCGTAATCAGAGCCATCCCCCTATACAGTTCGCGGGGCCCGGGGCATAACATTTTTCGCGGAGGCCTTAAAAACAATCGTAGCTCTGCTTAGTATTGTCGTAACGATTTAATAATTCGATATTATGTAGCTTTTTTTTTTTTTGCTCATTAATTTTACAATACAATTTATATTTTAGTCCATTTTTTAATTGAGATGATAAATAAATATACAGTCATAGGTGTACATTTCTTTAGTTTTGATTAATAATCCATATATAATTAAAAGCTATATTTAGTTGTAAATTATTGATTTAATCTTATATATATATATATATTTCTATAGGTATTGTATATTTTCGTTAGTTTAATAGTTATTAACTTACTACTGCCCAGCTATTATTATAATATGTAAAATAGAATATTACTTACTCGCGCTGTACCTGTATATTTTTATAAACAAAAAAATAAATTATGTTTTCATGTTTAATAAATAATAGGTGTATTATTGTTTTTCGAATATACTATATACATGTTCTTTAGTTGTTTTTCGACATAACCAATTGCAGCATGCAAATTCTACCTTCAGAGATATTATAGTCATTATCACATTGTTATTAACATACACAATATATTCAAATCATGATGATATAATATATATATATATATAATAAGCGGAACAGAAGTATTTTATGTACTTATACTTAGTTTTATTTCGGGGAAAAAAATACACTGTACATTCACTCATTCACAACTCGCAACAGTGTGAAAATAAACATATCTCTGAAGACATCCAAACATCAATAAAAAAAAAAAATGAAGACACGGCACATGGATAAATTTAAAATGATACGAAATTTAATCTTGGATTTTCCTCCAAAATAGATTATTAAAATATTGATTTTAAAATATATATCTAAAATGGAATATTTGGACAGTGAAACAATATTTTTGCCACGTTCAAGTAGAAAAACAGTCGCTGTTGCACCAATAGTCCCCATTACAAATTCAAAACTAATAAAATAATATAATGATAATAATGATAAATACTTTTTTCTTTATTAAAACCTAAAGGTATAGTTTAAAATTTTTAAAACGCGGGGCCTGAAATTATGATCTAAGTGCGTGACGACCCTGGCAGTAATGTTGAAAACGATCGTTCTGGTGTAACGGTAGTTACAGCTACGGGAAAAGTGGCTAAAATCGTTAAAAGACACATTACATTTTGGACAGCAGAAATCGCTAGACATTTGACTTATTGAGTACTTAATGAGCATTTCGGGCGATCGTCGTCGGGTACGTTTTGCCACCGTGTTTGACAGGTTTTAATATCAGCGCGAAACGTACGAAAATTTGGCAATAAATGGGTTTGTAAAAGAGTGCATAATACAATCTTTCGAGTGTTTGAATTTTTGTAGCATTTTGGAATAAATTATTGTAAAGTGGTAACCGTTACACGACGATGTTTATAAGATATATATATATATATACATAAGCGTGCGCAGACATTACTAGCAGGGTAGTCATAAATGATACATTACACATTGACATTTAACATGAACAAAAAATTTTAGATAGGGTAACTTTATTTAACTGCATTTACCATAGTAAAAAATTATTTTATAAGTAATAATATAATGTAATATACCTAAATTAGTTAATAAGTAAAAATTTAACAACACTATTTTATATATAATAAACATGGTTTGCGATAGGATTCAGTGCTTGGACAGCGGTTACTATGATAAAATAAATTAATAGAATAAAATTATGATAAATTTATTTTATCATAGCAGTTACTAACGACGATATATATTTTTAAATTTTTCCAATATTCTTATTTCTTACATTTTACCGTTTACGGACATGTTGAAATGGTCAAACATAATATTATGTTGAGGGCGGGGGAGTTGTTCGCAGAGTAGTCAAGTGCCTACCCTGACTACCCCGTGCGCACGCTTATGTATATATATATATGTTTGAATGTATTTCGGGGAGGGGTCGAACCCCTTCTTGTGTACGCGCCGTAAAGCGAATTTTATTTCTACGCGTTTTTGTCGAATATTTTTTTCAAAAAATATTTTATCCACATTCCTCGAACAGGCTGAGAGCACAGGATCGCATAAACGTTCATTATATAACCATTTACCGCGGTGGCATTCATTCATTTGTTCCAAAAAAAAAAAAATTACGCACCGTTTGTGCGACATTTATAATGAATTCGAAAATGACAATATAAAAACCAATAAAATAATATAATAATTCTAAAATTAGTCATATTTTAAATTATTTTTAAGAAATAATTTTTTTTTAAGTGTGCAAAAGAAACAATTTTTACAGACTTTGAACTCTATTTTAACGTTGGTACGGGTTTTAAAAACCTTTTTTTGTACACAATTTATAATATAAAATACATGTGTATTGTGTGTAGGTACGTGTTTGTACGTCATAAAATATAAATGCGTTTATCGCTGTAATAAATGTTATAATTTATTATCTGATTTGATACCAAAATCTGTACGCCAAAGTACACAGGTTTAAACGTTTGCAGGAGTATATTAGTATACTGACGAATTAATAAAATAATATTAAAAATCTCTTTATTTATTTATTATTTTGTTATGAGATTAATCGAACGATCGATTAATTTCTCGCCCAAATGATTCGTGTAAAACTCGGGTACGTTTTGAATGAATTACGCTCTTACTCAGCGGTCGAAGTGGGAGTGATACGGGGAGATACCATCCCTCCAATTCTTTTAGTCAGAATATTCCATCCTCCTATTTACTTCGTTTAAAATTATTCATTCCTCTTGGATTTGAAAAAAAAAATTTTTTTATAATTTGTAGTTGTTATGTTCCTATTTTTTTTTTTTAGAAAAATAACATTGTATCATTTTTATTCTTTGTAAGAACTATTTCGTTTTTTTTTTAATGTTAACATTCAGTAGATCTAAACGTCACTTCATCATAATCATAAAAAACATTGTTTGCCTAATAGGGCCGATGTTAGAGCTTTCTGTTAAAAATTGACATTTTTGTATGTTTAATTTTCAACAATATGTGGACCGTTCACAACACTGCCCCACGCCCCCTTCAAAACTTGAAATGGCGACGCAGCTTCCATCCTCCCACTTCATCCATTTCGACCACTGCTCTTACTAGTTAATAAAATCGGACAATGCACGAACGCCTCATATGAGTCCGGTATTATAAATTAAATGGTCTATGATTTACAGATCCGATATAAATATTGATAAGGGATAAAATTATTATCAATGTGATTGATGTAATTACATTCGCTGTAATTTTAGAATCTCGATCACGTTAAATCGTCTTAATAAAATACGTTATTTTAAGTAACATTAAAAGAAAAAAAAAATTGATTTACGTTTAAACGCGGTACACAACCAGGAGCGTATATAAAAGGCGGATGTGGGTGTCAGATCCCCCCCATGATCTCTCTTTTTTATAAGGGTTTTTATAAGGTTTCATGGGTCAAATCAGACAGTATATTTGAGTGGAGCACATTTTTAAGACAATTACGATTTGCGTCATTGATCCATCAAATCATGTATACGCCACTGCCCGTAACTACCATACTATATATATATACACGTAATATTATGCAGTTATAATAAATACTACGTTAGGTACGTTACGAGTGCTTATATTATATTAAAACGAATATTCGCAAAAAACACACTGTTTAAACCCGTTCGGAATATGATATGTTATTATTGCATCGTAAAATATTGTTCTTGCCAAATATAGGTATAATAATATTATACCTTATACGGCTTGCTAACAATCACTATTATAATGCGCGCGGCGATATTTATGTATGTGTACGTATGGTAATGTAACTATTACTCGTTGAACACTCGTTGAAAATCATAAAAAAAAAAAATTACTAAATTTCTATATATGCATAAACGTATGTGTATGTGAACATACTGCAATCGAGCCAAAGAGTGTTATGAAAAATCAACTAAAACATACATATAGGAGTTGTATTGAATTTGTTTATTTACTATACCGGTGGTTCGACAAATATATATTCTTTAGGTATTAAACGAAAAAAGAAAAATAACAACGAATAAACTTACGCAGAGAAAATTGTGAATATCATAAAAAAAGAGGCGTAGAGTTTTAAAAAAAGTTTATAAACGGCGAAAAAATTGTGTATGGTACACGGTGAATTAAATTGTTAAAAAGCAATTACACGTTGATATACGAGTATAGCATATTATTTTTTAAATCTGTTAGTACATTTAAAATATTTTAAAATTTATTATATTTTATTTCTATTATTATTATTGTTTTTTTCGAGATGAACCGTGTTACCAATATTGTGGTCTGACTTTTCGGAACCGTTGCAGGTCCAAATTTTCAGAGTACGTATAGTAAACGTTGGACCAGTAGAGCAACCAGGATTTTTTCAAAGGCGCTGTCCGCCAGTAGCGTACACCGGTAGTTCCCCCAATTATTTTTTGAAGAGTTAATGATTATAAAATCGCAGATGACTACTATTTATTATACTATCTTATTCGAACCGTTTTAATCAAACCTACCACCGTGTAATTATTTCTGAATACACTATACTGGCGTCCGGCGTTTGATAGACTGAAAACTTATATCACGTGTGTTTAGATAAAAATCACATATCGTTTTAGTAGTTGTCAAATTTAAAAGCATTTTCCAAAATTATTATACACATTACAATATTACAAAATTTAAATTAACGGTTGGACCACAAGGTTAATTCCGAAGAACACAACAATAGTAGGTACGTACCACCTACTCGTATTTATTAAATTTATTACAAAAAAAAAAAATTTTAATTCAAAATATATAAAATCGTTTATAGCGGAGAGACGAAGTTTCTATGTTTTATTTAAACCCCACCCCGACTGCAGAGAGAAATTGAAAGTACGGCCACTGCGCGTATTGTTTGTAATGGCTTGGACACGATATAGATTTCAAAAACAGAACAGTATCAAATGTCTCGCTTGAGGTTCGTTGATATTACACCACAACGAGAATAGTATTATGCAAAAACTACCATAAAATCAGCCATCAAGTAAGGTTTTTAATCGACAATAAAAATTATATTATATTACACCTATAAGTGGCTACATTATTTTTTAATTTTGAACGAAACAAGGAAGCTACTGGTTTTTCAATTTTATTTTTTTCTATATGTACACATCAAACATTTTCCGGTAGCGAATCGCGTCTTATTTTGTACTTTATTCGATAAGTTTTCCGACTTATCCCCTCAGTCGTTTCCGCTTGCGCGTGATTCAAAACGACCCAATAAATTGAAAGAAAAACTATTTCCTCGATAGTTTTTAAATGTCGCACAATTAACCTACCTACCGAAATAATGGTCTTGGAATTTACACCGAATACGTTAATTTGCACTATAAAAAAAAAAAAATGTCGAAGAATTTCTTCCACTTTTAGGCTATTTATAGCAATTATTAAATATACTGATCTTTTCGTGTCGTAAAAGAGGTAATTTTGTTTCATTAAAGAGCTCAAAAAGCTCTGTAAAACATAAGTCCTACGTAACTCCAATTACATTCAAAAAACCTTACCTAAGTCACAATTTTTTTTTTTTTTGATATTACCACTTTAAATTTTCCGATAAAGTGTATTACACCCAGATTCCGTTCAGAATCGTTTTGACGAACGCAATGACTGTTATACCAGTGCCGTAGCTAGAGGTTGGCGAAATGGGCGGCTGCCAAGGGCGCAGAAATCTTTAGGGCGCAACATATTTATAATTTCTTCATAAAAAAAAAAAAATTGTAAAATATATTTTTATTTTACGATTCCTGTGCGTAAATAAAATATTACACGAACGATTCAGAAAAATAATTGTGTATTTCATAATACTTATTACCGGTCTTGTAAAGTATTTGAATAAAAGTATTTGAGTAAATATATTTAAATACTTTTATAGTATTTAGAATACTTTTTAAATACATTTTTAAAATTTTTCCTAGGTATTTGTACTAGAATTAGAAATACTTTTATTTGAATACTTGTAAATAAAATTTCTTGCAAATTCTTGCATACATTTCATTCAATTAAAATAAGTTTTCAAATATGTGTAGGGAAGTTTCGAATTTACTATTATATTATGTCTGATGAACGTCAGTTGGACGTCTGTCAAGACGGAGATTTATATACGTATGAATATGAATGGGTATAAAGTTGGTAAATATCGCAACCGCGCCCGCGTGATAATCATCCGTGTGAATTGTGTCTTAGAATAGGTTAAAAATAATAACACTGTAACACTGTAACATAAATATTTCCATGTGTACTATGAAAAATGTTGGTTAAAGTAATTATTACTACCTACTTTTAAAAATACTGTAAAAGCTAAAATTGTTGTAATAATTTTAATATTTAAATTATTTAATAATTTATTACGTCAAATAATTGAAAACATTAAAGTTGAGTGGTAGAAAGGTTTTAAGACCTATACAAAAATATAATTATTAAATAATACGACTGCTATGAAAAAAAATTTAAAGCTCCGTTCGAATAAGTATTTGTATTTGTATTTAAATACATACGAAGTATCTGTATTTGTCATTAAATACTTTTTTTTTTTAAGTATTTGAAACACGTCTTAAATACTATTTATATCAGTGTATTTGTATCTCTATTTAAATACAATTTCAAAAGTATTTTTTTTACAAGACTGCTTATGCCGTTAAATCGTATATAGCAGCCAGGGACTTGTATACAAGGAAGGGGATGTGGGGGTCAGATTCCCCCCCCCATGATCTTTTTTTTTTATAAGGGTTTTTATAAGGTTCCTTATTAAGGCACATAGGCATAATTCCGCCCATAGGCCACCACATACCTAAATCCGGCCCTGATCCCCCCCCATTGAAAAATCATGTATACGCCACTGATAGCAGCAGAATACAATATACGAGATCCCGCGATATTATATATCGTGGATACTGCGATAGGGAGTACACAATATTCTCGTGACAGTATTTATTTTTTGAAATTTTAATCGGTAATGCCGGTAGGCAATCATGACGTTGAGACGTAAGATAACTCAAATGATCCTTATTGTGAGACTCAAATAGATGAAATTATTTCAATTTCCTTTGACTATATGCCGTTAACTAACTACATTTGATGATAATGTTAATTATATAATTGACTTTTCCGGTCCTGACAAATGGCCTTTGATTACGGACAAAATAAGATTAGAAATTGTCGAGCACGGCCCAAAAAATATTGATTTTACAAATTACGTTTCCCTGACGCGAATAACGGCTGACATTTTCATAAAAAAAAAAAAAAAAAAATGGTTTTTTCACAAAGATCTTTCTGATGGTGAAAATGCAAAACGCCAATGGTTAATTTCATAGTTGTTCTGTACAAATAACATTTATTGTTTTCCGCGTGTATACTATTTTCAAAAGACACATTTTGGTGGAGAAAAAGGTGGTGGTCTAGACTCCATTGAATGTCTTGGCTACGTGCTTAATGGTAATAGAAGGGCCACAAAATTTTGTTCTGCCGAAGGCGCAATAGAGGCTAGACTGTCGTTCTTAAATTTATAATAATAACAAAACTCTACAAACATTGCAACGCTCGCGGCTCGCTACCATTTACAAAAAAAAAAAAAAAAAATGTAATTGTAATTTTAAAAAATTCGACATTGTTATACTTATTGGCGTATAATATTGTATTAAAATTAAACGATGAAAAAGTTCATTTAAATCAAAAATATAAGTACATATTTTTATTACTGACTGCAGGAAAAAAAAAATATATATTTTTTTTTAGGACTGGACGTTCGGCAAGCCAACAAAACGACAAACGTTTGTTCGCCACAACAGTATATGTGGTCGAGAAAACACTGCTATTTCTTTTATACTGTGCAATATAATAATATAAACGTATCTAATTTCGAAAATCGTCGCTTTTTTTCTTTGAAAGGGATCTGCGCGGCACGCGCGACTCTCGCGCAGATGTGCGATACGCGTCCGTCCCTTTTTTTTCTGGGCTAATCTTCGAACCGGGCGTCGTGTGAAGGGTGTGAGTGCGTCGTCCCTATATTACGTTTTCCACACGGCCAATTTCTTCCGAATCGTCCTTTTCGTTCCAATTTTATTGAATAGTCCGCGCGTTATTATCTCGTGTGCGCGCATTTTCACGACGTTAATATTCACGTTATAACAAAAGTACTGAAAAGGGTTGGCGGAGACGGTCAAAGACATTGCATGAAATGTGTCCAGCCCGAGAACGTATATATAAGCGTGCTCGAAAAGTGTAGCACATACCTATACCAGCGCACGACGAGATTTCCTTCTTCTTCGCTTTTTAACAGATTTTTTTTTTCTTCTAAATACAAGCACTTATGCCTGGGGCCTATAAATTATTTGCATTAATTTCAACCATTCCATCAACAAACGTTTCAGTTGAAAGAAGTTTTAACAGAATTAAAACATATCCGAGGAATATAACGCTTGTCAACAGCGTTCAAGCTCTTTATATCAACAATATCAATTGAAAAGTTATTTATATAAGAACTTCAAAAAAGCGAATCAATTTTACGATGGTATGTATGTATGCTGGTCAGAAAAATCGAGTGACTGAACTAATATACACGTATAAAACCTGTAATTAAAACTGTTATTCTTTATATGTATAGAGACGTAAATTAAACATATACTTGCCTCGAAACTTGAAAACAAGAAATAAAATAGTTGATTAAACAAAAATACAAAAAAAAAAAACGGGAAACGATATTACAACACAAAACCCTCAGAAAGGAAAAAATTTAAAACGGAATGAATAGGGAAAACATTGAAAGATATGGGGAAGAGTAAAAGGGATGTTATTGGAAGCGAATAAACTTGAAAGAATGAGCCATTTATACGTTGTTGGCGACGACATAGAATAGTCGACCTTAATAGGTTCTTTTTGTTTTCAATAAAAATAATAATAATAACACTACCGCGTAAAGGATTTCTATTTTTTTTTAACCGTTTTACGAGTAATTTTCAAAAATGCGTAATAAATCGATTATTTTTTTTTTTTTCAGTTCGGTCGTTTGACCCCCGATCCAGTCAACGACAAAAGTCACGAGTATCTACCTATAAAAAAAAGAAAAAACATTGTTTTTTTTTTTAAATCATTCTCTACTCAAACAATACCATAATAATTACGATAATTCTCGTCGAACAGTGCGTTTTACATAATATTATATATTGCCAAACGTCACGCGGCTTCCCGGTCACCGCATACAGACTCTGACGACGCAAATAATACAGTAACGCGCGGACACCTGCAGTATAACATAATTATACACATTGTGTGTATAATTATTTTTTCATTATATTGAATTCTCCGTCCAAACTATAGAGCATATTGTAATAATACAAGACTCGAATACATAGTGTATTATTATTATATGCGAAACCGAGCGTTTTTTTTTTTCTCTCTATCATTTAGCAAACCGTCCGAAATCCGAGGTGTCGTTATATTATTATGCGAACGCATTAAGTGATTTATTTTTTTGCTCTCTTAATTCCATCGTCGGCCGAAGCCGAATGTTTGTGCGATTATATTATAATACGTACGCGACCGATTTCCGTTACCAGTGGCGTATAATATTACGATAAAATAAAAATGTGTCATCGGACGACTCATAATTGTAACAACCCTTCCAGCACTAACATCAAAGTGATTGATACCCGTATTTTATACTCGTATTGTTTTCTCTAACAAGTTGACTGTGGGACTATTCTGTAACTCGATAACGTGTTAACGAATTAATTCGATAAGAGCTTCTTATTGAAATTTTAAAAATGTATCGAATTTCGTTGTCGACATCGTGATCTGTAAATGACTCTTTCGATACCTTGCGCTTACAAAGTGTATGTCCACCAAAACGATAAGAAATCGATAGCTAACGACAATTTTCTGGGAATTTATAAATCGTTTCGATAGCTTAACGAACCGAAAGTTGTCGTTAACAGGTCTTATCGAGTTACAGAATAGCCCCACTGTGCTTACGAAAAAGGTAAGTATAATTGTAAGACTATTGTAGTTTTCGTGTTTGACCGGTGACGGTTAAATTTGATGCTCAAGCCAGTTAACTTGTTAATAAAAACGACATATTTTTTTTAACAGAATTTCCGCTTTTCTCGGTAATTTTTTTAGCTAATTTATCGAGTACTTCATATTATTATAATTTGTACGTTTTCACTTCAACATCCGATCACTAGTGGTCTTTTCTACGGTGACCTGACCTGACCCGTCCGCATCGTACCGGTTGGTAGTTACCGGTCAATAAACACCGAGGAATATTATGAATTACGATAAGAAGGTAAAAATACTAACGAATTTTGTTTATACGAAAAAAAATAATTATTGTTTTTAATAATTACAATAATTTCTTGTCATGTTTTTCGTAAATCAGATAATATTACGGTGTGTAAAAAATAAAGCCAACGGGACGGGATCCATGCCCCACACATCCACTCTGACCGTAAATGCGCCCTTGGTATTACATTATAATAACCACGTTGGACGCAAACGATATATTTCATATATTTTAAACGTTTTTTACATAACGATTTTCGCGAACAAACGTTTCTCTATAAAATACAATAATACACGATAACTTTGTACGCGAAAATACGGCGTATTTTGTGTACGGAGTATTTTGAGCGAAAATTTCTCAACGATACGGCCGTCGCATACAACGTTGTGAACCGTTAACAGTACGAACAGTGGCGCACTGTTCCACAATGGGGTCGGTCGACCACCCTATTTAAAAGGGTGGGTGAGGTGACGCTGGTGTTATGGTAGGCTAAAAATTTGAATAATATATTTTTAATCATAATTAATACTATTGTAGTGCATGCAAGGTTTTGTCACTGGGTTTTGTCTACTGGTTGTCTGTTGCAGGGCGGTATAGCAAGGTGTGCAAAACATTGTTAGACCCATCAATGTGCAGTTCAGTGTGCGCCACTGAGTACGAACGTTTTCAGTTGTCATCACTTTTTTTTGCGAGACGACTTTAACGGTACAAAACAGAGAAAAAATTAGAAAGAATAATTATAATAATTAGTAAATTAGAAAAAAAGAAAAAAGAAAGAACACGAATTTTTTCCGCGTCCTTCCGTTAAAGACAGACGAAATAACGTTCCTCGTCGATTGTGTCGTCGTCCGAATCGAAAAGACTGCCTTCGTCGAAAGCGTCGAAATCGCTGGCCGAGTCGACGAAATCGGGGGCCACTCTTTCCGCGCACAGACCGGTGGCCACCGTTTCGTTGCACAGACCGGTAGCCGCTTTTTCCTCGCGCACACCAGCGGCCATCGAAAGCATCACGTCCGTCGTCGGACAATACGACGGCTTCGCCTGGGCGTTCGGTGCGCTGCCGGGCCACGACCACGACGGGCCCGCGGCGGACGACGGCCACTGACCCACCGCGGCCGGCGCGTGCTCCGAGACGTTCGCGTACGACGCGGCGAAATCATTCGGACACTGTTGGACGTTCGGTGCGTTGCCGGGCCACGACCACGACGGCCACTGACCCGAGACCGCCGCGGTGCAGTCCGACTCGGTGACGTCCATAGGCCATTCTCCCGGACACCGGCAGTTGGCCGAGCAAGGCCACGGGCATCGCGGACCGTCGAACGGACACCGCGGATCCGACGCGCCCGTAAAGGCCGTTTCGACCGGAACGTCCGACTCCGGGACGTCCATCGGGCACCCTCCCGGACACTGGCAGTCCGACGAACAACAGTTGGGCCGCGAACACCACCACGGATCGGCCAACTGCTGATCCACACGTTTGTTACTACCCCAGAACACCGGTGTACTATATTTGGAAATCAAAACGCGTAATGTTAATAACAGCGTAATGTTAATTGTAGCACAGATAAGATAAAACCAGATGGTTCACTCTTTAAAATTTCCTATTCAGCCCGTGTAATTCTCAAAAATGTAAACAAACTAAAACCCTCCTGAGATCAATGTCATCACTGAGAGGGTAAAAAAAATTCTTTATGAGTTCCTTAAATGTACAGCACTGACTTTTACTGTTTACTATGCGTCCCGCTATTGTACTAACGCCCGCCGCCTATACTCGTTCAGTCGTTCACTTGCAATTTATGTTTTTTCCGACTTACACGTGTAAAACGCATTATAGCAAGTACAGCAAGCATTTTAAATTTTTTAACATCAATATTTTAACACATATACTAAAGTTATTGGATACAATAATAATATTATTGTAGAAAAATATGTACAGTAATTTAATTTATCGTATGTGCACATACTGATTTCAGGAAGGTCGAATTATCAGTAAATCAAAGAGTGAACCATCTGGTTTTATCTTATCTGTGATTGTAGTCGAATAGCAAACGTTTATGATGACCTCTCGTAGCAGTGTCGCAATTATTGCAGTTTAAATTGTTTCTCCGTTTAAAATCATAACATTTCGTATGGAATTAATTAGGATTCTAAAAATAAAACTTTGTTCGCGGCGCTGTCGATTACCGATTTACTGTGACTCACTCGAACATAATTTTTCTGTTGTTTTGTTGTTCTTCGACGATACGTTCAACCGCAATCGGTGTGTATGACTATTATCAGAAAACGACAGTTGATACGCGCTGACAAGCTTCAGTCGGAGTCGCAATACCGTGTTCACTTTGATAAGTCAAACAGTAAATGAATATTCAAATTTAACGGAAATCATTTTAACGTCAATTGACTTGAGTTCACGTCTGATCAGTTTTCGTTTCGAAATGTTCCTTCCGCGTTCGTATACTATATCTCGCGTTATAAATAAAAGTTTCTACGGTAACACGCTACGCATTGTGTCCGGGATATATTGTTATGAGTTATGTACTGTAAACAATTCAAAACGAGTAATTAGGACAATATTTAATAAAAAATTTAGTGGCGTAATAATAATGTTATGATTAAATATAATAAATATTAAAAGGTAGAATAAGCAATAATGTATGGGCAGGATTGTTCTAAATTAATTTAGTATATAAGTAGCTTTAATAATAATAATCGGGGACAGTAATTAAAAAGAAGTAGTAAGTGTAAGAGTTATATATTTCTGTTTGTTTTTTTGTATGCAATATACGTAAAATATTAGAACTTGTGAGTTTGTTCATTATCTTTTCTAAATTTAAACAACGAGTACGGAGCTTCGGCACCCGACTCGTAACATTGGTGGCAGCGAACGAGACGAACAATTCAAAAATTCAAGAAAATTCAAATACGAATAACATTGGCAGCAACAGTCGAAACGAACAATTCAAAGTCAAGAAAATTCTAATACGTCAAATTGCTTACACTTAAACAATCAATTCAGAGCATCTCAGTCAATTCAGAGCATCCCAGTCAATTCAGAGCATTCCAGTCAATTCAGAGCATTCCAGTCAATTCAGAGCATCTCAGTCAATTCAGAGCATTCCAGTCAATTCAGAGCATCCCAGTCAATTCAGAGCATTCCAGTCAATTCAGAGCATCCCAGGCAATTCAGAGCATTCCAGTCAATTCAGAGCATTCCAGTCAATCCAGAGCATTACAGTCAATTCAGAGCATACCAGTCAATCCAGAGCATTACAGTCAATTCAGAGCGTTCCAGTCAATCCAGAGCATTCAATTCAATTCAGAACATTTCAGTCTACAGAGAAAACTTCGACAATGATACGTATAATTTTATTGTAAGTCATTATTTTATGTATTTTTTTAAATTATAATTAATGAGCGAGAATAGTAGTACTAATACAACACTAGACGATAGTAAAGACAAAACATTTGTGCCAGATAGATCATTTGATTCAGACGATAGTAGGATAGGTCAGTCCACAAAAGAAAATACTAGTTACCAAAACACTTTAAATCAAAGCCCTTATTAGGTCTCAAAATCCAAATTCTGGTAAAACTACATTAGATTTACCAATACAACGAAGACGTTTAAAAGTTCCTGCAGCGTTAAGTTCAAATATTTCAAACAAAACATTTTTGAAGATCAACTGAAAACACATATATTTCTCCAAATCAATTAATTTCAGAAAACAAAAAATGTGTTCAACAATTTCTTTGGAATCGGCTCTTCGTATTTTACCAAAATTTGATAAACAAGATTCGAAGGTCTCCATAATTTATAACTTCATGTGAATTTACACTTTCGTGTGTCAATGAAGAATTAAAGTATTTAATTTTACGAGCAATAATAGCGAATTTAACAGGAAAAGCTTCACAAATTGTTCGATTTAAAACCATAGATACATGGCAAAATTAAAATACTTTTAAAAACTCTTTTGAGCCACAACATACGTCTACACATCTATTGTTAGAACTAACCACAACTCGTCAACAATTTAACGAAGATGTTAGTACATTTTATAATCGATTAGAAAAATTATTTCATTTAACATTGAGTGTTCAAACTAAAGATAAAGATCTGTCATCCTCGGAAGTAATAGAAGACATTTTAAAAGCACAAACGTTAAATATTTTTATCGAAGGACTTAGACAGCCAATAAAAATGTTGGTAAAAGCAAGTCATCCAAATACAATTGAAAGGGCATTAGCAGAGGCTCAACAAGAAGAAACATCTTACAAATCAGATAAGAAAACTCAATCAAAATTTCAATACATGAACCAAATAAATTGACGTGTTTCAATTGTGGTAAAGTAGGTCACATGGCTAAAATATGTAGGTCAAGACCTAACCAAAATTACGAAATTCAATCTCAAAATCATAATAAAAAATGGGTCACAAATACTGGTCACTATTCGAAGCAAAATAATTCGTCAGCAAATATTCGTCGACAAGCAGCAGAAACTAGTAGTAACACGAACAATAACAAATCAGTAATTTGTAAATATTGTAAAAAACCAGGTCATGAAATCGGAGCGTGTAGAAAATTAAAATATAATAACGAAAGAAAAGCAAACCAAGCAAATTCAACATCAGAACCGTCGACTTCGGGAAACGAAAACGGATCGATCCAGAACGGCGAACGATCGGTCCAGGAAATCAAAACAACAGCCGTAACATTTTTAGATCATTTCAATTAAAAGCTCAACTTTTTGAAGACCATATTGAATGCCGAACTACGGATTGTATAAATCAAAATTCGAAATTTTTACTCGATACGGGAAGTGAAGTTAACATAATAAAATTATCATCGCTAAATGATAATGTAAAAGTAAATGAAAAAGTTTTATATAGATTAAAAGGTATTAACGAATATTTTGTAAATACAATAGGCTCAACAAAATTAATGTTATATTTTGGGGAGGAAGAAAGACAAGTCAGATTTCAAGTCGTTAATAATAATTTTCCAATACCTTATGACGGAATTTTAGGAAAAGAATTTTTAGAAGATAATAAAATAGCAATTGATTATGCAAAAAGAGAAATTACATCAACAATAACTAATGGAAATGATTTAGCAATAACTCAAAACAGACAAAATTCAACTAATTCAAATATTTTAATTGTAGCACCTAGGTCTGAAATGATAATTCCGATAAAAGTAACGGACAATCAAATTAAAGATAGCGAAATTCTAATCATTCATTCACAAGTATTGCAAAATTCAGTTCAATGTGGTAACATTGTAACTACAGTTAAGGATCGTCAAGCATTAGTAAAATCGTAAATAAAATGAAAGTTCAGTTCAATTATTACCCGTAGATTTAAAAAATTTATCGTATGAAATATTTGAAGAAGCAAAAGTACATTTATGCAATAAAATACCAGAAATTCAGTGTGGGGAGAATAGGTTACAATTATTGGAAAAATCTCTGAGATTACAGCATCTAAACAAAGAAGAACATAAGTCATTAATAGACATTTTTTCAGAATTTTCTGATATCTTTTTGTTGGAAGGAGATAAATTAACAGGTACGACAGCAATACATCATCGAATTAAGACGTCACCTGACATCCAACCAATTTATGTTAAACCATACCGGTTACCACAGAAGCACAAAGAGGAAATAACAAAACAAGTAGATCAAATGGAAAAGGATGGAATTATTACAACAAGTAATTCACCTTGGAATGCACCACTATTGGTAGTACCGAAAAAAATGGATTCATCAGGAAAACAAAAATACCGCGTTTGCGTAGATTTTAGGAAATTAAATAGTGTAACAGTAGGAGATGTATTCCGATTCCCAATATCAATGATATTTTAGATCAACTGGGAAATTCTAAATATTATTCAACGTTAGATTTAGCAAGTGGTTATCATCAAGTACCAGTACACATAGATGACAGAGCTAAAACAGCATTTTCTACAGATAAGGGACATTATGAATTTCTTAAAATGCCTTTCGGGTTAAAAGGAGCCCCGAGCACCTTTCAAAGACTTATGAATACTATTTTATTAGGAATAAATGGTATAAAAGCCTTTGTTTATCTAGATGATATAATTGTATATGCCCATAATTTAAAAGATCATAGCGACAAATTAAAGGAAATTTTTCAAAGATTTAGAGATTATAATTTGAAAATACAACCAACTAAATGTGAATTTTTACGACACGAAGTTATATATTTAGGTCATATAATCACTGAACAAGGTTTAAAACCAGATCCATCAAAAATTATCTGTGTACAGAATTTTCCACAACCTAAAAATCAGAAACAATTAAAAAGTTTTTTAGGATTATCTGGATATTATCGAAGATTTATAAAAGATTATGGGAAAATAGCAAAACCATTAACTACATTATTGAAACATGATATACCATACATATGGACGGATGCATGTCAAGATGCTTTTCAAACATTAAAAAATGCGTTAATAAATGAACCCATTCTCAGCTATCCGAATTTTAATGAACCATTTAACTTAACATGCGATGCAAGCAACCTTGCAATTGGATCAGTTCTTTCACAAGGTCCAATAGGAAAAGATTTACCAATTGTATATTCGTCACGAGTACTTAATAAAGCTGAACAAAATTATTGCACAACAGAAAAGGAATTATTAGCTATTGTATGGAGTTTAAAACAACTAAGACCTTATCTTCTAGGAAGAAAATTTTATATAATAACAGATCATCAGCCTCTTAAATGGTTATTTAATAACAAAATCCCGGTTCAAGATTAATGCATTGGAGATTGACAATGGAAGAATATGAATATGAAATTATTTATAAACCTGGATCATTAAACACCAATGCCGACACCCTTAGTAGAATACCCCAAATGTTTCAAATTGAAGGAAATCAATTAACACATACCAAAACATATGAAGAATATATGGAATATATTAAAGGAAACATTGTTCAAAATTCAAATATTACGGAAGTATCAGGAAATATTTTGAAGATGAACAGTTAAATCTTATACACTTTGTATCACGCGAAATGAGCTTGAAAATTGGATTATCACTTGAATTTCGAAGACGATTCGGAAATCTAGAAAACAATAAAATAAAATATTACAGATATAACGTATTTAAGAAAAGGTGAACGTTATATAATATATATCGTTGTATCAGAAAAAGAAAGAAGTCAAGTAACTTATGAAAATATGTATTATTGTCTACAGAATTTAAAAATATTTTGTTTAAATAATCATATTATGAACATAGCATTATCTAAAACAGAAGACCAAATTTGCCAACTTGATTGGTCAACAGTAAGAATAATGATAAGATATTTATTTAAAGGCGACGATATTAAAATCAAAATTTTCACACCAAATGAACTAACAGATCAGGAAAAAAAGACTATTATCAAAGAAATGCATGAAAATCCTTTGGCAGGGCATAGAGGAATTTCAAACACTATTAAGAAAATTAAAAACAATATAACTGGCCAAAACTATCAAAAGAAGTATCAGATTATGTACAAAAATGTCAGTCATGTCAAAGAAATAAAACTTCAAATAAACATACGAAACAACCTATGGTTATTACTACTACTTCTGATAAACCATTTCAAAAAATATTTCTAGATGTAGTAGGGCCACTTCCTACAACATATAAAGACAATAAGTATATACTTACAATGCAGGATGATTTAACAAAATTTTGTATTGCAACACCAATGGAAAGTCATGAAGCTAATAATATAGCACATCATTTTGTCACTACATTTGTTTGCATACATGGAATTCCGGAATCTATAGTATCAGATCAAGGAACAGAATTTCTAAGTAAAATTTTTTCTGAAGTATGTAAATTATTAAAAATTTCTAAATTTAATACAACACCTTACAGACCACAAAGTAATGGTGCATTGGAACGAAGTCATTCAACATTAGGAAATTATTTACGACACTATGTTGATAAAAATTTAGCAAATTGGGACGAGTTTATTCCATTTGCAATGTATGTATATAATACTACAGAACATGAAACAACTAGATTCCAACCTTATGAACTTCTATATGGATTTCCAGGAAGAGTACCAACATCATTAAAAAAACCAACTGAACCAAGGTATAATTATGATGATTATAATTTTGAAATGAAACAAAAATTTCAACAATCACATGAAATTGCAAAACAACGTATATTAAATTCAAAGGAAAGCACAAAATTACGATATGATAATAAAACAAATCCACTAAAATTAAAAATAAATGATAAAGTATGGCTTATGGAAAAACAACAAAAAAATTAATTAGCACAAAAATGGCTAGGCCCATATACAGTTTCAGAAATTCATAATAATGAAAATGTAACAATAATAAAGGGACGTAAACCTATAAAAGATATTAATCATACAATCCATAACATCCATAAACCTGGTAGGAAAATATAAAGTACAGAATATTGAAACACCATCAGGAATATTTTTTAATTATCTTACGAGAATAAAAACATCAAATTCAAAATGGAAATTATCGGTTTATTTAAATTTAACAACATATGATGAAAATTTCGAACAAATTAAACATTTCCAAAAAGATACCATGAAACAATGTTTGGAAATAACTAAAAACATAGAAAGAGTTCCTTTAGAGCACATATTAATTTGGTCACATTTATGTGAACAATTTAATACGACAACAACATCATATATTCATGATATAGAAAAAACGCGTCAACAAATTAAATACGCAGTGGGTAAAAATCGACGTTATACAAGAGGACTAATAAATGGTATTGGTCAATTATCAAAAACATTATTTGGAATATGTTCGGATGAAGATTATATATATTTTGATAAGAAAATTAATGAAATCAATGAAAAACATGTAAAATTATTCACGATATGGAACAGCAAACACGGATAGTACAATCAACAGTACACGATATCGATGAAGTACTCCATGACGTAAAACAGGTGAGACAATTTTAATAAAAATATAAATATATTAGCGGATAAAGCAAATGAAACTGATAAAATTATAAATGAACTAGAAGTAAAACAAATTATGAATGAACAAATTACGGAATTAAACATTCTTCTAACAGAGCATTCTTTTCAAACACAAAATTTAATATCTATAATAAATACAGCTCAAATAGGACATATGCATCCTAGTATTATTTCACCATTAACTTTCTTATTAGAACTCCAACAAGTAAGAATACAGTTAGGTACAAAAGAAAATTTTCCAGAACAAGTTATAATAGAAAATATTCATAAATTAATGCAATTAAGTAGCTTACAAGTGATGAGAATATCGGACAATTTAGTTTTCATAATATCCATTCCGATTGTCAGTAACAGAGAATATCGATTGTACCAGCCAATTCCATTACCTATAAAGCAAAATAATTCAATATATGCCTTAATACAACCAAAAAATAAATACTTAGCCATTTCGGAAGATAACGTATTTTCTATGTACATCAACGACGTGGAATTAGATAAATGTACATATACACAGCAATATTATATTTGTTCAAACACACAGGCACATTATATTCAAGAAACTAATGATTGTGAAACTAAATTATTTAATAATTATGAAAAGGAAATACCAAAACTTGTGACATTAAAATTGCACAGATTAATAACTTAATACTACATAAATTAAAATATGAAAATGTTTGGTTATACGCAACACAACAACCGGCGACAATACACATCGATTGTGCAAATGGAGAACCTATTCAGCAGATATTGCACAACACTGGTACCATTTCCCTTACCCATCCATGCCAGGCTATTATAAAAGAATACGAATTAATACCTACTAAGCAAATTGAAGCAAAAATATACTACGATTTTATTCCACGAATCAATATAACAGTAACTATTATAGCTAATAAAATACAAAATAATTTTTTAAATATAAATAACTCATATCCCGATTTTCATTCATTAGCTTCAAATGCAAAATCGTTAGACTTATTATTACAATCACAAACGGAAGAAATTGAATATATTAGTATTAAAAAGTAATATATGTATCAGTAATATTAACAATGTTTATAATAATTTTAATAATTATAGTGTGTAAGATAAATTTTACATTATATAAACAAAATAAATCATCTACAAATTATATAAAAATTGTTAACAAAGCCAAAAGCAAATGTAATAGAAGAAATAGAAATTTACTAAGCAATATTGAAATGTATAAATTTATTTTTTTTTATTTTTTTATTTTATTTCATTTTTTTAACTTTTAACTCATGAGGGCATGAGCTTTATTTTAACGAGGGGTATGTTATGAGTTATGTACTGTAAACAATTCAAAACTAGTAATTAGGACAATATTTAATAAAAATTTAGTGGCGTAATAATAATGTTATGATTAAATATAATAAATATTAAAAGGTAGAATAAGCAATAATGTATGGGCGGGATTGTTCTAAATTAATTTAGTATATAAGTAGCTTTAATAATAATAATCGGGGACAGTAATTAAAAAGAAGTAGTAAGTGTAAGAGTTATATATTTCTGTTTGTTTTTTTGTATGCAATATACGTAAAATATTAGAACTTGTGAGTTTGTTCATTATCTTTTCTAAATTTAAACAACGAGTACGGAGCTTCGGCACCCGACTCGTAACAATATGTTTGTTTTTTTTCCAAACAAACATTAAACGTTTTTATATCAGCTGTAAACAATAAAACATAAATAGCAGTTATATAATTTGAACAAAAAAAGAAAAAAATACAGCACAATAGTTTTAATATAACGGAGTTACCAAAGGTTTAGAATATTAAATTTCTGAAATTTTATTAAAAGATGTGATATAATATATGCAATTTTAAAATGAAAATACGTTGATAAAACCAAGAAAATGATTGATGTAAAATGATTATTTATTTTTTAGATTTTATAATATATTGACAATAAGATTTTAATAATATGTACCTGTATAGGTACCTAAAACACTGGTATGGTTCTACCTAATACAAATACTTAAAAATTATGTTATAGTTTCATATTAAAATGAAAACCCCCTCCCAAAAAAATGAATGCTGGATACGGCCATGTGTGCGAGGCTACCCGTTGTCCGACAAAATGGAAGGGGAATAAGATTTATCAATCCGACTTATCACTGATACCAACTTACATTTTATCTAAAATTATTACGAAGAATTTCCGTGTTTTAATAATTTGTGTCCTTGAGTTTAGTTCGATGTAGTTAGAATTAGTTATAATATTATCACTGAAGATATGATTATTATTTTCATTATTTTCATTTAAATATTATTTTTTAAATATGTATATGAAATAAATAAAAGTAAATTAATAATTGATAAGAGTTAGTATTGACACAGATAAGATAAAACCAGATGGTTCACTCTTTAAAATTTCCTATTCAGCCCATGTAATTCTCAAAAATGTAAACAAACTAAAACCCTCCTGAGATCAATGTCATCACTGAGAGGGTAAAAAAAATTCTTTATGAGTTCCTTAAATGTACAGCACTGACTTTTACTGTTTACTATGCGTCCCGCTATTGTACTAACGCCCGCCGCCTATACTCGTTCAGTCGTTCACTTGCAATTTATGTTTTTTCCGACTTACACGTGTAAAACGCATTATAGCAAGTACAGCAAGCATTTTAAATTTTTAACATCAATATTTTAACACATATACTAAAGTTATTGGATACAATAATAATATTATTGTAGAAAAATATGTACAGTAATTTAATTTATCGTATGTGCACATACTGATTTCAGGAGGGTCGAATTATCAGTAAATCAAAGAGTGAACCATCTGGTTTTATCTTATCTGTGGTATTGACAAGCGATAAATAAGTATTTAGTTACATTCTGGTCAAATTCATTATTATTATGTTTTTCAGATTTTAGGTTTCTATAGTTGGTAACAGAAATGTGAATTTTTTTCTTATCAATCTCTGCCCCCACCGATCTGTCGGACAACGGGCTTCCTACAATATAATGTAATACATAATAGAATATTCGCCTGGAGGGATCATAACGCTTTTTCGTTATACTACGATTTCTACCAATTCACTCCTATCGCAAGCTGCGCATAGGAACTTCGTAACCGATAAAACAGAAAAGATTTTATTTTTCACTGAAATAAAACAAAATGTTTTTTTAAAATTTTTATCGCAAAGAAACAAAAAACATTTTTTTACTTTTCACTCAAATGAAATATTTCAAAAAAGTTAATTTTAAAACCCTATGACGTATACACGAAAAAATCTGTCGATGAAATGAACCGTTCGTGAATTTTCCCCGTCTGCTCGACAATTTATTTTACGAAATCATGAACCGCTGGAAGCTGGAATTATTTTATCTTCGCGCGGATTCCATATATTATACCTAATAATATATTTTGCAATAAGTATACAACAATTATTATTGCATGATCTAGTTTTATTAATTTGCATTTTTATAAACATAAATTAATAATTTTTTTATTATTATTATTTATTTATATTTAAATATAGATATACCTAATAGATACCGTCATTTAAACGTTTTGGTTTTTTTATAACGCGTATTTTAGTGATTGTACATACATTTTAAGGGTATATTTAGTAAAACTGTTTAGGGCACGAATGCATGCGTATTTTAAGGTTTCTTAGGGAATGAAATCACTAGCTCTAATAACAATGTTTTATTTTCGTATTCAAAATTTAATACAAAGACTCATAAATTTTTAATTTACTAATTACAATTATTAAATATATTAAGCAATCTTTCCTATTTTATTATACGGTGTCGAAACATAGACATTAACTGAAAAACATCGAGTAAGAAAATTGAAGCATTGGAAATGTGGCTATACCGCCGTATCCTAAATATCTCATGGACCGATCGAGTATCCAACGTGTGCGTACTACAAATAATGCAAAAGAAAAAAGAATTACTGAAGACTATAAAAACACGGAAATTAGAATACCTGGGACACATAATGAGAAATAACCATAGATATGGATTGCTGCAACTCGTACTTCAAGGAAAAACAGAAGGCAAGAGAAGTGCTGGCAAACGAAGGAAATCTCGGCTAAAATATCTCCGGGACTGGTTTAGTTGTACATCAATTGAACTATTTCGTTCATCGTTAGAAAGACAAGCAATATTCAATATGATTTCCAACATCCGAAACGGATAGGAACTTCAAGAAGAAGAAATACATATAAATTTAAAAAAAAATAATACGACATTAAATAGAAATTACCGAGCAACCGCATTGTTTTTTTGCGCCAGTTTTTGTAAATCGGGAACTCGCGCAGGAGAACGGCTCGTACGCAACGTGTCTTCAACAAAGTCCAAGGTGACGGGATATCAGCTGTTAATTTATTTCGATACTCGTCGTTGAAAAAATTAATTTTTGAAAATGGGGCGTCTCACAAATGTACATCCCCTCCCCCCCCCACCCGTTATTTCGTCCTGAATCCGTCCTTGGTTATACGGGATCTCAGCTCCCTTCCGACCGTACGAAAATCCTGATTGCGCCACTGGATTCGGTCGTCCTAGCCAGTGTTGTAAAAGATAATTTTTAGAAGTATTCAACAAATACAGATACAGTTACTTGTTTTTAAAAGTATTTAAATACTTAATGAGAAAAGTATTCGAGTATAAATACAGATACTCGGTAAAAGTATTTGCAAATACTTTCAAATACTTGTAATTAAATTTTGTTTAACATTATTTTTGCTAATGATTGGACTCTTAAAACTAAAATCACTTACTCCCTTGGACCAAAACATGTTAACACTGCCTATAACTTTTTGTGTGACTAATAATTATATTCTACACAGACGACACACAAGTACGAATACATGACACACAAGTATGGAGGAACATCCGTGAAAGAAAAATTACTAAAATATAATTTTATATATTATTTGTTATGTTATACGTATAAAATATACGGTGACCATTAACAATGGACTTCGACCTGTCACGACCTGGGGTAACGATCTAATCGGTCTAACCGGGATTGCCTACATCGACTTGAACGGAAAAATCACAGCAGTGGACAACGATACCCACGACCAAAATAGTTTGGCAACTCATCATAAATGATTATTATGAAAAATGACAAAAGTTTTGTTTCGTCACAGTTCGTGTCACTAAAAAAGATTTAAAAACGTATTTGATTTTAAATACAGATAGGTACTCTAGAAAAGTATTTAAAATACTACTTGCAAATACTCTTTTTAAATGTATTTAAAATACGTATTTGAATACCATAAAAGTATTTGAATACTTTTACTTAAATAATTTTACTCGAATACTTTACAACACCGGTCCTAGCGCACTGCGCGCGTTTGTGGGTTTTCGCGTACCTACTGTAAGGAAAATAAAAGATAAAAAGATTAGGTACGCATAACTTTAACTTTTAATTATCGACAATAAACACGATCACATATTATATAGAGACGGGTAACACTAAATAACGACTTACGACATCGGCGTCCGGAACGGGAATGCATACCGTGACGTTTATACCAACTACTGGCAACTGCCAATTTTTATCACTACAATTTATTCTATACATTAAATTTTTTTTGGGCCGATTAGAATTATTTATAAAAAAAATTTTTTTTGTTTGAGTATATTGTATTTTTTTTTTTTGGGCCGAATGTAAGGTGGTTCTGATAAGATGTAAAATGTACACAATAAATTGTAGTGATAAAAACTGGCAGTTGCCAGTAGTTAGTATAAACACTATAAACGTCACGGTACCTATGCATTCCCGTTCCGGACGCCGATGTCGTAAGTCGTTCTTCAGTGTTACCTACCCGTCTCTATATAATATGTGATCGTGTTTATTGTCGATAATTAAAAGTTAAAGTTATGCGTAATTTTTTTATCTTTTATTTTCCTTATACTACCTATAGGTCGTGTAATGCATAGGTACGGATGCCGTGCGGTATTTTCGACAGTTTCCTTTTCACGCAAGTCATCGTCGGGGGGGATGAACACAATCAAGCGGCGGGCACCGCGTGCGTACAATAACGGCAGCGACTGCTCGCAGAACTTTTCCTCCGAGCCCTCAAGTCGACGACAGGTTAATTATTATTATTATTATTATTATTACGGCTCGGCACGACGACGACATGTTACAATATCCAGTGTGGATTACGCGCACGTCATATTATTAAATTATTACGGCGTTTTCCACTTCACTCGCGTGTTTTGAGCGACTTCGGAAAGCACAATAATAAATCATCGTCGCGAGCCAGGACGCCGTATCGTCGTTACTACAACACGACGACGACGACGACAACGAGCCCGCCGTTAACGAACGGATGGGTTTACCGGGTAATTCGACCGAACAACAGTACGGTACACGCGTCGAAACCAATACATATATCACATAATAAATAAATACTACCATTGAGAAAATCAGCGAGTGTTCGTCAAGCAGTGGCAAGGGGGTGGCAGGCACGACGACCTCCTCCAAAAATCAGCAGAAAGATACAATCATTAACAAAATAAAATATACAGGTTTGGAGAACAATATTTTTTTATTAGAAAAACTCAGCCGCGTTGTCTTGCTCAGAAGTTTGTGGTCCAAAATAAAACTACAAAAACCCTTTTCGTGATCAAAATATCTTTTGAGATTTAAATACCAAATAAATCATTTGCACATTTACCATAGGCGTAACTAGGAGGGACTTAGCCCCCAAAAAAGGCAACCTGACTACATTAAAAACGTACAGTATTTTCTGTATGTTTTTCTAACATTCCTATAGTTATATGGGTAATTGAAAGTTGATGATTTTTTTTTTGCTTATTTGGGTAATCAATCGGCAAAATTTCTGAAAGTGAACACTTTTTTTGCTTATAATTTTAGCCACCCCCTAAAATTTAGTGCTAGTTACGCCTATGACATTTACACGTGTCCGGCACAGAGTAATATATTATAGAGGTGGCATTACAGCAGAATATCGTATCGACAAATGCTTCTTAAATCGGTGTGGCCGCATACGAGAAACATAATATACGTATTTATAATACGGTTGTTTAGTTCTCAACTATTGAATTATGGCGATATACTATTAAAATATTCCATACTTTGTGACACACAATAGAAAAAAAAAAAAAAGAATAATGGGTAATATTAAATATTTATAATTAATTTATAATGTAAACTTAAAAATGAAAAATATAACACAAAACAGCATTTTAATGAGAAATTTGTGACTGATATTTCTTACATAATATATCAATACGTGGTGAAGTGTCTATAAAATTATATCAAATACCTATAAATTGTAGTAAATAGTTTCAACAATGTTTGAACATTTTGTATCATTTAATATTGGTACATCACGCGACACATTTGGATTTACTCGGCGACACACCGGTTGAGAAACACTGGTTTAGTTTCACGCTGACCAAGCGACCGATCGTACGCAATCTTTATTATTTCCAATAAAAAAAAATCGTTAATTTTTAACGCGTTATTATTGTATTTATTAAAAATGAAAATAATCGATTTAAGAAGTCTACTGCTCCTTCATTCATTTACCAATCCTCTGACAGCTTTTTTTTTATCAATTTTATCAAATTAATAATTTTTCCGCGTATCTGAAAGTATTTCGTTATAATTCGTTATTTTTGTCTGCGTCTTTATCGTTATATTCATTTTTCAATTTTTCCCCTAATCGTCGAGTTATATACTTACTTGAATGTTTGTGACGTCCAAGTCCGAAAAATTACAATTATACGAATAATGCGTCAGAAAACCGAAGCCTGCATAGTGCCTTAATCACGGGAAAGGGCAATCACAGCTGTGTGCCTACCTTCGCCGCCACCGGTCGGCTACATCTGCTGTGTTAATTAAAATTATATTAAAATGTATCGGCCGCAAATATTATTCGGTGCATTCTCTCGACTGGCGTCGACGCGGCATAACCGTACAGTTTTTTTTTTATTGTTAAATTTTTTTCATAATTACCATGGAGTAGTTTCTCCGACACATCCCCGCGGCGATTTGCATCGCCGGGTGGAAGGACACAATGGTAAGGTAATCACTAATCATGTATATTTTTTAAAGGCCGGTACATTTTTATATTTCACATTTTTGCAATTTTTTTTTTCTCTTTTCTTTCTTACACGTTAATTTTGTTTTTCCTTGTGGAAACGTTTATAAAAAAAATATTGAAATACGAGTAATATGTGTTTCCGTCAGTGCTTGGAAGGAACGCGTTCAAAGGAACTCGTTCCTTTGAACGCGTTCCTTTTTGAGGAACGTATCGGGAACGTAGTTCCTTTTTGTGTGAAGGAACGCCAGTGGAATTCCGTTCCATTTTAAGAGGAACGTGAACGTTTTTCTTCGTTCCTTTTTAAATATCATTGTAAAACCCATATATTCTTTCTACATTCTGAAACTAAAACACTTAAGTACCTAAAATGAGACTTAATAAAAAAATTACACAAAATAAGGCGTATACTTAAAAGTATGTTCGATTTTTTTTTTATATTATCCTGCATATTTTTAAAATTAAAAATTTTGAAGAACGAGGAAAGGAACTAGTTCCTTTTTCAACGTAGTTCCTTTTTAACGTGAACGTGAACTAATTCCTTTTTAAAAGGAACTTTCCAAGCACTGGTTTCCGTCCACGAGCGGGGACACTCCCTCCGGACGTTTCAGAGATATAAAAAAAAAACGATTATTTTTTTTGTTTTTATGTTATATTATTTATATTTGTATTATTATTATTTGGTTCTTCGGTATATATTTATATATTCGTTTTTTTTTTTATTCTTTCTTTATTTATTTATTTTTTCTCTTTTTACGGAGTTTTTATGCTTAAACGCTTTTCTCCGATTAAAATTACTTTAATAAATCGTTTAATAATATTTCATATTGTTTTTTTTTTATATCATATCCTATACGTTACAATTTAAAATCCGATGTGTGTGCGTCCAATGACCACACCCCCGGTTGGCGACCCTAATAAGTAATGGTATTCGCCACCGAGCGATCCGAACGGGAAGTAGCGGATCGTCTCATGTTCTTGTCTAATATAAAATTTAAATTAAAAAAATTTACTACAGTAGGTACTAGACGAAACATTCGAAAACAATTTAAGGTGCCAACTGCAACCGTGCAACACGTAATATTACTGTCTAAAAACAATGCTAAATAATATTACTGTAATATTTGATGGATTTCGAGACAAACTCGGTCTCAATCCTAAGGTCAACACAAATTGCATTAACACACACGAGTAAACATTAAATATATATATATATTAGCAATGTCAAATAATAAAAAAAAAACACAATCGATTTTGATAAAATTATCTCGTTACGGCTCACTTTTATATATATATATAAATATATTATATACAACATCGGCGTGCGCTTGAACAGTAAGTTTAAAAAAAAACAATTATACACAAAGGTAGGTAAAATAATAATTAACTCTTACTTTTTTTTTTTTTCTTGTCTTTTGTTGAATAAATGAAAAACTATAAATATCTTATAATAATGTACATACTGATAAATAAATAATCACATACAAGAGTAACAACAAATGTTTGGAACAAATTTTTAACTTTCTCCTTTGTACCGATGACACGTCAACAAATATTATTCGACAATTTATAGCCCGGAAAAATGTTTTAGTTCTCATAAAATTTAATATACAACACGACAGATTGGTGTTATTATGAACAAAAAAATTAATCGTACAATCCGCGGACCAACAACGTTTGTGTTATGACGACGACGACGACGTCATCGGACAAAGAAACAAGAAATGTACAAAATACGTAATAGCTATTATAATATTAATGAGTTAATAGGGAGTAAATTATATAATATTACACTTAATATCTATAGAAACGTAAATACAATCAAATAAATAAAATAATGATATAAAAAAAAAAAAAATTATAATAAATAACTTAATCGAAATCATACACCAACACAGAATTCCATTTGGATGATTTTTAAATTCTTTCTAATACACGTAACTATGCATTGTATAAGGACAAATAAATGTAGTGTTAACAACAACTCGAGTGTTTCAACTCATAAGCTCGGTGCCTGAAAAACAAATAAAATCGACTGTATTAATAATATCTTAATGTACACAATACATAAATCATTGTATTATTATTGGAATAAATGTAATATATAACAACTCTCCCGACGTCGATTTAAAAAAAAGATCGATACTCGTATTTTTTTATCTATTATTATTTTCGTTTAATAAAAACGACATATTATTTAATAAGAAAATTCCTGATTTTCTTGGGTTTTCAGCTAATATTTACCGCCGAGTACTCAATCTGTTTTTTTTTTTTTTACTCCGACATCTGTGCGCATACGGATTTTTCCGTGACCTAACCACCACCTAACCGCACCATACCACGTTACCCCCGGGTTAATAAACCGAATGACATTACGCGTTGCGACGATGATAAATGCTATCAAATTTTGTTAAACAAAAAAAATATTATTTTTTTATTTATTATTTTTTATTGTATTTTTTTGTACGTTTACATAACGCGATATGTAAAAAAAGAAAACTCATCATAATAACAAGGGGGAATTCATCCCCCCCGATCACACACTCTGCGCATGCGGTGCGCGGGCCACGACAAAATCGGACGGGAAGAAGCTAAAAAAGCGTCTGAAAGAAACAAAGATATATTGAGAAAAATATTCGGTTCTAAGAGACGAAGTAACGAAGAATCGGAGAACCTATATACGGAGAAGCGGCTAACGTAGTTTAAATCTTAAAAAAAAAAAAAAGGAGTAGGACGAACAAATAGGCACGTATATGGAAAGGAGATCGGAAGGAATAATATTGGGGATAGATAAGACGGGGAAGCTAAAGAGACCAACAGAGACCCCGGGACAAAGGTGGACGGACCAAAAGAGTTCAAGGGACATTCTCCAGATAGTTGAGGAATGCGGAAAAAACTTTTTGTAGTGTAACTTCGAATTAAACCGAAATTGAAAATATAAAATGAACGCTAGCGATTTCGACAAAAACGTGCAGCAGCAGAACGGCGATTTGATGTGTAGTAGGGAAGCTACGACACTGACAAGAATGAGAGATTTCCGATATTTTTTAAAATTATTATTGACTTAAAAAACGAGAATTTTAACTTTACTCGTGCTGCCGTTAATTTGAAACACATAATAATATGCAATATAATAAAGTATTATTTAATCTTATTTAATTAAAATCGTTTAGTTTCGTAAAGGCGATTCAAGTAAATGGTGGTACCTTGAAACGCACTGTTGACGTTTATATGTATACATATTACATAAAGAATATTTAAAAAAAAAAAAATACATTGATAAATAACGAACATTATTTAAATATTAAATAATATATTCAATCAATTCGTAATCAAATAATTTTTGAGTTTTTAATTACGTTGCGTTTCTATTGTGCGTTATGTAGCAGTACCATGTGGGGTACCCAATTAGAAAATTTATTATAATGAAACTACGATAGAGTGTACAACATTATTTCATAAATATCTACGGAAACGAAAAATAAAAAAAAAAATACAATCATTTTTTTTTTCAGAAAAAGCGGGGCGCTAGTATGACAAGCCCCGGACCTGGTTACACGCAAAAAAAAAAAATCAATACTAACTAAAAACATAATGGGAATTCGTAGACGGAACATATAAAAATATATAATAATTCTTATTAGACCAGTTTCTAATGGCGGCGGCGGCGGCGATATCGTTAACGTCGACTGCCGCCGGTCAGCCGCCGCCACCGCCGCTTTTAACGGTCGTTAACCGCACACATAGTTAAAACGCGCGGGGGAAAGAGGAGCCGGAATGGGGAATGAAGACGCGGAGGAACTTGCATAGGTGGCAAACGAATGAATGAAACGCCGATGAGATGAAATATAAAACGTATATATATAGGAAAAGGAGGAGAGCGAGGGGGAAAAAATAACAAACAGAAAGTCGTCGTCGTGTACAAATCCCACGGGATACGAATGACCGGCCTCTGCCTGCTGGCGTGTACACTGCAGCAGCAGCAGCAGACTTTATATATATATATATATAGCAGTTATGGTTTCTCGAGCGGTTTAATTGACGATAAAAAAAATATGAAATAAATAAAAACAACAACGACGGTGTGGCGGTGGTGTTTATATGACGTGTGTCGAAGAAAAAAAAAATAAGGAATACGGCGCGAATAATAAAAATAATAGTAGTAAAAATGCGGACACAGATCTGAACCCGAGCGGTACAGCAGGTGGCGCTAATTAAAGGTGCCGACGGCGGCGGCGGCGGCGGCGGACCAGACTGGATCATCGCGTACGCAGCACAATCGTCTCCGGCATAACGACGACGCGTGCGGTACACGCCATTTCTTCCACTGCAGTATTTTATTTCGTTTTGTTGCACGACAGGGCGCTTACACTGACAAGAATAAGACTTTGATACATATTTTTTTTTTTTTTTGGTAATAATTATTGATTTTAAAAACGAAAATTTTGACTTTACTCGCGCTGCCGTTGCTTTGAAATGCATGACGATTTGCAATATATTTTCGTCATTTCGCAGAATAACTAAATTATTATTATTTTTTTTTTTTAATTAAAATGGTTTATTTTCGTAAAGGCAATTTAAGCAGGGGCGTATTTAGAAATTTTTTTTTTGGGGGGCTGAGGCATTGCGTAAATATCATTGTCGAATTATTTCTAAATTCTATTCCAAGATTGAATCTTAAAAACAGGACTAATTACCAAATTCTCAACATTTTAAAAACAACTACATATTAGGAATTTATTAAAAATATTACATCCTATATCCATAGGTCATAAGAATACATAAAGGACGTTCCTGAAATTTCAGGTGGAGGGGGCTGGAGCCCCATCAGCCCCCACCATAAATACGCTCCTGAATTTAAGTATGTAACGGTATTTTTACCTTGAAGTGTAGTGTCGACGTTTATATATATGTGTGTATACATTATACATATAATATTTTTAAAAAAAAGGGTTCAAAAATAAATTGATAAATAACCCTTGTTTAAATACGTTAATAAATCAATCTGTAATAATATAATTTCGATTACTTATTCACACTACAACGGGTTTTAATTTTTAGTTACATTGTGTTTATATATGTAATAGTTATGGTGGTAACATACAGGCGCGGACCCAAGAGAGGGAGCTAAGGGGCTTTAGCCCCCTTGGGATGTAGTCATTGCTTAAAAATTATACATGTAACTACCTAAATAGGTATAATTTTAGGTATCTGATCATCGCATAGTCCCCCTTCTATGTAGCCCCCTTCTGTGATTTCTGGATCCGCGCCTGGTAACATATGAGGTACCTAATTAGAAAATTTATATAACGAAATTACGATTGAATGTACACTGTACAACATTGTTTCATACATATCTATGGAAACAAAATAAAATACTATCATTTTTTTCAAAGGTCACCACCTTATGGTGATTTCACCCAAGGCGCTCGTATGAGAAGCCCCGGCCGGCCCTGACGACGAATATAAAATTATTCTCCCGGTTAATCCAGTGGCGTAATCACGCCATATAATAATAAATAAATGTATATTAAAAATATGTGTACTTTAAATAAATAATAAACGAACGAATCGTTATCTAAACTTTAAACCCGTTTCTCACTCTCGCTTTTTTTTCACAAGTCGTTGATCCAGGACTGCCGTATTTACATTTTTCGCGCCCCGGGGCAACACAATTTTTACGCTAAAAAATTACGCTTTACATTTTTTTTTTTTTTTTTTGTTAACACACCACATTATGTCTATAAAAATTTACCACCCCATTAATAACTAAAAAATTTGCCTCCCCGGGCAACAAGGTACACTTGCCCCCACCCCACCTCTAAATAACGGCCCTGCGTTGATCCCCTTCTGTTCCCAAAGAAGTCACGAAATTCTTAGCAAATCGAGTTGTAATTGAAAATGTAATTTCCGCTTTAATGAACCCCATACGGCTGGATTTGAAAAATAGCGTTGATACTTTTTTTTTTTTTTTATTAACGAAAAAGAATATAATGTACAATCTGTAATTTTTTTTTACAATAGGTAATAATTATAAGTTTATGTACAACGCGTGAAGGCTTGATAAAAGGAGGTGCTCAGTGACACTACTTCAAACTATGATTATGGAAAAGATTTATTTTTTTATTTTTTTTAAATTTATTTATTTTTTTGTTTATTTATTTCTTTTTCTAAGTATTTAATAAGTCACGCGGCCAGTTGCGCTTAAGACGACGGGGAGGCTTGTTAGGAATTGTGGTAGAGGAGAGATCAGATATGAGTAGATTTGAATGGTTAAAGGTATTTTTGTGGAATTTTTTATAGAGGCTGCATGCAAGAGACGAGACTGTTGGAATATTTAAGTCGTTGTGAAGGGTAAGGTTGCTAACATACCAGGGAGAATTAGTTAGGAGTCGGAGAGTTATAGATTGAAAGGATTGAAATTTGTTAAAGTTTGATTTTTTTTGTTGGTCCCCAAAGTTGTATACCGTAGGTCATAGCAGGTCGAATGATTTGTTTATAGATGAGAATTTTATTATTAAGAGAGAGGTCAGAACGGAGGAATTGTCTAAATTTATGCAGTTTTAAATTGAGGGAAGGCCTTTTGTTTTTTTATATGTGTTGCCCATGTTAATCTTTTGTCAAGGTGCAGTCCGAGATATTTAACAGAGTTTTGAGTTTGAATAATTTTATTATTTAGTTTTATGGGACGACAGTTTTTAAGACCGAGGGTAAAAGTGATGTGGGTAGATTTTTTTTCATTAACTTTTATTCTCCACTGGTGAAACCAACGTTGTAAAATAATGAGATGTTCTTGGAGATGCTATGTCGCAAATGTCAGACATTTATTGGAAGACATTATCGCAGTATCGTCAGCAAAAGTGGCTAATGTTGTATTGTTTGAGTGAGGTATGTCGGAGGTGTAAAGATTATACAAGGTTGGGGCGAGAATACTGCCTTGGGGAACTCCTGCTCTTATTGGATGAGTTGACGATAGTTCGTCTTCACAGCGAACTTGGAAAGTGCGGTTTGAGAGAAAGGAACTAACAGTGAGAAATAAGGGCCGTGGGAAGGAAACGGATTTTAAGGCCCTTGTGCCATACGCGATCAAATGCTTGGGCTACGTCAAGAAATACACAGCAGTACAGTATCGTTTATTTTCGAGAGAAAATGCAATGTTATCAACAATACGGTGAATTTGATGAAGGGCAGAATGGTTATTACTGAAACCGAATTGGGTGTTCGGAATTATATTTTTTTCCGTCGTAATTGGGTAAATTCTTTTGAGGACGATACTTGAGGCTTTTGCGTTTTGCCGCCGCCGCCGCCGCCGCCGCCGAGGGACTTTACGAGAAAAGAAGAGAAGATCCTCCGGCCTTCCCGACAAGTCGTGTTAGCGGGGAGTCAACGTTAAATTGTGATAGAATAAAGTAAATATTAACTCATAATCGTTATTAAACGTTTGAAATAATTAACGACAAATTTGAATATTATATGAAAAGGTGGACTGTATTTTACGTATTGAAAAAAGATGAAATATATATATATATATACATACCATTCTTATTATGCATAGACAAAATTCTTAATCTTACGTACTACGGGCAAGGGGGGGACGATTAACAAATGTAAAAGCGACAAAATCCGCGGTGATTACATATACGTATATGACAAAATTATGGAACGACCTGACCTGGTTGATGGCAATAAGTTGAAGTACAGTCTCGGCGGTGAACAATTACGACGACGTGATCCAAATAACTCACATTGGCGGTGAAGAACGAGCAATTCGACGAAAATAATAATGTCGGCGACAAATAATACCGACGGTGTCGGCGTGTACTCGCATTCGAGTATTACAACGCTGCCGGCCACTCGCAACAGCAACGCGACAACACGCACACGACACAAAAAATAATAATATCGGCGACGAATAATACCGACGGCGCGGCGTTGGCGTGTACTCGCGTTCGATTAATACAACGTTGACGGCCACTCGCTACGACAACGCGCCACTACGAACACGACACACTTACAACGTCGGCCGCGAATACGTGTTATTACAACGAATAACGACAAAAAAAAACTGAAAACCAATCGCTCGCAAGTCGCACGATAAAAGGAAAGAAACGACGGTAAAAAAGAAAACTCGCTCAAAAAAAAAACCAAAAAACAAAACGTGCGCGGAACGACGACGACGAATTTTACTTCAACCGCGACGTAATAATAATAATCTTTAAAGGTTATAACCGCGTCATCTCGCACGCGCAACCGCTGCGCTCGCGACATAAATAATCCGGTATCGCGCGCGCTGTTATCAGCCGAACGGTACCGAACATCCTCCCGCCTTGAAAGGAAGCGAGAGGAACACCACTGGACCCAGAACACCAACAGGATCATAGAGTCTGGCGATTGTAGACAAGACAGAGCGTTTTGTAGGAATAACTTCTTCCATGTTCACGTGATATCCGAATTTGTCCAGTGCCGGTTCCCAATGTAGTCCTAAAACTTTAACTGCCTGTTCGTCCTTAGGTTTGAACAATGGACTGAGTGCACGATCCTCCACCGGTATTTTCTCTAGCACTTCGACACAATTGCTTGACCACTTCTTTAGTGTGAACGATCCTCGACGTAGTAACGAAATGAGTTCCTGTTGTAACACCAATACTTCCTCGACACCATCAGCACCTGCTACAATATCGTCTACATACGTGTTTGTAACTAATAGACCTTGTGCCTGAGGATATAATGGACCGTCCTCTTCATCCAGTTGTCTTAAGCATCTGATGGCCAAATATGGAGCCGCATTGACTCGTAGGTTACTGTGCACAACTGATATTCGCGTACCTCTTCGTTAGGAAATCTACGCCATAAAATATGCTGGTATCTGCAATCATCTTCACATATCTTGATTTGCCTATACATTTTCTCAATGTCGGCGACGAAAACGTATCTTTGGAAGCGATTCCGCAACAACACATCACTAATTTCTGTCTGCAATTTCGGACCGGTAACTAAGCAGTCGTTTAAAGATGATCCTGAAGTAGACTTCGCTGACGCGTCGAAGACTACGCGTATTTTACTGTCCTTGATCACTGCGTGGTGCGGAATGAAATATTTTCCTTGACATGGAGCTGGTCTCATGTGGCCCAGAGCAAGATAATCATCCATAAATTTACGATAGGATGTAAAGTTGTTGATCTTTAACTAACTTACGCTCGAGATTATATAGGCGACTTAAAGCCATCAAACGTGATGAGCCAAGACCGTACGCTTCTGTCTCCAGTCGCTGTGACTCTTGCTGTATAACGGCACGAAACGGAAGGGCAACGCAAAACCTTCCTTGTGAATCTCGGGAAACAGTCTTTCGAAACCACTCTTCACACTGATTGTCCTCAGTAGTTGGTATCTCACTAGCAGGCGGTTCCTCAAGCGTCCAGAATTGTTGTAAAGTCCGTCTATTGATGGAGCTGTTCTCACTGTCAGTGAAACTAAAGGTGATGCTGATGACTCTTAAGGCGCCAACAACAATCCAACCTAGATGTGTATTCATGGCAGACGGCAAACCCGGACTATGAATAATATCTGCTTTGGCTGTAATAAGAGTGGATACAAATCGTTTCCGATTAACATGTCGATTGGACCTGGGGTATCAAAGTCTGGATCGGCTAGCACCAGATGCCGATAACGGTCACGAACTGCGGCAGGTAACTTATTACTTGGTATCGACCTTGTAATCTGAGAAAGAATTACGATATTCGAAACTTTGAACTGCGGTTCCTCGCCACGGAAGGGAACGAACGTACACTGCGTAACACCCTTCACCTTCGCTACTGGTTGCTGTGAAAGTCCGACTACCTCTACCTGGCATCGAGACCTCTTTAAACCCAGTTTAATAGCGCACTCGGAAGTAATAACCGACACCTGAGACCCACAGTCTAACAAAATCCGAACCGGCTGTAATTCTCCCGCCATGTCTCGCACACGGATCATAGCTGTTCCTAGAACTACTGTCGCATCTGTACGAGTAGTACCCAAACTTTGTGAACTATCATCTGCCCTTCCACTGGTTGTCGACACTTCAGGCTTGTCTATTCTAACACTATTCACCTCTCTTGATGCTGGTTTGTTCGATTCTTCGTGTAGTAACGTGTTATGTTTCCTTCACAAGTTCTACACTTGTAGGCTGCTGGGCACGAATTAGCCAAGTGCCCGGATTTTAAACACATAAAACACAATGAATTACTTACAACAAATTTGTGTCTCACAGACACCGGTTTCCTCTTGAAAGCAAAACAACGATAAAGTAAATGTTCACGTTCGCAAAATAAGCACTTTGTCGAATCTTTTGATGTAGTAGCTGCAAATGACGTTCTCCCAGAAACACCACTCTTGCTCTTTTTTAACGGTACCTTTACTGCCACGTCCGTCTTGTCATTGTTATTCCCGATATTTTCCAAAATTCTACACCTCTGAGACACAAAATCAAGTAACTGGTCCAACGTAGGTATCTCAGCTTGAGATAGATTAGCTTCAAATAATCGTCTGGTCTCTGTATCCAGCATCCGAGCACCAATATAGAACAAAAGGAAACCTGAGATATCCTCTATCCCAAGCGCCTTAATAGCAGCAACGTTTTCACGGAATGTATTTACAAATAGCAATAACGATGACCCTGACTCCCGCTTGAGTGGGCTAAAAGCAAATAATCTATCGACATGCGCAGTCGCTAGTAACCGATGATTTTCAAAACACCGTATCAACTCATTCCATGCTATGGTATAATTATCGGCTGTTAATGGTATTGCTTTCACTACAGCTAATGCAGGACCTGACACACAAGATATTAAGTAGTGGAACCGTTCAATATTTGAAATCGACGGATTATTGTGTACGAGAGACTGAAACATGTCACGAAAAGAACACCATTCCGTAGCATTTCCATCAAATTTTGGCAATTCAATCTTCGGTAAGGTGACGGTTTGGATGGCCTGTACAACACCGTTGTTGCCTCTTTCACCTCGTATAAGTCATAAAACCCGGACATTTGGCGTCCAGTTGAAAGGTCTAAATAACGTATACTGGACGGTCAACGGAAAATCTGAACTATCCAGGCGAAACCTGGACGATTGGCAATCCTCTAAACAGGAGGAGACAGAGAGATCTCCGAGACGATTACACGCGCGAAAAGAAGAGAAGATCCGGGAGGAACGATTGTGTGTTTGTGCGCGCGCGTACCGACCGGAAATGACACGCCGGCCGCGACACATAATGATGATTACGACGACGATACGCGGCGTCCGAGGTAATTGCGGGGACCGTATAGGCCGGCCGCCGTGTTCTCTCCTCTCCCCACAAGAATTTCAATAATATTATTATAACGACGACGCGGCGTCTCCTCGTTTTTTACGTGATTACAATTTTTCGAACTCGGGTGGTCACCGCGGTCTTTTCCTCGTAATAATAACAATAATAATAATAATAATAATAACCACTGCCTATAATATACAGTGAGCGTTAAAAAACGGAAATAATCACGTGGAAACGCGATTGCGGCTTTACGTGATGAGACGTCGTTGGTATACGGTATATACTCGTATATATTATTATATGGTCTGGATACATATATAAACAGAGAACGGATATTTATGTTTTTACTCGGAGTACGCAGTTCCAATTAGATCGAGCTTTCTCGACGATTCGTTTCGCTACGAACCAGTATCATATGCAAAATAAATTTTAACTCGCATAAAAAAGCGTGTTTCGAGAACAGGGCGCAATATTTTGCGTAAAACGATACGTTTTGGAGGAATATATCGATTGAGGTTAGGTTTTTTTTTTTGAAAAATGTAACGGTTTATAGAAAATAAAAAATGCAAAAAGAAAATTGTGACCTCCGTCCGTTTCTACCCCACCCGGGGGAGGGAGGGGCTCAATGATTATAACGGGTGAAGTTTAACGTTCAACTTGAACGCTACACGTATCAATATTATTTAGGAAAAAAAAATTTTTTTTTTTTAACACGTTATTACTTTCAACTCATAATACTGAATATTACTTTTATTGCGTAATATATTTCGTATATAAATTTTTTTTTGGTATACCATTAATAAACTGAATACACATCACCAACTACCCCAAGTATATAGATTAATTATGATGGACCTTTATGTAATTTTTCAAAGATTTTAACTATCTTATAATTCTTATAAATTGTTACTTTTATTGGTTTTTTCATACACATAATAATAAATTTTTATGAAACATCGTATATTTCCAAAAAAAAAAAAATTATTTATGCATATAAAAGATTAGCTTTGATGAAATTATAGAGCATAAAAGTATCTTATTTTAAATGCATATAAATCCGACCTCTAATTATAAATAATAACTGTACTTATAGTATAGGCAACGCGGATTTATTATTATACGTAAATGTCGATTTTAATTAGAAAGAAATGTCCAAGATTTAAAAAAAAAAAATCACCGTCTTTATAGTAATAAAATGACGCAGCTGTTATTTTACACATTTCCGTGTGATGACCAGCAATTTTTACACATATTTGTGAACGAATTTCGTTGAAGTTTATACACACGGATCTTTGAAAGCGTTTTACATAGGACAAAAACACTAATTTTATACGCAAGTACCGGCGTCATTTCTGACAAACGATTTGGAACTATCGCCACTTCAGATATTGCACACGAGTCGAACGTTCGTTTAGCCAAGTTTTAAAAACATTTTAAAACACACACTAATAGGCGACATTTGACATTCGGGCGTTTAAACGAACTTATGTTATAATTTAGTTAAAAAATTACTTTTATTTAATTTGTATTTTTTTTTTTTTAGTGACAGAATCTTTGAATTTTTATTCTAATTTTGTCATTTTCTTCTCTAAACACTAATGAATTTAAAACACGTTTTGCTGTAGTATCCTAATATCCTTTATAGTAGCGGGCACGGGGAAGAACGCGTGATTCGTGACGAGAAATCGACAAACGTCGTGAAAAAGGAAAAATTATAAAAAATAATGCGCGCGCCTTATAAATTATATACATATGTATATTATATATGTACTACTACGAACGGATTGAACGTTCCAAATGAAAATCAGAATTAAAATCATTTGGAAATTGTATACGATGGGTAACTAGCGGCTTTTGATATTAATTATAATAAAAACGCCATTAATTTGTAGTTTTAACTCAATCTCGATGAACACACATAACAATGCAGCGTGTGAAACGTGAAAAAAAACGTGTCAAGAAACGAACAGGAAACGGGTACATCCGAATAATAATTGCTCATAACGTTACCCCCTATACATATAATACATGTAATGGTACGAATGAGTTGTTAACACATCAAAAATGTTTTCTCACATTCCATCATCGTCGTTCTGTCACACTACGATCCAGTTTAAAAACGCATTTCAAGGAACGATCCGTTACGCGTCGAATTATTTTTTTTTTCATTTTTAAATGCATGTGAACACTACTACTCACCTTTGAATCCAGCTTCTTCTTCGGCAATAAATTCCGGCAAGTCTTCTGTGGGTTCATCAAACTGAAAAAAAAATGTCAAAAACGATATTAATTATAAGATCATAATAAACGACAAGTACGTCACAAATGATTTTTAAGCATTTTAGATTGTTTAGTAGAACTTTAAAATGTTCATAATTTTTTTTTTAAATTTCATTTTCATAGTAAATAAAATCAACTATAGCCGTTAAATTACAATATATAAATATAATATACGACAATAAACAGTGCAATATTTTATAATATATATGAATTTATAGTATTTTGTTTCTCAAGTTCAATGAGCTATATAATAACAGAAGAAAAACCGAACAGTTTTCAAATAAAAAAATCGGCATTGGTAATAATAATAATAATAACAATAATAATAATAATAATAATAATAATAATAATTAGTTTTTTTAATAATTTGATCATTTATTTTCTACGATTTTCTTAAGTTTGTGGAATGGACATAATATGAATAGTATTCAACAGTATTACTACTATACATTGATATTTTTATCGTGAGTAAATATATATATATTACATCACGTAGTTCTTTCATGAACTTTTAAAAAAAAACGTAGAAAATAAATAACCAAATATTATGGAAAATATTACCGCCAATATTTTTCTAAAATTCAAATTAATAAAATGGCTATTTTAAATTGTATAAAAATATAAAAAACGTAATTTCTTATTCAACATTTAAAAAAAAAATATATTGCCCGTGACGCACGCAGATGTGTGGTAATTATTTAATAAAATAAAATATTGACTACATTTAAAATATCGTAGCATTTAATGGCCGCGGTTACCACTTTCTTATATATGGTACACAAGTGGTAATACGTATTACCGGTGTTTGCCATAGTAGAAATCGAGTTGATCGCTATTTTTTTTCTCCTTCGTTTCGTGATCGTTACGCCGAATGAGAAAAAAATATGTACGTCAAAATAACACATCATTTCCCAGGACAAAAAAAGTGTACGTATCCGAATGTGTTACATGCACGGACGTGTAATTAATATTAACTGTTAAGTCCTATAACAGGGACGTATTTAGATAATTTTTTTTTTTTTGAAGGGGAGGGGCTGAAGCAGTGAATAATATTATCGTTATTTCTAAATTCTGATCCAAGACTAAACCTCAAAATTAAAAAAATTACCAAATTCTAAAACTTAATAAAAACAACTATATACTAATTAGGAATTTAGTAAGTACAAATTTCGACGGTGTTTTCTTTATACGTCGTCGTTTAAACGATAAAAAACGCTGTTGTAATAATTTTTAAAACAAAAACATTACGTCCTATGGGACAAAAATGAAAAAAATGTCCTGATATTTCGGGGAGCGGGTAGGAGCCCCATCAGCCCCTTACCATGAATACGACGCCCTTGTACTATTCACGATGCGAGGAATCGAAGATCTTAGCTTTTTAGAAACATTTTACAACGACGTGACGAGCAACTTATATAATATGTATACAAGGGGGAAAAAGAAAACCGAGCAATTTTCGAATAACCTAACACAGTGCGAGGGGAATTGTGCAGTAGAAAATTATTTCTGTATTTTATCCGTTAATCGCGCGGAACACAAATTACGAGCAATTTGGTAAGTATTTTTAAAACGCTCGGTCAACCACTTTTATACCGCTACATATTTTGAATACGCATATAACCGAAACGAATAATACCGTAAACGATATCCCTTCGGAATAACACGTCCACCCGTCGTCACCAGTCAATACAAGAAGTAGTTATATTACACAAAACACGTGACGGTGTTGTTGTTGTTGTTGTTGTTTACTATTACGCTTTAACCAGAAAAAAAAATCGTATTAGTGAAAAATATTCTAAAACATTTACAGACTAAAAATAAAAAATAAAAATGTGAAACGAGATCCGATATAAAACGATTGTTAAAATCGAAATATATATTTTATAATAAAAAAAAAAAAAAACCAAAATAAAATAGGATAAATATAGGAATAATATCGGTAGATTTTTGCGGGGGGAGGGGAGGAATTGCTTTATTAAAAAAATAAATACAGATCCGTTACGGCACCACCGACCGTCCATTTTATTATCAAACGTTTATTATTCCTAAACAAAATATCACGTTCGAACTGCAGTACACTGCGCGCAATAAAACCAGCAGTCATTATAATAATAAACGCGTCGAGGTTTTTTTTTTACTATACACGTATATAGAGAAGAAAAACGCGTAAATGACAACGACACAATCGGTGTTCTCATAAAGTGCACACGAGCATACAGACTAATAAAATTCCAATAACGTGTCTTTTGAGCGCGCGTGTGCGCGGTGATGGTCCCCTTTTATACATGTATACGGCCGCTGCGAGACGCAAAAATTATATATATATTATATTATTCAATAGCGTGAAACCAACAAACGGTACGTAATGATTTAAATAATTTTCAATTAGACAAGGTCGATTTCCGAGATGAATATAGGAAAAAAAAACCGCTGTACAGAGGAGAAAAAAGGACCGACGCGCGCGAGCCCACGAGAGGTGTCTCAGCGCGCGTGGGACAACAGATAGAGAGAGAGAGAGAGAGACACCTACTCTTCGTCGTTAAACCATTAAACGATTTCTTACCCTCCTCTCGCCGGGGGTTTAATAAGGGTTGCGCGGTTATTAAGTAATTTTTGTTTTCTTCCCCGGTTCAATATAAAATATAATTAAACGTATTATTATTATTATTATTATTATTGTGTGTGTGTGTGTGTGTGTGTGCACAAGTCATCTTCTCGCCGCTCGGCGCACGCTGCCATAACTATCCATCTCCTCATACAACACATGGCGGTGATGCGTGAACGGTTTTGTTCCGAGCACTTCATATATCACCGAGCCTGCTCTGCACGTGTGTGTATGTGTACATATATGTCCGTATATATATATGACGCGTATATTATGGGTGACAAGTAGACGTCGTGGGAACGAGCCTGGAGGTCTCTTCTGCACACACATGTACACACCACGCACAAGCCGCCGATTTACACAGAGATCCGTCCAAACCTAACTGCAGCCGCCAAGAACACCACCGCGGACAGTGATGGTAGTAGCCGAGGAGAGTCGACGACTGATTCGGGAAATCAGCGAATAAGCGCCCCCGCGTGCACGTGACACGGTGTAGTCGTCGTTACGACGATCGGTCTTCGACAAACCATCATCACACACGCGCCAACACCTTATAATAAATATATTAGGTGTACCTATCTGGTTTTTTTTTTTTTTCGAAAGGAAAAAAATGTTTTTGGGGCCATTGTCCTTTGCCTCCTCGTCCAAAAAAAAAAAAACACCACCTTCTTCTTCTCTCCCCCGAGACGGTCTCTGCAACGCGCATGTGCGTACAAATAAATCACCGCCCCTGCAGGGGACATACACTTGCATGTAAATATTATTAATTTAGTGGTCTCGGAAGTTGATGCCGTCTCGTTTTCGGAACGTCTTAGCCGGCACTTTTGCCGACTAGAAAAATATACCGAGTTAGCGCGCGAATCCTGCGAATAATAATTTCGAATTCTCTGGCTTTTGTGTCGTTTCAACGACGTATTTACACGCGATTTTTAACAATTTTAGTCCAATTTCCATTCCGTTTCTCATTAATACAGTAGAACTCCGATTATCCGAACGCCAATCAACCGGACGAGAAAAAAAGATAACGGCACGTGCTGATAAGACTCATAATCGTTTTTAGATTAGATAAAGAATAGGTACGTATTATTCTTAATACATACATACATAGGTATTGTTGCAGTTAAGAAAATTGAGAAACACAGCTGCTCTAAAGAGAAAGTCAACTATGAAGTGAACTAAAATATCATCATTTTTCAAAATAAAATAAATAATGTGCCAAGTCAGCTTTTTCTTTTTTTTTTTTAAATATGTTACATAGTATTATAATTAAAGCTTATTTTTTTCAGTTAAATATTATAATAAAATTATTTGTTTATGGTTACGAATCTCAAATTATATTATGTACATACATATTAATAATAAATACATACATACATACAATATATTCATACAATTATATAACTTTTGATATGTCATATGTCAATCATCCGGGTATTTGCTTATCCGGAACACCCTTGACATTAATTAATCCGGATAATCGGAGTTCTACTGTATTAAGAAGAGGAAAAATAACCGAGTTCGTTGTTATTAGTATATTTTGCAAAAAAAGCATCATCATAGAAACCGGTATAGGATTTTTAGAAAAGAAAAAAAACACGCTTTTTCTCATCAAATAATAAAACAATAGGTATATATTTTAAAATAAACCTAATCGCTTCGCTGCTTATCGTTTACCGTTATATTCGATATGCATTTTATACGTCAATTATACTTCACAAACACGGAAAATGTAATAATTCCGGTCTCAATTGTTATATTAGGCTTCTATAATTTTTATTCTATAAATTAAAAAAAATGTATTGTAAATGTATTTTATTTTGTTTTGTTTATAATTGTATGGTATTTATATAATTAGAAAAAAGTAAAAAAAAAAAGATTTTATATATTTTTTAGTCAGTTTTTGCATTTATCAATATGTTTAGACCATTATTTGTCGTTATTTAACCATTTTTAGGTCATATATATAATATATATATTGTCTTTTGTAAGGTCATAAACTTCCCAGCCTTACTCATATTTTATGTTCTAGTGCGGCTGTATATTATATACGTACATAAATACCAAAATCAAATAATCGGATTTCAATGAGATAATGCTCACAGTGACGCTGATACATTATATGAGTAATCCGTTCCGATTCTCTACGCCATATATACATATTATATGATACAGAGACCAAGCCGACCGGAGCTTACGTTATTATTATTTGAACCAAAAATAATTTTTTTCCCATTGAACGTGGGAAAAGAATCAGAAAAACTAATGTTCAGCTGTCTTATCTGCTAAAGACATTTGAATGATAATAAAAAAATTTCAAGTATTTCAATTACTAAAATTCTTAATGCGGACACGTGTTTTTTAAACCCATCGAACGAGTTGAAAGATTATTATTATAACATAAAAGCCTGGACGGATTCGGACTAGCTCCCCCAGAAGAACAATTTAAAAATTATTTTCTTTACCGATTGATTGAAGCTCATAATATAATCAATGAAGGTTCTTATAATATATTTTCGATTTACCTGATCACAAGTGGTGAAATATTGTATGGATTTGCATGATTGAATAATGGAGACGGTACACACGTAATAGTATTAAAAGGAATAGATTAATTACTCCTTTACCAAATACTTCTCTAAAATCAATATTGTATATTTGAAATTAAAATTGATAAAAACGTATCTGTATTCAAATTTAGGAGATAATGAACTTTCATCTCTCACTATTATTCTATTAATCAAAAATAATACATAACGGATTTTTCGTAAATTATAAAAGAATTTGCAAAATCGAAAGCAAAAAAAGCGCCCATCAAATTATAGACTGATATTACAAAACTAAGTTATTTGCATTTATTTTTATAACAAATAACGTATTTCAAATTATACTTAGAGTATTATTACCTATTAAGAAAATACAAAAAATATATGTCAAAAATATCCGTATTTGCTACAAATACTGAAATACTATCGTTTGTAAAACTATAATATCCATTGTAGTCAATTACATTTACATTTCAGATCAATGAATAAGTGATAGTAATACAAAATTGGAATTTTTAAATAATTTAAGAAAAATAAATTAAATTATTACATGGGTGCGAGGAGCGCTGCATAACATATACAAAATTGAAAATGGATTACGTACATAATATTTAAACTATTAGGATTCAAATATTAATTTTCGTAGACCTTCACGTACATATCATAAAACGAGATTTAAAAAAAGTGTTAACCTGAATATTTCAATGATCCACGCAAGTAAAAACGTAGTACTTATAGTCCTGCTAAAAAGGCTTTAGAAAATAACTTTAGATACACAATTTCGCGCTCTGAGTTTAGAAAGATTATATATAATTCATTATCGGAATTTTGTCAATAATCATCGAAAAATGGCCTAAAAATTGCCTTGGAGTAGAAAAAATGTTTAATAAACTATATCTATATCATATATAATTATGTTTTAATATTGTATTGTAATGCCTAACGGCGTAGATTTTGTTAATAAATAAATTATATATAATTCAGATTCTTCGTGTACTCTTTTCCACATAAAAATTTAAATTATTTAAATAGCTACATCAATTTCATATACCTACCAAACATTACTCGTTTTTATTAAAAAAAAGTACTTCTTATATACGTATATTATATCCTGTGACAATAGGACGAGCGTAAAAATTACCCTTTTCCTCCTCTTTCACGTCAAATCGCTATATATTAGTATATTTAACACTATTATATTTAAAATATTTTTAGGAGGGGTTATACGTTATTGGACGCGAAAACCTTAGAATTTTTTTTTTTTCGATCCATTTGAGCCACAACCGTTGTTCAAAACATTATCGAAACCGATAGAATAATGGTCGATTTTCACTGTGTAAACCGTGTATAACGATCTATCGAAATTATAATCATCAACGATCGCCCGATTATCAATATTTTCCCGAAACACGAATTCAACAAACACGAGGTCGGAAAAATGATGGTAGAACTATGAAAAAGCGTGTGCACCTACCTACCAACGAAAAACGTTAAGTCATACATTAATTTAAATATACGACGCGGGTACGCGGGTTTTATTTGAAATAAGACCTAAAAAAAAAAAAAAACATTTGCTTAAGACGATTTTTTTTTTGTACGCGTGCGGCACATAAGACAATAGGTATATCAACGACTATAATAATACGATATTATTTATTATTATTATTATTATTATTATTACTATGCGATACTTGCCGTCTCACGGTGTACACGAATAAAACCATATAATTTAAATGCACGGACATTTCGGTGTACGAAAAAAAAAAATGAAGAAAAAAAAAGGAAGCCAAAACGCCGGGAATTATTATATTGTTTAATAAAGCAGGTGATGACGCGGTGAGAGAAAAAAAAACTTACCAAAGTAAACGGAGTACGCCGGGCAATTACTTGGGGATTTCGGCGCGGAGACACAGACAGTGGAAAAAAAAACTGACCTGGTAATTCACAGAGCACGTGTCTCGGATACCAGACGAACGCGCGTTTCAGTGTATAGAAAAAACAAAAGACGAAAACGCGTCGGTGAAAAAAAAAAGAAAAAAGAATCCTAAGTAAATAGTTTATTCCGATCGTAACCCCTCATTCTCAGCTGCTGCCGACACATAAACTCGATCGTTATTACATAGTAGTAGCAGTAATTTAGTATAGTAGTGGACGACAGATTATTATAATATACCGTGTATTTTTGTTGTTATTATTAATTTTTTTTTTTTTTTGAAACAATATACTGTTAGAATGCTTATTGTGTGTTAATAATATTTTTACAGCAGCGTTTGTATGTTTTGAGCTGCTGCTGCTGCAGGTGAATATCTCGCCGGTAATACGCAGTCTCTCTCGTGTGTTCACTACCTATATATATATATATTTTTTTTTTTTACTCGACGTGCAAGTCATCCATTCTAATATCGGTGTGCGCGGCGATAAATGATCGAAAACGACGGTAGTGGTTACACCACCGGTTAGGCTGGCTGAGTTATAGGAAGGACGACGATACCGCAACTGATTTTCCATACATATAATACGTATAAACACGCGTAATTACGGCGTAGAAAATCACAACGACTATAACGAAACGCAATTCCCCGTATATAAAACGATCGCGTTTCGATCGATTCCTTTTCCCCAAAACACTTTCGAGTACGTCATTTCGAAAATGTATCAATTATAATAGGCCATCCTTCCACATTTTTGACGCACCAAAACAGGTGTGAAAGTACTGAGATGCGCGCGAATTGTTTTACAAGTCCGTACACTGTTGTTAAGTATTTTATTATTGCAACAATCGCGTAAATTTACGGATATCGGTAAAGGTTTCAATACCATAATTATCATAAATAGAAAAAAAAAACCACAAACGCAGCAAATAAATCACTGTCAACATTTAGGGACCAGAGAGGTCAATAAATACAGGAATTTTCCCGGTCAGCTCCGGAGCTTAACTTATCTCTGGTAACCATCCCACTGCATAGAAGAAAAAAAACTACTTTACAAATATTTCGAATCACTTTGAATCGTTGATATGTGATATATCGAAAATATTATACTAGATTTTCTTTTTTTTTTTAAACACCGTTTGCCTTTTAGCGATATTTCAGTCCTACGTATGGGTACTATTCTGTTTTTGCAGACTCAATATAACCCTCTTTTGTAATGATATGTTATCTAAAAACAGTACTTCATGAAAATATTATATTTTCTTACACATTAATGAAACAAATATTCACAAAAAACAACGAAATGCTCACAAAAGATCACCGACAAAAAATTAATTTTTAATACGTTAATAACATAACGATTGTCTCGATGTAATTTTTTTTTTTAAATATGTAGTAATTGAGATTTCAATATCATTATATTTCAATGTTTTTTTTTTTTTAATGTATTTTAAACGTTAAATACGATTTTTAAATTTAAGTAAAATTAAAATCTAACCAGTTAAATATTTTCTGCTTACCTTGGCTAGTATCAAAGTGTCTGGTAGTATTGCTAGATCTGCTAAAGTGGCTTCATTGTCATTTAACTGAACGCCTTCAGCAGTTTTAAGATGCTGATCATTGGGCATGACGTTAAATGCACTCATAATCTGTGAACACAAAGCGTAATCGTTGAAATAACAGTTAATAAATTCGTTTTACGATTTTAGGAAAGGTTACAACAAAAAAACAAATAGTCAGGGAGATGACTGTTTCCAATACGTTTAACTATTTTTTCAATTAAAAACATACACACAGACAATAATGACTATATATTATAATAGTAAACTAAAATCGAATACAATTTAAATATGTTCCAACGGCATTGAAATGAAATACTGCAATATAAAATTAACATATACGCGCGTAATATATATTTTGAAATTCTAATGTTTTTTTTTTTAGATGAAGAAAACGAACGGTCGACAATTAATAAAAATATTCTCGGGAACGATGTTTGTTAACCTACTAAAACTTAAGGGGAAACATCTGTTTATACACGTAGTTCAATTCGGTCGAAGGGTCGTGCGTGACAGCGTAATGGGATGCAATTAAAATAATCCCTCAACAGGATTAAATGTCTGTGGATTTTGATTTCAGAGTCCCTCGAAAATCATCGATCAATGTCGGCAGCGGTCAAAAGCGATGATAGCAGGTGCGAATAGTTAACGGTCATCAACGTGTTTATCCCCCGAACGGTCATTTAAGTTGGGATAGAAAATCTTACTATGCGCGGATCGGACACAGAACGCATGAATACATAATGTGTCAACACAGGATAGCAGGGCACGCAAATATTATGACGTTTTTAAAAGTACAGAAGGCAACGCGAGATTATTAAACGAGACGTTGGAGAAAAAAAATCCAATGAATATAATAATAAGTCTAGTAGTTGTGCATTGCACAATCTTTTTTCTCACCTCGGGTATACCGAAGAGAAAAAAAAAAGACCGAAGTTTATATGCGTGGAAAAAAAAAGAAGAAAGAAAAAAGAAAAGGGTTCAGAAGTTATCCAATGTCCGGCCGATTTAGCTTAGAGGGTGGAGAAAGTTCTCTCGGGTAAGTTCACACTCTAACACACAGTTACAATTCCGTAGAGCAGTTAATCACGTCCGCCCGGTGTCCGATACACACACACTCTCTCTCTCTCTCTCTCCCGTATACTGTGGTGCTGCTGCACAATGTGTGTAAAACCTTTGAATTATGATTAAAGATATACCACCGGCGCCGAATGGAGAGATTGGACGAGGAACGAGACGGTGGAGTGTAAGCAGCAGAGAGAGGGCGAGATAGAGAGAAAGGGTGACTTCTTCGCGCAGTAAAAAGCTATTCGGTGGCCTTAGGGGGTTTTGCTGTCGAGGCCAGCACTTACGGTCATTTAACCCTCTCTTCTCCTAACCTTCATCTGAATGTTCTAGATTAATAATAGAACGGTAAACTGTTTTTTGTCGTCCTCTGGTCCAGCCTGACGTCATTAATATTTCCTCTTTCGTTCCCCCGTCCCGCGCGTTTCACCAGTCCACGACAGCGCTAAGGGTCCGAGCAGCAGTTATGATAACGAATTTGGCGCTTAAATACACATACTACCCTCCCCCACTGTGCACACCCCGTGCCGCCGCCGTCACAGCCCATTCGCCGCCCTTTTGCTCGCCCGGCACATTTGCATCCCTCAGACGGATTTGTCTCGGGCGGATTACACGCAGTTGATAACGTTACTAAATTACTACCAATTAAGACGGTCCGAGTAGAATAATTAGAACTAAACTCTTCCTATATATACCGTTTGAAATGTGACGCTAAAATCGATATATTAAATTAAATTTAGCCGATTAAGTATAGCGTCGGGGAATAATATTCAACGTAACGATGTATGATCGATACAATTCGAACAATTCAATTATCACCTCTATATGTACATATATACAAGGGGGGAGGGGTTAGGTTTATATAAAGATTAATATATTTCTGGACGTATTTAATATATGAGAAATATACTTGGAGCATTCTGTCCAAGCACATAATATCCACCAACAACAATAACAGAATACCAGGCAAGGTAAAAAGACATCAATACAAAATATACTACCGGTATATATATATATATATATATAGGATTTTTTTGAACACCAATTCACGCGGCGTAATTTTTCGCAGCACTACTTACAGCAGAGGTTTTTACAATATTCGAAATTCGTTTTATATTTAGCTCGAATCAAATATTTCATCCGGATAATTAAGAGAACTAACGTGTATTCGAAGAAAACATCCAGATATTTCTCATATAACATCGTATAAAAAGTGAATGCGAAATATTTTTTTTTTAATGAAGATAATATTTAAAAATTAAACGAAGGAAAAAAAATCATTATTTATTTTCGGGCGATTAGTTCTTATGTGTATATAAATATTGGAATTAATCGATTCCATCGATGCGCGATAATTACCGTGGTGACGTTAATGCGGTTACGCGTGGTGATCTCGTTTTATATTTGCATGTGTCGTAAAAAGAAATCCCCCCCACATTGTCACAGCCGGAGAGGAAAGAGAAAATCGACATTATAAAACAACCGAGACGACAGAGACTATACTATAGTTAAATAAAGCGGAAAAAATCTTCACTGTCTCGATGGGAGAATCAGTAGGGAGACGTTCTTCGTTTCAATACGACACAACATACACGACGGGCAGTGAGTCAGCTGAGCTTAAAGCCATCATGCCACTTACATAAATAAATATATATTTCAGTGGCGTTAGTTGGTCAAAATTTTTAGTGTTGCAGCAATAAACCTGGCGTGAATATTATACACACAGTTTGTTGCCCAACATGCGGAACATGTTCACTTCCTCTCCGCCATTCAAAGTGTGTTTTTAGATGTTGAATGTAGAAGTTCATAAACGATTGTTTTTGTTTTTTTTTTTTTTAATTCATTGGAAATTTTCCAATCGTTACAATATAATGGTTTAGAAAATTCAGAATGCACCACCAAAACTAAAAAAAAAACACACTTCTCTCGAAAAGAAAAATAATTTCCACGATTTAAAAAGAAACATATGTGCAAGTAAATAAATTGTCAAAAAATAAGTCGAACGAGAAAGAAAGTCTAAAGTTTGAATTATCAAAACCCAACATTAAGTACACAAAAAAAAATTGATGATCAAAATCTGTAAAAAAAACTGAGAACTAAATTGAAAACTTTCCTAATTTTTAAATTTTTTTTTAACCGGTATTTACACCTTAACTGTAGCTGTTTAACTATTATTTTTCTAGTCGTAAATAAATAATTTTTTATTTTTATATTTGTAATAAAGCATAATATAGTAATTAGTTCTTTTGGTCTTTAAACGAAATTTTAATCTTTTTAACTAAGAAAATGGGCCTTTCAATGGGATAGTTTTGGTGTTGCCAAATCTAATAATCTATCAATTTCAGTAGAACCTTTATACCTAATTTATATATATATAAATTAATGTAATGAATACCTATTATTGAAAAAAAAAAAACAATTAAATTCACATAGTAGCTCACATTAATAATACATATATTAAATAACTTTAGAAATGTCGATTCCAATAATAGTACTATTTCGGTCTGAAATTAAAATTTGATTACTGGAGATTTTTGAATTTGAACGTGATATTTTTATTTCCAATTTAACTGTTACTATATTTCGACTTAAGAAAGAAAAAATGAGAGAGTAAAAATAATTTGTAATATTTGATTGATTGTAATGAATCCGAATTAAGATAAGAAAATATGTGTACTCTTAACAGAGAGTTATTAAAAAAATCAAATTAAATCGAATCGAATCGTCATTGGGGGGAAGCTATAAATCCGTGTACAAGACGTTCACGTCTTTAGATATTTACAAAGCCTTAAAATTAAATTAAAAATTCATGGGGTGTTTTCAAAGAATCCTATTTTGAGCACCGCTGTTAGAAACGCATCATTTTTACGGCCAATGTAATATTTATCAAAACGTCGTTTACGGCATTTTAAACGTTACGAGAAATGTATAAGTATATATACATTACAGGAACAGATTTTAATTCTGACAAAATATTCCGAGTCGTACGATCGAAACAAAAATCGGCTCTGAGAATGTCAGCCCATGTACAACAAGTATCCGCGACAGGGTTCTAAAACAATATACATTTACAAAAGCTCAAATAGTTGGAAAACGTTGGAGAACTGTCAAGTTTTAACCACGCGAGAAAGTGGTAAAGATGAAATGGGTTGAAGTGTGTGAATATCATCTGTACGCGTCTACTAGAGAATAACCGAGTATAAAGTTTTCGCTAACATGTGTCAGTGGTCGGTAATCATTTTAATCTTTCGGGAATAGTTTGTTGGCCACGACGGACACGTGTAAAACATACCGAGATTTGAGAACAATTCGTGTATTTTGTTATTATTATTATTTCTTTCTTTCTTTCTTAGTCGAGTTTAGGGAAATAACGAAATTCTCGAATTAAAAATAAATTTTACGTAAAAATATATGTATATGGTATTATATAAATATATTACACATAAAGACAGACAATCATAGTTTTTGGACTTGCTGTATTTACACATACGACCACACGGTGACGATGTAAAATTTTTAAACGTAATTTTATTATTATTGTTCCGACTGTTGAAATTTTATAAAACTGTAACGTTTTACTGTTACAATTTTTTTTTATCTATCTCATAAAATTATACAATACAAATTATTTGACGATGGAAAATTAAATGTATCTACTCTTTGTTTTGTAAAATCATAGATATAATAATACTGATCCGTTGAAACCAGTTTTTATACAGAATACAACAACCAGCTCATCAGAAAACGAATTATCTAGAACTTTATTAGAAACTTATGAAACTTCTCGACTTGCTTGGGCTTTACAACTAGACGATGAAATTCGAATACAATCATTGTGAGTCATAGTATTTAAAAGAATTGTATGATTTCTTACAGCAGAAAATATTTATTGATTTTAGAAAAATGACGATATTAACATAGTTCTATCATTGTAACGCCATCTAAATAACGTGCTTCGCGAATTATTCGAATGCGTGGTTTTAAATATACACGTCCCCATACAAAACACTATTAATTATAAAAAAAAAAAAGGTGTCTCATTCGCCACAAAAACTGTAAAGATATAATAAAATGTTCTTAACTCTACTTTTAACCGTTATAATTATTATACGCTTTCGTGTACGAAGCGCAATAAATAAATATTGAGTACACGCGCATGTTTTATTTTTAAAAAAAATATTTTTGAATTTGTATTTTCTAAGAACATAAATAATGCTTCAATTATAACGTACTGTGGACTATAAAACGCAATGGGCGCTATTAAAATGTTGAAAATCAATTCTATAGTAATAATACCAGAAAAATAAAAAAATATTTATATATACTATAAATAGGTATATTATAATAATTATACACAGTATTTTGTATTCTTACCTGGTTTGTAATAAATATTTCATACCTACATACTTAATAACCATTTAATGGTTAATGATATTTTATGATTACCGTCGTCATACTGACAACAGATTAATATTTAACAATATCATCTGTTGTGTATTAAGACAAAAATTGTTTGAGAAAGCTGGTAAACTGAGGAATTGAAAATCTAATATAAAATATGTACATTAAATCTTATAGTACAACAGAAAAGAAGAAAAATTCAAACCTCGCTAAGTTTTTAGCACAAAGAAAACCAAAAAAATATCACTATAAAATTTATTTCTTTTTTTTTGTATAGGTACCTACTAATAATAACGTATTATAAACAGGAAAGAACAATTTTATATACAAATTGTAATATTATGGCGTAGGTACAGGCATACATACAATGTTGTAAAGTATTTGAGTATTATTATAAAATACTTTTTTTTTTTTTAATATTGAACACTTTTAATGCAAAATATTTTTTATGGTATTTAATTTTAATTGTACACTCGTCATGCCGGGGTATTATTTGTCACGATAAAATGTTAGAACTACATTATTTTTCGATTTAAATCTACGCTCATACAGTGTTTTAATAGCGGTTAAGAACTACAGAAAAAAAATTATTCAATTTGAAAATTATATCGTGTATAAATATATATTTTTTTTAAGTTTATTGAATATTACTATAATTTTCAAAAGTATTCATTATATTATATTATTGTTGTTTTTAGAAATATAGCAGAGACTTAAAAAAATGTCAAATTCGTGTAGATTTCCTTAATAAAAATCACGGTTACACGAATGAACAGCCGCCGCCAGCCACCGGACCCACATCCATCCCCTCCTCCCCAAATCACCAGGTAAAATCCTACGCGCCACCGATCACGGGAGACGCATACTGGAGAATTGACTCACCTTCATTTTGAGATCGAGTAATGTGTCGTTCGATGAAACCACTATCAATTCGCCCCTGGGCCTTCGATTCCGTGCGCTCCTCCTGATTCCGGACTCTGTGGCGTTGCCGTTATTGGCGTCCGCGGGAGGAACGGCCGCTGCAGCGGAACCGATGCCAGCAGCAGCACCGCCGTTCAGCGACGACGTCGGATCTAGTTTCATTTTCTTTGCACTGTTGCCCCACAAGTCGTCCTGTAAACCGAAAAAACGCACGCACAATCGTTATAATATTATCGTAAACGTTTACCGTAGTATTACACAACACGCATAGTAAAAACATCTTGAAACTATATTTTCCAAAGCTGTTGTTGGTGCGAACAGATATACGTATGTATAATCTAAACATGTGGCGTGTGTGACTCGCATATATTGCATAATAATAATAATAATAATAATAATAATAATAAGTAGTATATAATATTATAATAATATATCATACGAGTGCAGTTAGCCGGCTTACATGCGCGCGCACACGTCACCGGACCAAGTGACAAAGTTATGGGGCGATATATATGTACGTACACGGTGCGCGGTAATAAAGTCGCACCAAGTCATATTTTACGAGTCGAGATAAAATCACGCCCTCGGTATACGTATGCACACACTGCAGACACACATATAATATATTAAACGACACACGAGACATTCCCAATTATTACGGTCCGCCTTTGCGTATTAAACCCATTCGATTATTCGCCAGCGGTGTAAAAAGACAAGACGATTTATATATGTACACACATCTACCGTCGTCGCTCGACACACACAATGCAATTTAGTAATAATAATAATAATATAATACGAGATATTCGCGTATCGCGAAAATCGCCACCTCGACGACGGAATACACAGTTTGTGTACAACGGGCGGTAATACTCGAAATAATGGGACCGGTCCAATGTGTGATCTACCAATAAATGGTTGGTCCAATGTGTGATCACATTCGGTGCCATCAATATTCTTTTTTGAACAAACCAAACGGTTGTTACTTAAAAGGTTTTTACTTTTTAAATATTCAACGCATTTCAATTCATCAATAATTATATTTCTATATAAATATCCCATTGTTGTAGTAGAATTCATTTTAAAATTTAAATCGTTACAAAACTAAATCGTTATAAAAAAAAAAATTGAAAAAATTGACCAACAAACGAAATGACACGAATGAACGCTAAATGGTAACTGAATATTTAAATAATGTATTTTAAAAATACATTACAGTCGTAAAATCCATATCATATCGATAATTATATAGGTATAGCACTATAGTGTAAAATTTAGGTATGTTATTGGTAGATCACACGTTCTACCTACAACGCTTTATCGTAGATAGCAGTTTATCGGTAGATCACACATTGGACCGGTCCCGAAATAATAATAAATTATACAAAAAAAAAAAAATTTTTTTTTTTAAATTAATAAATTGCTTCCGTAACGTAGTTTCACGGTAAAAAAAAAAATTATTATTATTGACGAGCATTTCTAGTTCGTATACAGTATTTAGTATTTATTCGTATATAAATATAGTACAGTGTATTACACGACGCGCCGTTCGATATACAACGTGTAAACCGTATTATTATATCTCCACGTCATCATTTACCAAACCAACACTTATTGACAATAAATCAAAAACACTGTGGCAACAGCTGGTAGTTAAAATGATATGAAATATTCATTTCGTTTTAGTTTTTTCGTTCCGATATAACGTCGGGTTTATTTTTTAAATAAAAACACTTCGGGACTCGTCGATTTATTATTCTCGTATAGAAATTTTTAGAAAATTCGCGAGTGTTCCGAAATTTTACGATTACGAGAAAACGCCGACACGAACTTATTTGATGTTTAACGGGTATATTAACTAGTTTAGTAAAGTAAAATAAGTAAAAATGAAATAATAAATAAATTAAAAATTAAATTTTTGTTTGACTTAAAAAAAATATATATTTAACTTATTATGTCATTAACCAATCAACTTAGTCAGTTTAAATTTGCAACTTTTTACAATTAATCGTATACAGTTTAAAGCAACACGCTAGAAACGAATGTATTTATCGAAGAATTCGAAATCCGTTAATACACAAATGAAATAAAATTTATAACCAAATGGATTACACTATTACATTTTTATTTCCGATCCTGAGAAAAGCGGCGAAGAACCTATAGTGATTTTACAACGATGTTTTTTTTTTTTTTGCGTACGATTTTTCGATTTTAAGGAGTCATTGACGCAACTAGGGGGCTAGGGGGGCTTAGCACCCACCCCCCCCTCCCCGCAAACAGCTACTAAAGCTACAAAACATAATTAGGCCGGTCATCTATGGTGTACAAATTTTGAAGCACTGACGAGTAGTATCCCAATAATCTTATTATTATTTAATAATATTATATAATGTTTTATATTTCTGAAATAATATTATGGTAACTTTCCAGATTCCGAGAATATACAATTTTATGGGTCATAAATCCTATCGACATCACCCCTATACTAGCAATATCAACTTAATTATATTGATTACTTTTACATTATGGGGTAACTCGAGGCCAGACAATTCAAATGACGCACAGTCGTAATCTATATAGTGGTATTCGTATCAAACAATAATCGAAATTAAGACAACATATAATTTTATACATATATTGTGTTATATTACATTGTGTATATTAAAAACATTTAAAAGAAAATGGTTTTAAGTGTTCTTAATTTGTTAGACACATATATATTATATATATATATATATATGAGGGCTAGCCCCTACAGGTCACTTTAATATTAGGGTGGGGCTTGAGTCCCCCCAAGAATTTAGGGCTAGTTGCGCCAATGCAAGGAGTACTCCGGTCATTACACGCTTAATAAAAAATCCGGTAGTATTTAAATTTTGAATATTTATCACTGTACAATATCAATGCGAAAAATTATTTTTTTAAATATTCTTTCGTTATTGTGCTATTTATAGTTTATACCAATTACAGATATGAGGATTATGACCATTTACAGCAATAATTTTGTAAATTACGTTCCGATCAAAATCGTTTTTCGAATACATCATGAATTATGCATTGTTTTTGAATTCATATAGTAATAATAGGTATTACTTCTACGATCTCTGTTTAACTTAAAAGCGACGTCCATGACACCCGCGGCTAGCTACTTTAAAATATATTTTTTATACCGAAATTCTAATTATTTTTTCATAACGAATTATTTACCGAGTTAAACCCAGTATTTTTCCTTCAATTTTAGCATACGACTATTTTAACTCGACTAGTCGAAAATATCTCTTTTGCTAACTAATATTATTTTATTTAACTGAACTTATCTGAATTTATTTTATGATTAACTTTCCCCACCTTTGAAAACGAATCTACATACGTACAGGACACCCCAAATATTAAGTGCACGTAAATTTTGTACACGCGTTTGGAAACGATATAATCGCAGGAAACGGTGCAGCAAAAAACTGTTGAAACATGTTTTTTAATCGCTGCGAGAAAAAATTTAGAATATTTTCTGCTTCTGTTCACCGTGTGCCAACACGATCTGCACTTTATATAATAACGAAAATATCGAATACACTCGCAATATCCTGGGCTGGTGTAGTACAGATCATAAAATATTCCCGATTAATAATATATATAATTAATAAACTATATAACCAGCTTATAAGTGAAGCCGTGAGCTGCAGCCCGTTCAGCAATAGAGAATATGAGACTGCAGGCTGCTTCCTAGCAAGAATCATCTTGCCTATACATTTTATCGTAACAATTTTCTTCTTTTTTTTTATATGTACATATTTATCCGAACCGGTGATTATAAAATAACGTACGTATACCGAAAGCATTGGTTATAATTATTACTATATACGTTTCGGTAGTATTTATTTTATTTAAGAGCTTAATTGGGGGAACCCATACCGATATATTTTACGACTGAGCGCGGCTGAACGAACTGGTATTTAAAAAAAAAGAAGGAAAAAAACACGTACATACAAATTAAACGCGTATAGAAACCAGCAAAAAACAACAACAAATAACATATTACGTATAAATAAATTTGAACGTGTCCGAGAAACCAAACACCCGTTTAATTTTTTTTCAAACTTATAATTTTCGAAGACGTATAATCGATATAATATATCGATTATAACCCAGTGTCAGTGCACTGCATTGTAAAAGTGTGCACATAGCAACGGATTATTACATACTTTTTTTTTTTGTTTGTTTTTTAAAGAAATTGAAAAGAACATTAATTGCCATTCGACGTATATTATAATTTAGACAATCAACGCAACAATAAATTATGAAATTTAATTCGCAATAAAAAATATGTAAAAACTATTTCCATTCTAATTTAAAATGTCGGAAGGATCATAGTAAAAAAGATATCATTAGTTTTTTACTCGTTTACACGCCCACGATTTTTTTTTTTATAATTTTGTAAACGCACAATTACAATAATTTTTGAATACACTTTATTGTTGTATTAATATTTGGGAAATAAAAATTGACATCTTTAAATATTGCTTTTATTTTAAACAAATGAAATCACATGACATACCCGAACTGTGCGTATAAATTAATAAAATCCAATAGAATAAAAGTATGGTCAAACCGAAGCGTAGGCATTTATCTCAGGCGCGCCTGAGATAAATGCCTACGCTTCGGTTTGACAAGACTAATAACAACGATACAATTTTGACCCCTTCGGTGGTTAAACTTTATATTCGATCCACGGACCATAAAGTCCATATTATATTTAAGTACTTCTGTTAAAATCTAACGCAAGAAAGCCCCAAAAACATAAAAAAACTTCAAAAAACGATTATGCTTATTATTATATATTAGAGAATGTATTTATCGTAGGATACTCTACTATTTATACTCAATTATTCTTTAATCTTTTCGCGTTTATTCCACACAAGTAGGATCGTCAGCCATTCTTATTTTTACCCTTCACATCTCTATGACCGATCTCCTTATCTCCTCTACAAACCTCCATAGCATCGTTAATGATCTCTAATCATTATTCTTCTTTTGGCCTACCTCTACCTCGACTTCCTTCAACAACTAACTCACTTATACTCCCTTCTCATAAAATGCTCAAACATCTCAGCCTATTCTCTCTCGCTTTTCCAACTAAAGATTTAATTCCCAAACTACCTCACATATATTCATTTCGAATTCCACTTAACCCAGTCTAACCACATCCATCTCAACATTCTCATTTCTGCTACTTTTATCTTCAATATTTCACCCCTTATTCAACGGCCAACACTCAGTTCCACGCATTATCGCAAGTCTTTTTCAAATTTTCCTTTTATTCTACTAAATGACACACTACTCTATACTCACTTATAGGCAATACTTTAGGACGTTTAGAGCAAACAGGGGGACAGAATACCTTCATTTCCGTTTACGGCTCTTTAAACTAAAAAAAGTAATTAAACATAATAAAATAACTGAATTAAACGGGGCCGGATGTTTCAATGTTCAAAAAAACCATTGCGATTATTATAATTTCTTCTTTTCACTTAGGAGCGAATAAAATGATGGTTTTATCTAAAGTCTGAAAACCGCGGGAATACGTTAATGTCGTTCTATTCTTCCCGCGAAATATACCCCGTCCGAAGGTGGACGTCGGTTATATTATGCACTATTGACGGTTTTGAACCGGACCGAAGTGTCAGTCGAGCTTTAGCCAAAACGGGAGAGAAAGGAATAAAAATATAGCGAGCCGCGGAGTATTATTGTGAAAATCGCTTAACTGAATTACTTGGATGAAGACTTCAGAGTTTTGTTATGACTACAGATTTGAAAGCAATGTCGAAAAACTTCAAATGTTTATTACGGGAAATTGTGACAAACGGTTTTCAAGATTTTTTGAGTATATAGTTCAAGTGTGTCTGACATTGTATTAAATTACCAAGCCTTAAAACCAAAAATTACCTCTTTTACGGATTAAATACCTCAAAATCTGTAGCAGCTATGGGTTAATTTCAAAATTACAAAGAAATAACGATAATTTCGACGAAATCGCGTTTTTGTCATTTTTCGGTAATATTTTTTTTTTTTTTAGGCGCTTCTGAGAAAACCGAAAAATGCAGACCGCTGTCTAAAGTACCAACTAGATGCGATTTCTTACCGGAAACCAACTACGATTGTAAAGGTCGGATTCTACTCGTTTTAGTGGAATTTTCGGGTACACACATGGAAAAAATACACGCATCATTGTAAGTAAAACGTTCCTCGCTCCGCCGTTCAGAATCCGAAATAAAGAAACGAGAACCGAATATTCACGGGTAACTTAAATCCGCCACCGGGACACGATAGGTCGTAAACCATACACAACAGTAATCATTTCGACAGTCCTCCAGACGCGAACGCGCATATGTACACCACATACCGCCCCGAGGACGTATTTTATAAGTTATATTTATATTTCGTCTCCCCTCCTCCGCCACTGCAGGGTTTAACGTCCGACTTTATTGTGGTCGTCGTTCCTCCGATTTATTTGCCCGAGCAGGTAATTATAATGCCGCGGTTGAAATCTCTCCAGCAACGTGTGTATGTGTGTGTGTGTGTGTGTGTGTGTGTGTACAAATGGGATGTTTACGATTTAGCGCACGAGATTATCAACAACAGAGTGGTAGCAGCAGCAGCAGCAGCAGCATCCTCTCAAGACGTATACACGTTATACAAACTTATATTGTAATAATATATTTACAGGGCATTGCGCCGTTCTCGCTGCACGACGGCTTTATTACCGCGGAATATTCGCCGGAGCAATAGTATAATATAGTAGTAGTAATAGTAGTGGTGTCTGCCGAGTGAAGAGGAGAGTCCCGTTGTCGTTATTATTATTATTATTATTATTATTAAATGTATTTCCGCGTGCGTCTGCGATTATTTGCAGACTCTCCACGAGAAAATTATCGAGTTTTACGATCGCCGTCCGCATTGTGTGTGTATGTGCACAACAATAATAATAATGCGCTTATACCACCTATGTACCGGCGACGGCGGCGGCGGCGACGATGCTGCGACGATAAACGAGACATACACATTCGGTTCGGGCTCAATAAAACGTTATATTATATTTTCGATTTTTTTTTTTTTTTATTTTGCTCGTTCAATTGTTTGTTTCTCTTATTTAACCGATCGTCTTACCGGTACATTACTACAAACACCGAACAACATGAGATGAAGAGATTAATGATTATAATACCGGAATAATTGACGTGCACGGACAGACAATATGTCGAACGTTTTCTACGCGTCGTCTAGTACAGTGGCGACCGAGGCAATAGTACAGACTTTATTCGCTGTACTATTGATAATATATCGACGGTATGATTTTTTTTTTTTAATAAAATCAGTGGCGTAAATTGAGCCGCTACCTAAAGTTCGAAAAATTATTTTTAAAAAATTTCATTTTACAATTATTATGAGGTTTATAACATTTTGGAAACTTGAGATTTTAATATCTGAAAATGCATTACAAGCTTTAATCGTATGTGTATATATATATATTTTTTTTTAAATCGTTAATCAGTAATCACGACATTTTTTTACAGCCGTGTTGTTAACGACGTATTTTCATGTTAATGAGGATAAAATGACAAAATCGATATTAACTTTGTTGTTCTACGAAGAATGAGTACAATAATCTTATTAAAAAACATTTTAAAATTAAAACGAACATTGTTTAGACATTTGTTTATCGAATACAACAGTTACTTTTAAACTTCAAATACAATAAATAACAATACCACATGCCACAACATCCTATTCGAGGACCAACTGATGAACCGACTTCAACCAAATTTTTTTATCGACAGATTTTTTAAATTTCAAATTATAATTGATTCATCAGAAATTATTTAAATACTTCGAATATTTTTTTACAATTGCAAACACATATAAACGATTACGAGCAAAACATTTTAGACTCACCAATCTTTTATATAATTTCTTTGCAACAAAAAGTAAAAGAACGACAATGTATATATTGATATTGATATTAATACAAATAATAAAAAATTAAGTATAAACATTTTAAAAGTAAATGAGTTTGTTTTTTAATTCATCATTATATTACGATTGATTAATTCTTTTGTGTAATATACTAATAAACTGTGGGCAGCAAGCCACGATCTGATAAGACTAACTGAAAAATTAAAGGTCTACAACAAAACCTCCAGGTGTTTTATTAAAATTACAGTGAATCTCTTCAATTCAAATCTTTTCAAAAAAAAAAAAGGAAATAGATGTTCTACACAATCAAATTTATTATTTTAAGAATATTTCTAAAATGAATATAATACACTTAGAGTTCGCCCTATTACGGACAAATATATTAGGTAGTGGAAAAACCTAAAAATATAATATAGCAGAATGAGGCAAAATAAAATATTAACACAAAGTTACGTCGACTCTACAACGCTACATCTATCAATAGTACAAAATACGAATGGATAAAATTGTCACGAAATCGAAGTAATACTGTTCCATTTTCAAATACGAATCTTATTGCAGGGACCCAAACATGCGTGTACCTAAACTCATTTATAGTTAATGTATTTTAAACTACTTTTCTTTTGAAATCGTATGACAAAATGATTGATAAATTTGCCGCTCTCAACAACAGAAAAGAATAGATGATTTAATATATAGAACTTAATAATAAAAAAAGTAAAAAAAATGATTAGATTATATATTAAATTTAGACCTATTGAAATTAAATATAAGTAGAGACTATTCCAATATAAACTTCTGACATAGGTACTGAATTATTTGTTTTTAAAAAGTTATCATAATTTAATTTTGTTATTTGTTTTTTATGAAATTTTAATAATTACTATAATGTAGTTATATCGTTATAAAATCAGCCGATAAAAATCGTTTTTAGCTAATAAAAAAAAAAAAAAAAATCGTTTCATTTTTAAATTTTATAAGTATCTGCCTTACCACTGATTAGACGACGGCCGTCACTGGACAAATTACACCTTTATATCCACATATAATATAACGAACTAAACGAAAAATTCCTGAAGTAACAAAGAAATTAAAACGGTTTCATAACAACACGCGTTTTTGTGAAAATCATTTTAATCACGTTTAACGTTATTGATCATTTTTCTATTTCCCCGCTCGCGTACGATTAAAACTACAATACGAGTAACACAAAATATAACGTATTTTTTTTTTTTTTTTTACCTTATCGTCGACGCCGTTATACTTTTCACGTTCTTCTTTCTCGACGACTTTAATGAAAATTTTCGCTTTACTGTATTTTAACTGTTCGCGTTTCTCTTCGTCCAGTCTCCTTTGGCGACACGGTTCACAGATTTCTATAACAAAACATTTAATTTTTCATTTTAACAAGGTAACGACGACGAGTATTACGCGTATATGTATACGGTTATTAATGACAGTTTCTACACACCCTCGGACAAAAAAAAAATTAAAATTAAATTCTACATATATTTTTTCATATATTAATCTTTAAAAACGCGTCATTAGTATTTTTTTTCTCCCCTTTTAGAGGCGATTCAAATTATCTTTGGGTCTTGTCCCACACCAAGATGAGCTATCCCTTTTACGTAGAGAGGGATAAAAGTGCGACAAATGCCTTGTCATTTATTAAACCGCGTCGGGGACCTCGTTTCACAACCTGCTCTCGTGGTCCAGGGGAGAGAAAAAGGTTAGTCTGAAAAAAAACCGATACTTAACGACCTTTTTTTTTATGGCGAGAGGTGTGTTGTAGGCGGGGTTAAAGAGGTTTCCCGGATTTCTCGACTGGTCGTTAAACATATTGAGCGACTATTAAACTGATAGTCTTTTTATAAAAGGCCGGAAAAGAAAGAAGAAAAAGCGGCGAGTCGCGAAACTCAAATTGATTTTCGGCGTAACGTTTGTTTTACATCATTTTCAGAGAGGGGAGGAGGACGAAGTCATTGAAACGATTTCTCTTTTCGAACGGATTCCATTTAAAAATGACCACACATCAAATGAACCGAAATGCATATTCGGTTATCTCTGCACAACGATTCGCTGACCGCCACCATTAATAAACACAGGACACGCTTCATTTAACTACTACTTTGCCAGAGATATCAACCCTTTTCCCGTATAAGTGCGCCGTTTTCCGTTTTAGACTACTATATACACACACGATAATTTTTCCCGTATCTTTTTAGACAAAAGAATCTTAACAAAGTGCAGCACTTTTTTAGTACGTAGCAATAGTGTGTGTGCGTAGTACACAACGTGTCGTATTTTGCATATTATATTATATACATGTATGTGTGCATGGGCGTACTCAAGGGGGTTCATGGGGTTCAAACCCCCCCCCATTGGCCGTATTTTTTTATGCAACCCATTCGTATTGTATTTGTTATATTATATTTGAATGTTCAAGTTCATTGTCTTATCGTATAATTTATAAAAAAATTGTATATAATAAAGTTTTTTTTATTTTTACATTGAAATTATTACAAATAATATTGAATGTCATAATCAGGGAATGTGGACCCAGAACCCCCCACATATTTTTCTAGAAATCCAAAACCCCCCCCTTAGAAAATTCCTGAGAACGCCACTGTATGTGTGTGTGTGTGTGTTTTAATTATTAGCAAATATTATTTTATTTCAAAAAGTAGCAACTTTTAAACAAAAAAATAAAAATTAACGCGTTTCAACAATAATAATTGAACAACGTATCAACATTAAATTTTGTGTTAAACTCAGTAAATCTTTTACCGAGACTCATCAAATGATGCAAAATGCTTATATGGTGATCCGTATTTAGGACGTACTCAGCGTTACAACTGGTATAAACGTTTTAAAGATGGTCAGGAGTCAGTTAATGACGACCCACGCATTCAGGACGTCCTTTGACATAAACAGACGAGGCTCATGAAACAAAAGTCAATGGAATTGTGCGCTCTAAGAACGTTGCAGCGAAATTTGTCCCTCGGTTGATGTCACAAGATCAGTTAATTCGTGATTATTGCGCGCCCAACTTGTCCCCAACAGACTTTTTTTATTTTCAAAACTAAAATCTCCATTAAAAAGAGGAAGATTTACGACGATAGATGAAATAAAAGAAAATTTCGAGAACTTTTTGACCAGACCTCGTATGTATGTAATTGAACGGGGAATTAAAAATTTAACATATTTTCACAAATTATACGTTATTATACGATCGAAAAAATAAGAAAACGATATAATATTGACTCCGCAGTGTGATTTTGCTATATTACCCGTAACCCGCAGACGAAAACAACAAATGCGGGTACAGATAACGTCCTCTAAAACAAATTATTATTTTTAATATACGAACAGTTGTTAAAAAAAAAAAAAAAACTATTTTACACAACAACGGTGATACATACTTCAACTCGCGCCTCGCAATAAATAAAATACCAATTCGATTATTATAATAACATTACACCGTTTGCCTACGAAGTTTTGCAGCAGCAGCAACGACGACGCGATGATGCGAGTTAAAAGGAAAATTATTATAATTAAACACACACACGGATCGTGGGTCGTACCAGTGCAGTAGAGTGTTGTAGCCGAAACCACGAATGGCGATAAATCAAATCAAAAAAAATTTTTTTTTTTTAGTCCGCGAGGCTCTCACACTCGTCCTCCCCGTTTCCAACGCGGCTGGCTGGAGACAGCACAGCGCGGCGAACTAACACAACACCACCACCACCACCGCTGGCGCGCACACGTATATATAGTTCGAAATCGCCACATTACGAATGATTTATCGGCTCCGTGACACGGCGGCAACACAACACCGAGAGGCAGGCAAAGGGTGAAACGGCGGTCGCTTGGACCCGATTAATATATATATATATACAACAACCCTGTTTGGAACGCAAACTGTGATTTTCTTGTTCCATATCTTTAATTGGATTCACCGCAAACATGATCAATGCCTTCGGCCCAGATAACGGGGTCCACTATAACGTCGTCTACGAACCCCCTTGGTGCAGCAGCAGCAGCAGCAGCCAAAGGTGACCTTTTAATGATTTACAAGCATTCCCATCACGTTTCTCGCGCTCGCGCGTTCTCATCTACTCCTCTCGGTGTGTCCCTTAAATGAATTAGTTTCTTGCTGCCCCGCGTGTATTATATTATGTGGGTCGTGTGTACACGTTGTACGAGCGCGCATTATGAGCGCGCGTGTGCGTATGATACGTGGTGGCAAGATGACCTCCTCCGATTCGGAATTGAAATTCGAGACTAGCCACGGGGAGTCGGTGACGACTGCGAGCGGGCGGGACCGGGACCGGGACCGGGAAGCGCGCGATATTATTAATTCCGAGGCGGCAAAAACGAGAGCAGCAGTCGGGAACGGTATAAGAAAAAAAGCGACGGAAGGAAGCCTTCGGACCAAAGTTTGCGGTTCCCCTGGGACCGTTCCAAAATGAAAATACATATTATATCTCCGCGCATCTTGCTCTCTGGCCGCCGGTATTCTTAATAAATTACACTAATTTGCTAATGGCCGATGAGCACGAAAAAAAAAACGATAAAACGATAAAATTCCAAGTTTAGCGCGTCGTAGAAAACGGAGAACACGTCTTTTTTTTTTAACGCGCGCGCGCGCGCGGTTTTGAATACATTCCAGGAAAAGAATGAGGAAAAAAATGCAAGTATTATTAGACGACGCGAAAATACGAGTAACGGACACGAACGAATTCGATTAGAAATTATCTCCCGTTGTTATTTATTACGTCGTCGGGATAACAAATTATAAAAGTTTATAATATATAGCATACATAATAACCGCTAGAATATAAAAATTTGCGAAAACGACTCGAAACCCCGTTTTTATTTTACACGATATTTTATTCTCGCGAAATAATACTTATATTACACGTTAAACGACGGTTTTCAACTATATTGGACGGCGTTTAATGTTTAATGTATTTCGAAATAAAATTATCTCGACAAACAATAGTCGCGCGATGCCTGGACCTTATGGGGTTTATGACCGGCACACATATATAAGCCGACGACAATCGCGGCTCGGGCGTCTGGAATCTCTAGTGTACAATAATCGTGTTATAAGAAGTGATGATGATGATGATGATGATGAGGAAGACGAGAAGACAATAAAAACACAAGTTTTACAACGTCACTTCATTATTTAAACAAATAATAATACTGACACACCGCGCAGTATTGTAAAATTAAGATATCGAGACGAAAAGTGGTCTTAAATGTCTTTGTGATACTATATAAAATATATTTAAGGCGTTATTTAAAAATATACGATATCTCAGTGTTGTGTGCTTTAGACGTAATATTATAATAACTCAATCGGTTCATAAACACTATCCATATACTCCAATATAGTATTATATTTTGTCGATTTTTGTTGTATGATCAACCTGAAAACTCAAAACCGTAAAATACACGTTTTTTTTTTCTTTTTTACGAAACCAAATACAGATAAAATATATTCTAAACTGAATATCATATATTCAATATATTTAAACACATATACAATCATAATAACTTCTCATAAATATTATAAATTACCTGGTCTAGACGTTGTAAATACTCCTAGTTTGCTGAAATACATAAATACACCATGGTCAGCATCGTAACACCGAGACAGAATCTCCCACTCTTCTATGGTCAATAACGCTATACTGAAACAATATAATTTATATTATATTATAAATTAGATTTAGATAATAACAATTTTGTTTCTCATTTTTTAATGCGAAATTGTGGAAAATCGAAATCGAAGGTAATAATATTGAGCAGGAATTTTATTAAATTCTATACAATGATTTAATCGCAAATCAAAACAAAATCATTATTAATGTATTTCAATTTATACATTGAAAAATTTATAAATAATCGTCTATCATTTTGTACTTTGAAATTTTACAATAAAACAGATCTTGAAAATCAGTAAAAAAAAATACCTAAATTAAAGTACAATTTAACTGAATTATTAAATTTATTTTCAAAATGAGGTTACACCCTATTACACTGAAGATTAGGATAAACTAACTAATTAATATTTTAATTAATAGATTTTTTTTTAACTATACTTAATAATAATTACTTATAGAGTATAACGATTTTAAATATACAATTTAATTCTTGGATGTAAACATATTTAAGCACACCGAACAGGAACATCTGGATTTCTATTTATTTAGGTTAATTGTATATACACACACACACACACACACACACACACACATATATATTCATTGATTTACTTTTAAAAAAATAATATGAGCTTGCAAAATTGAACTTTAAACAATTTGCAGTTTAACCGTTCATTTCTATATGGTTTCCATGCATGGATGTATTAATCTATACATAGTGGTTTTTTTTTTTTAATTTAACATTTTTCACCAAAATTTTTAGAACTAGCATTTAATTAAATGCCACAAAGAAAATGTAACACAATTATTTTGTAACTAATGTAATTAGGAAAGATTTCAAGTATATACTCATAAAAAAAACATTAGACAATCAGTTTCTACCCTACTCCGACCTCCAAATGAATTATCCTAAAGCTGAAACCTGGGATGGATTTCCCACTCAAAACACATTGTGATCACCATACTTTGTGAAAATCCTTAGAGCCGTTTTGAAATCAAAGATAAATGTAATATAATATAATATGCAATTATTGCTCGCTTTAGTGTATACAACGTGTTGGTATCATATTAGTAAATCCTGTCTTAAAATTTTTTCGAATACGTATTCTTACTGCTCACCACTTTACTTTAGGACAATTAAGAGGATTAGACAACTTAGTAGAGATCTTTCCCTTCGATATATATATATATATACTATAAAGTACAAACTATACACTATTGTTAAAACATTTTTAATTCGAAAATCCGTTTCTATTATTATCCTCCAGAAGAAGAGCTAATATCGATAATTCTAAAATATTTCTAAATATTTTTATAGAACTAAATTTGAAAAAGTCAAAGTATCTCAACATTTCGCCAGAGAAAAATGTATGCAAAGGTCTTACCATTTTAAATGAACAACAGACAATATTAACTGAAATAAATCGAAGTAATTTTTAAACCAATAAACTTTACCGCCGTTAATGATTTTACCTTAGTGATGGTACGAACCCAGATTTTTTAGGTCGAACCGAACCCAAACCGAAATTACAATTTTTTTATTCGAACCCAAACCAAACTGAACTATTCAATTGAAATATCGAACCCAAACCAAACTTTTAAAAAAGTTTAGAAGATTAAAATTTTAAATTAATTTAGAAAATATTTAAAACAACTAAGTAGGTACTCAATAAATTTAAAAGTAAATGGAATTAGTTAATTTATTAATTCATAAAATTAATAATATAGGTATTTAATAATTATAATAGGTACTACGTAATTATAGTACCTACTTACTATATTACATTAGGTATATGTATAAACGACAGAATAGTTATCTCGTACCTTATTGATTTACATATATTGATTTAAAAGGTTTGCAACAAGTTCACCAATGGGTATTAAAATTAAAAAACAACAAAACGACAAAACAATCTATTTTTAGATCCTGATCTTACGACTATTGGTACACGAGTGAAGTGTATTTTAAATTATCCTGGTAGCCAGCCCTACTGAATACTACTACTACTACTACTACTACTACTACTACTACTACTACTACTACTACTACTACTACTACTACTACTACTACACTACGACGGATTTGGAGAAAAATTACTTTCTATCCAAAAAAATAAAAAATAAAAAATAGATCAAACTGTTTTTTTAAACCCTTAATCGAATTTCTTTTTCGACAAATTCAATTTGAATTTCGGATTTTCAAAGGTTCGATATTCGAACACAACCGTTTTGTATTTTAGTTCGGTTCAAATATTTCCGATAACGAGTTCATCACTATTGTACGCGGTGATGTTCCCATAAATTTTTTTGAGAGTATACAATAAGCTGACGAGTGCCTAAATATGTATATGGTAGATTTTGTGATAAAAAAAAACAGAGTGAGTTTATAATGATAATAAATAAAATTAAGATAAATTTTTTTTTTTAATATCTTTCGAAAATCATAAAAGATAATTATTTAAATAAATTGACAAAAAAAATTGTTTTCGTAATTTATCTTTTTTATCGTCTATATCTTTACAATCTTGATTTGATTTCGATTTGAATTGATGTCACTGTAACCGTAACGCAACGTGGGGTAAAAAAAATAAACATCTATCCTAAAAACAGACCAAAATTGAAACCTATATATATTTATCAGCTTTCTTCGCGAATGCTTGAGAGTATACCCGTGATTTTTTTAATAAAGGCTGAGAGAGTATACGGCGTATATTTAGTATACCTTTTGAGAACACCACTGATTCTACTCCTCTATCGAAATTCGGACATTTTCCGAGTGCAGACGTGCAGTCGATGCAAAAGAAAAAAACCGAAAGTAAAAATTGGCGTTTTCGTATACACTCCGAAATGATTATTATAATACACTGCACGCAGATACATCGGTACATGTATATGTCTTGTACACATCTCATTTATTTTTTACACGTGACAAAAAGTCACCTATAGCTTAGTCATCGTCTCCTCGTACCTATAGACATATCTATAGATATCTATGCATAGATATATACATATATAGATCGCGCTGCCATCGGCCGTTCCAATGTAACTGGCAACGACGGTATAGAAGTGGAGGGGGACCTGGCCGGGTGGTGAGTAGAGCCGGGTTCATCGCGGTAACGCTCTCGGTGTCGCACGAATTTATATAGAATGACCCCAGCCATAAGACATATACATGTCAATAATGAAGGAATCGGGAACGGGCGAAAAAGTAGATAAATTGTCGCAGGGGCGCATTTAAAAAAAAAAATTTTTTGGGGGGCTGAGGCATTGAGTAAATATCGTTGTTGAATTATTTCTAAATTCTAATCCAAGACTAAATCTTAAAATTAGGACAAATTACCAAATTCTCAAAATTTTAAAAACAACTACATATTAGGAATTTATTAAAAATATTACATCCTATAGGGCATAGGAATTAGTAAAGAAAGTTCCTGAAATTTCTGGGGGGGGGCTGGAGCCCCATCAGCCCCCCGCCCCCATAAATACGCCCCCGAATTGTCGTTTATTTAGGAGGAGGGGGAAGGGGAAATTCATTCAGTGAACGATTCGGGGCGACGTTAATATAATAACATTGGAGAACGCGACCGACGCATCCCGTCCATCTCACGGCCACATCGGCGTTGACGCGACACATTTCACATATAATATAATTACAACACGATAATAATATAACGGCGTAACCGCCAAAACACGGCAAAGGCGGCGGCGGCGGCGGCGGTGGTGATGGCGGTGGTAGCGGTACAGCACCGCTCTCGCAGCAGCCTTCTGCAACGAAAGGGTACGGCGGCGGCGACGACGATAATACTTAATTAATTGGATAATTTGTTAAATACTGACGGCAGCTGACAAAAACACAACATCTCCTCTATGCGGGGCACGACCGCGGGATTTGCATAGTCGCGCGCGCACTCGGTCGGCATTTGCATAATCACCGCGAAACGTTTAAATCCCTCTGTGCTCCGCGCGCGGCGCTGCTCTACACGTCCGCTAGAAACGGCGACAACGGCAGCGGCAGCAGCAGCAGCAGCAGCAGCAGCAGCAGCAGCAGCAGCAGAGGAGACCGATAAGATTATTATTTCGCTACCCCTTCCCACCCCACCCACTCATAATTCTTTCGTCCGAGGTGCAGAGAGACGACGACGCGCGCGTCCTGTACACCACCAACCCGCCCAGCTATTAAAAACAAATTTCGAACAGACCAAAAATATTATTATAATATTATAATTTACCACCGCCGGCAAACGTTCACCGGGAGTGTGTGTGTATATATATATATATATAACACAGATGCACGGTCCGACGGAAATCGGCCGAGTATATTATAATAATACACCACCGGCGTTTGTTCCATTCGACGTATATTTAATTTTAATTTTAATTACGAGAACGAATCGAGATTTATGTAAATATAATTTTTTTTTCTATAAAAAAAACTAACTGTCCGTATACTTACACAATTATTTTTATACAGTTCGTTTCGAAGTTACCCTCTCGGTGGCGACCACGCGACCGGAAAAACGATGCCAGCGACTAGACTATAATGAAGTACAACAACGCGGATCGTAGAAAATTCAACGATTAAATAGTTCAACGAAAATTTCTAACGTCAAATTTTAAAAGAAAAAAAGGTAAATTCATAAAACGAGTATTTTTGATTTTACAACAAAAAAAAATACTGTAACGCAGGGTTCTAAGATATAAAGAGTAACTTTAAAAAAATTGAATAGAATAAAAGTTATTACATTTGTCAGACATCCATGAGACACCGTGTAATACTGGTTTTCCCTCTTTTTATTTTCTTACAGCACGTCATCCACCGGAATCGTGTTATCTACAGGGACTAAATTCAAAAATTTTGATCTACATTAGTGTATAATAAGTACTTTATGGAAATATGAAACTATTCGTGTGTCCCGAACCGAGGGGTGATAAAGCGAGCCGCGGGTGTCGTGGACGTCGCTTAAGTGAATTACGTAGACAGAGATTTTACAGTTTTAACATTATGTGAATGACAAATGATAAACTGTATTCGATAAACGATTCTGTTCGGAGCTTCCGTGTAATTTACAAAACTATTGCACCAGTTTTCGAAAAAAAATTTCGTTGATATGGTACAACAATAATTCACGTAACTCTATAGAACCACTATTTTCGAAATCACGAAGATATACCCATACTACTATATTTCGAAGAAATCGCGTTTTTACTTTTTTTTTCTGTGGCGCGTTAAAATAGATAACTACCTATTGGTAAAATGGAAAAATGAAATCCCCGAAATACCAACAAAATTGTCAACATATTATTTTTATTAAGCCTGTAACACCACGCCTGCTACTCGAGAATTTGTACACATAAAATAAACGCCGTCGTAAAAACCACTAGTTTTTCCTCTCCGCTCAGAATCCAAAAACGTGCGAAAACCATCAAAAATTGCTCTTTATACGCGAGTTGTCAATTTTTGGGCAAAAAAAAAATTTCCACTGCGCACGAAATTCTTGCGCACCCCGAAATCTTAAAAGTGCTTATACACTTATGAAAGGACGAGAAACGGATAAAATAATGCGTGTGCGTGCACTACTGCACACAGTAGCCGTGAAGAACATGGTCGTTATAATGGACACAAAATGCCCGTGGCTTTGACTTGAATTTTTTTCTAGTGAACTCTAAAACCTTGTGAATGCTAAAGACGAGTTCTTGCCTTGACTACACCTTAATCTTGAACCTAAGTAAGAGGGGGACGGTCTAAAAATGTGTATTTACCCGCAATCCAAATACCACACTCATCGCGCCACTGACTGCACACAATATAAAATATGTATCGACGGATACGGGTTTAATTAATTAAAAATTACGGTCGATCGCATCGACGACGGCGATGACAAAAACCTGTGGAGAGACGATATATTTTGTACAAAATCGCGTGTCATTTTGAAACGGTGGCGACGACGAGAAGAGTTCCGAAAACGTGACGAAACCAAATTATTTACATATTATATACATATAATATATACCGCTGGCCTCGCATTTACCCGAAAAGTTTTACCGCCGTTTTCCACTCGAAAGAACGAGCAAAATAAGCGTACTCTCTTTTGTCGGTTGTCGCCGTCAAAAACCTGTAAATATAGGTGTATGCACCGTCGATAAAATACGCGTTTACGGTCCAATATACGAACATTCACCACCAGTGTCATGCTCAGCTTTTCCAACGGGTAAGGAAGGAAAACGTACAACATATTAATGGAATTTTATTTCCAAAACAACATATAAACCAAGCAAAACATATACGGATGATAAGGTTCTATTTTATCCTTAAATCCTAAAACCCTGTCCTTCTTACAACATACAGCGACGTCCGATAATAAACTCGATAATTAATTCACGTTATGACCAAGAGATACATGTCCGATCAATTCAAATATTAAAACATTTCCAGAAGAAAGAAAAAAAATTGTTTCGGACGGTTTACGAAAGTGACTTAAAAATTTTTGTCAACATTTTAAGATTTTATTTATATGTGGTGAGCCCTGCGGATCAGACAATGGTCTAAGATAAAACCTAAGTCTAATTAAAAAAATTAAATAAACATATGTTAATTATTATTAAATGATCCTATAGATACGGTGTGAAACTATAAAATGCAGCTAGATATAAAATCATCAAATTGAAACTGAATCCCCATTTTTTTAGTCATTAGAATACCTACATTTAATGAAACGTCATAAAAAAGAACTGTATCTACAAAACTGTTTACATATAATATAATAATTTTACATAATGAATAATAATAATAATAATAATATAAAATAACAAAAAAGTATAAAATTAAATAAAATTGTATACAATTAAACTAATATTACTGTTATACTATTTGTTTTTTTTTTTAATTCTATACATAAAATCATTTTAATAAGTTTTAAAACTGTGTGTGTGTGTATAAATATAAACTATATTTTATTATTACAATACTTTAATATTGTAGTTTGTAAATTATTATCAATATAAAAATATAAAAAAAATTTTTTACTTACGGATTCTTTTCCGTTGAATACAAGTTCGATGGAGGTTCAAATAATAGTCCAGTATGTTCTTTACAAAGAAGAACATCATTTACAATCGAATTCGGCCTAGGTTCTTTAGATGGATTTCTATAACAAATAAATATCGTATATTATAATATGGTGAATAATTTTAAAATATACTAAAAACTAATAAAACTATTAAACTTTTAGTCCAAAGTTAAACATTTATAAAAACAAGTCATTTAATTTTGAACCGGGTAATTAATATTAATATATAATATGTTTTTTATCAGATTTGTCGATTTTTAAGACTTTAAAAACAAAACAATTATTGTTTAATAATTTATCACTGCTTTGTTAATAATGTCATTTAACACGACCTATAGATAATGTATTATAATTTATAAATTTGTTCTCGGAAAGACTGGTCAATAAACTGTCTATGATTTATCAAACCTACATATAATTAAATCTAATGATAAAAGAAACAACAATTACATTAATTGTGATAAATAAAATAATGAGAAGTATTTTAAAGAAAAAATTAATAGATAAAACAGAAATTGAATAAATGACAATTTAACACTGGTAACAGGAAAGTGAAAATAGCAGAATAACTTAAAAATCATAAAAACAATGACTCGAACGAAAAAAAAAGAAACGAAACTCCTTCTTCTCATTGTTCTTGGCCTCTTTAGAAAAACAGCAAATAATTCTCGAGTGCAATTTATCAGGTAAAAATGTTTTTAGCGAAACCAGGCGGAATCGAATTATTTATTTTGTTTTCGGAAACGCGAAAAAAGTTCAACATAAATCAGTTTACATCAAAATATCATTAAATCCTGTTGGATCTCTGCCTGTTAGTGAATACGCGTAATACGCGCGTTTACTTGACAAAAATGCCGATTCCATAAATTTATCGAGTAAGTGACTGAATCGCCCACGCTTCATCTATTCTAACGCCGATTTGTTAGAACTTTAATTAAATAATTTAAATTTAATTACAAATAATATAATTCTATTGCGTTTATCTTTCGAGTGATGTGTAAATATAAAATAATATATGTAGTGTAAGTTTCATATTTATAGCGTTAGACGGCTCGGTCTATGGAATATTTTCATACAAAAACAAACGTAATAATATGGAAATGTGCGCGATACAAAAATCACGATTTCAATAAGTCAAGGAACGCACGCCTTCATTACAAATATCGTTTAATTATATAGGTATATTAGTTACGTATGTATAAAACTTTGCCAAAATAAAGGAACAACTGTTGAAAAGGTCAACGAAAAATTCCAAAACGTTTTAGAAAAAAAATCGAGGACTACAATCCGTGTTCATAATACGTGATACTTTAAATGGAAGTCATCTGGATGAAGAATTTCATTCCAATCTAACTCCTGGGGAAATCGTAAAACTGAAAAACGCAAAAATTACGTCATGTGATGTTGAACGTAGTTTCAGCAATTATAAAAACGCACTAAGATCTAACAGAAAATCTTTTATTTTTGAAAATTTTAAACACCACATCATTGTTTCGTGTAACACTTTCGAATAAAACTAACAGTTTATAATAATATTTTTAATCATAGGCGACACTTGAGGGGTCATGAGGGGCAGTTGCCCCCTCCCCTCAAAAAAAAAGTTAACGAAAAAACCTGTTATTTCAATCTTTTATTAATGAACGCCGAAAAGTTGAATTTAATTTAAAATAATTAATGATATTCCCTCTGTAATTTTAATTTCTGATGTAAAACAAGAAAATAGTTTTTGGAATTCCAAATTCAATTTGAAGCTGATTAAGAAGAATATTAGAATTATACTCATGTTTACTGTATAATCGAATATTGATAAAATGATAATAATTGTTATCAAAATTAATTCATCTAGAAAACATGGTTAGTAATTACTTTACTAGCACTATCTACAACGCCAGTCACTGATTAGAGGATTTTAGTTAAGTAGTAAGTACAGATAAATAAACGCGGTGGTGGTCACTGGTCACAGTGGTCAACAAAAGTCTTAATCTACATCAGAATTTTATCAACTAATTCAATTCCAAAATATGTAAAATATTCAAATATTCATACACCAAAATACAATAGTTATTAGTTTGAAATATCTTCTAATATTTTAGGTTATATTTTTAAATTATTATACTTTATTTTAGTAAATTAAGTCAAAAAACTTTTTTACTAAAGTCAAAATTGGTAAAAATGCACTCCAAAAAAAAAAAATTAAATCAAGGTTGAAATTTTATTTTGGGAGAATTGGGTTATGAAAGTCAATTGTTTGCCCCCCACCCCGGGAATCATCCCCAAGTGCCGCCTATGTTTTTAATAATTTCGGATTTTGTATTTTTGTGCCATATTTTTTCACATATTTTGTGCGATATTTTTGCGTATTTTCAAATAAATCGAACGCGTATTTTACCATTTTTTTTACTGCATATAAATCCTAGCCCTAGTAATAATTGTCGGATCTCCGCGCGTGCAGGGACAACGCGCTGCACGGTATACAATCGCATACACGGTGGCGCGGTGGTTTCGGGTCGTTTTGAGAAATGATACGTTTTGTGTCCGCGTACGGACGTCGGTCGGAGGCGTCTCGCATGACGTCATTAGCACGCACGCACGCACGCACGACAGGCGCAGCGCGGCGGGTTCCGAAAGTGTTCCCGCCCAGATAGCCGCCGGCCGGGCATCAGCTATCCATCTAGGCGATCCCGAATACACCCACCCCGCACAGCTTCGAACCCGTTTTCCGCTCGTCCTGTACACACACACTGCACGCGTACGTCTCCTCATTTTGCACAAATCCGACGTCGTCGCCGACGTCTTTAAAGCTCCACAAAACACGACAACGGAGGCGGCGCAACTAGCACAGAGAGCGACAACAGCAGCAGCAGCAGCAGCAGCAGCAACACATGGCGGCGACAACCGGCTATCAGTCAACTTTATACAATACGGCGAGCGAGAGAGACGGGGACGAAAGTGCGTATTAACCGTCCGTCCGTCCGTCCGTCCACCAACCACCACCACCACCGCCACCACACCAACGCGGTGTCGTCGGACGCACGAAACCCATCAAACAAATGTTGCACGTGCAGCTTTACACCCGCGTAAACGTGTAACAGTGTACGGGGCGGAGAGAAAGAGAGTGGTGTGTGAGAAAAAGCGATTTTTTCCAATAAACATTTACCCCTCACCACCACCGGTCGTTCACACGCACGGGAACGTTCGCGCCCTAACCGCCGCGTAGTAAATTCCCAAAGATTTCCGTTCGCCGTCGCGCGTAACACAACAATAAATAATATTCTCTTAGAAAATTCAACTACCTATGTACTCAATCAAAATGATAATACGCATATATATATATACACTGCGGAACTCGACAGATCGATAATATTTTATTGTTGGATCTTGCGTTCCGGAATTCAACGTTACCAACTACTAGATCCGGTTCCGTCTTTACCCTATGGGCACGTGGGCACGGCCCAGGGCCCCAGCCAAATGGGGGCCCCGAATAATCGAAATTACAATTTTAAATGTTTTTATTCAACTTGTGTAGGCCTACTAAAAGGGCCCCTTAAGCTCCGGGTGCCCATGGGCCCCGGCAAAGCTTAAGACGGCCCTGACTAGATCTCTCCCACAGTATAGGTACGTATATCCAACGTTTGTTTTACCGATTTTTCTCCGATTGATATTTATCACTTTGCCTTGGCAAATTATTGCGCGTTAGTTGCGTTCGTGTGAATTACGCGTAAAATTATAAGTTTTTGCTATATTTAAACTCTATTGGTTTAATCGTCGACGAAATAAAACAATACCGCTCAACTCGTTAACAACAAGTCCCGTTCATTTTTGATTTTTTATTGTTTTAAAAACTTTTTGTTAATATTTTTTTTTAATATACAGAAAATATTTTTTGATTTGAATACTATTATTTGAAATAATTGTCATTTCTGTCGCATATGACCCTTACGTGGAATGTTGCGCATTACAATAGGTACTACTGCAACAAAATAGGGGTTCCACGGTAAAAGTGGACATTTACAAAAAAAAAAAAAAAAACGTTCCGTTGATAGAAAACACATTAAGAAACGCTGCCCTATTGCCACGCGATACACACACACACACACACACACACTACAACAGCACCCCCACAAACACTCGGGCCAGTACGTCCTTTGTGCGCGCGCGTCAAGGATAACGCGCAATTTATAAACGTTCCTTAACGTCCGAACGAACGCGCAAAAACCTGCACAGCTATCCCGAGGACAGCACATCATCATCAGCGCGCAGGATTTTGAATATGATTACACGTACACGCGCACTGTCCGATGATAAAATAATTCGCCGCCGAAAGACCCTATTTTCTCTCGCACGTGCTCTTATATGTGTAAAATGAAAGTCAGTCGAGAGAATATACACGAACGAGGAGAGGAGAGCAGGAGACACGGCGCACCTCGCAGTAATTTCGTCAAGTATTGTTCGATGTGTCCTCCTCCTGCTCCTAATCCTCCGATCACGGTCCTCGTTCTGACCACACACACACACACACACAAACACAACCCGGGAAATATCTTCTGACTAATTAAGTGTGAATTATTAATTACACGTAACGAGACGATCCCCGCAATAACAATACCAACGCAAAGGCGTCGGCCCTTGCCGGCGGGGAGGGCACATTGTCCTCCGACAACGTTTTTGATTAATTATTACACAGGACCACGATATAGAAACCGTACTCGCATATAACGTAAGGGCGACACGTCGTCTCTCGCTCGACTATATATACGAGTACATAAAACACAATATGCAATGGTCGAAGTGGATGAAAACGGAACGGGAGGGAAATGGGCCATAAGAAACTATTATAATCCGGTCTAATATTTGAGGTTAAGTCTACGGATCCGTGGAGTCCCACGTGCACATATTATCACTATTACGGCTAATTATTACCTCCAACAATAATTAAACAGTTGAGTTGGAAAATATTCCTCAACATCCGGCTTTCGAGAAATTAAAGAAAACGGTTTACTTCCTCAATTTTTATTTGAATAAAACACTTATCTGTACTTATCTTACAGCACCTGAGTACCTAACTTTTAACCTCCCAATATACGAGATTATAACAATCAATAGTTTATATAACATTTAAAGAGCTGGCTTTGTTTTTTTTTTTTTTTGTTATTTTGGAATATTATCCTTTTTTTACTCGGCTGTTCGATTATTCTATACTTGTAATTACAGCTGAATTCGTTCGTATTACAGCAACTACTAATAGTTGCTGGTAATAATAATTAGTTGTGACTCAACTGAAATTTAAAAAAAAAAAACAATCAACAGAAAAATTAACTGTAACAAATCTCTTGTATACGATTTGTTAAACAGGGCTCGGATTTTATAACACTAAAAAGTACTGCAATACGCACTAAACCTTAAATATACCCTAAAAACAGTAAAAATAGCAACAATTTTATTTCATAAATAAATACATTTTTTTTTTTTTTTGCCAATTTTAGATTTTAAAAAAATGTATGAAATTCAAACAATTTCTATGGTAACTCTGATTTTCTCTTGTCGGTAATTTACCTTCAATCGTTAAAAATACATTAAACAAAAGTTACCACGGTTAAAAGATCCTTTTAAAAATCGGTGAAAACATGAACATGTAAATAGGTCGGACTTACAGTCTTGGTTCAGAAATAGTGAGAAAAGGGACTGTTCACCGCTACGAGTTTTATAAAATATTCTTCATAAGTGTTTGTGACAATCACGATAATGCTGATAAATGTAACGTTAAGAATTACCACTAACAACTGTGACGACGGCTATAATACCGTTTTCAAAACTAAAACTACTATAAGCCGAGAGAAAAAAACAAAAAACTCGGCAATAATAACAATCGAACGTGAAATTGGCCACGATTTGACTTTAATGTATTGACACATTTTCAGAAAACAAGTCAAGAAATGTTTAACCATTTTACATGGTTTTTGAATTAGCATTAAGAGGACGCTATAGTATAATAATATAATACACATATTTCGAGTATTATACAACCATAGTCAGTTTGAGACAATTGCACCAGAAATACACATTTATATTCACAAAATATTACTAAAAAACTTATAAAAATACTTTTCGAGTTTTAGATTTTTATCAATAGCAAAAAAACGTATTAAACGAAGATCTGATTTTGATTTTAATGTGTGAAGTACCGATTTTTCTTTAAAAAAAATAAATGTTATACCCCAAGCCTCGCAAATTACAGAGACGGTCCCCCCTCCCAACTCAGCAACATTTCGAGACCACTGAAAACACGCCCCGCGTATATAAAAAAAAACTATATCCGCCGTCGCCAGAAAGTCACGACACACGACAGTAGCAGAGGAGACGTCCAAAAGAATTTTACTTATTCGACTGCACGAGTATAAATAAAAGCCGGTTAGAAGTTCGAAAGGTTAAGAGCTTCATTCATGCCTGCTAATTCGAATTTTCCGCACCGAACCATTGTACCGTGGACCGATTGTTTGCGAGTTTATAAACCAGTAAACTTAAAAAAAAAAAAAAACCTAATAATAATAAATAGTTTTGCGGCGCACAAAGGCCTTCAAACATGTCGCGCGGTTTTTTTTTCTCATCGACTTTGTTCTTTTCCAAAGTTTGACTAAAATTTTAAATAATAAACAACCCACTATATTATACAACGCGACAGACAGCAATAAAATACAATAAATCACTGCATCCATACGATACGTTTTCGAATTCAAGACTCTGTGGAGAAAACCGGAAACCCAGTAGATCGTGTAAACGATGATTTTTGCTAAATGATCGTTCGAGACGTTTTTATATTTTATTACACAAACGAATATTATACAACACAAATAAACTCCGCAAAACGTAACACAAAGTGACACGCCCAATTTCGACTTTCAAATAACGAGACAGACATGTGTGACAATAACAAAATAGTTAATTTTTTTTTTATATTTAAACAACGCGCGTTCATAGTGTGATATAGTTAGACTAACTATATACTATAATAAAACGGCGAGTGTCATTTTGACAGGCGAAATTCAGGGGCAGATGTCATGGGATCCAACCAAGGGGTGGCCAGAACCCTCGTAAAAATAAATCCTTCGAATTTAAAGGATTTAAAGGGCGAGAAGAGCACGGACGCGGACCGTGTCAGGTCGGTATACAGACAAGTGTCATGGGAATATCAAAATTTTTAAGTTGAACGGTGGTAAACGGAATCACAACCAAAAAATAATAATCCTTTTAGTGAAACTAATTATAATACATATACATATCTCGGGTTTTCATTTAAATTTGAGCATATTATACAAACATTATAGTATTTAGTAAAAGCGTATATACATATATATACACATAAACGATTTGGAGAAATATATCTTCTTTGAAACTTCTTGATTTAAAGAAATATGGACCAAATTCGGAGCCCTCTTTAACAATTTGTCCGTATTTCAAATAATTTTGGTAAATCTTAGAGAAAAAAAAAACATATTCATCCGTAAAAATAATTTTTTTTCTCGCCACACAAAAATCTCAATATCTGCATATTATATATTATTATGATTGTATTATTAGATCATTATATCTGCACATTTTTACTAAAAATCTTACCACAAACGGTAACCCAAAATGTTTGAAAAACTGTTATAAATTTATTTTATTTTTTATTGTAATAACTGTATACATACATTATTATAATGTTACGCAATTAATTTGTTTAAAATCAATATATCTTTATAATAATAATAGTTAATAAACTAAGAGCTATATAATATGAAACCTATAGTATAATCATAAATACCAATTACCTAAAACAAAATAGGTTAATTTATTTCCAAAACTATTAATATTCAATTACAAAATTCGTTTTTTTTTAAAGTACAATTTAAATGATACATATTCCGTTTATGTATCGAAAATATAATATGTATGTACTGCGTTTTAGTAATTTTACTAGTAACTTAACCAATAACCCATTCTTACGAATAACGGAGCTACTTAAAATTTAACTGTAAAAGATATTTAATATCCTTTACAATTAACAAAAAGTATTAATTAGTTAAGCATAATATAGAAATTAAATCAACACTAATAACCAGGGCTGTGAATTTAATGCATCTGCATGTTTTTTTTTTTTTTTTTTGATACTTTTTAAGTAAAAATGAGTTCGGTACAAATTTGTTTCATATTACTGTAAATGCATATACGAAAATTTATATTGCATATTTTTGCATATTTGAAGGGTTAAAGCATATAAATGCATATTTGAATGTTTAGAGTAAATAAATGCATATTTTCTTTAAATATTTCTTGTGATTTTTAATATTTTTGTTATTTTACATTTTACATTTTTTTTTTTTTAATTATTTGAACAATTTGGCAGTTGTGTTAAATTTTTTCAAGTAAAATTTTATATTATTATTTCGATCTCGTCAATAGTGAACTGGATACAGAATGAATGTGTGCGTGTAGTATCAAAAATCGTATAAACTTTAACGGAAATTATTATATTATTATAATATATAATAATATATTATATATTATAATAATATAATATATATAATGAATTCTCAGATTACTCCGTAATACTTGTTATCTCGTCAAGACATTAATTAACAAATATATACAGGATCCGCGAGGTGCCTTAGTTTTTGTCCACTACCCGATATAATATATTTAGTTTGAAAAAAATTGATAATAATTCTCAGTAATTTGTTTTGACAAATAATAAATATACGTAAATTCATTAGTCGACTATGTTCCGTTTGCGTGTGTTCAACTCTAGTGTGTATGTGTCTGTTTTTTTGTAAATATAAATACGAAAAAAAAAATGCCGAAAGAAAAACCAACTGTGTCAGTCCGGTTACAAAATTATATTTCGAAATTCGGGAACGATGTATTTTCAACAGATAATAAAGTCCTTTTTTGTAAACCATGTAATATTAAAATATCAAGCGATAAAAAATGTTCTGTTGTTCAACATACTACAACCGAAAAACATAGTAATGCTGATAAACGTTCAAGAGATAAAAAAGAAAAATCTCAACAATTAATTGTGGCTTTCAAAATATACCTAAAAAATCATGTTTTAATACTGTTTAATACAAAACATTCTTAAGTGCTAACATTCCATTTAATAAACTGAGCAACCCAGATTTCAAACACTTTTTGGAGAAATATACAGGAGAAAGTGTACCAGACCAATCAACTCTACGAAAAGAATACGTTGAAAACTCTTAAGGTCTATTCCCACTACACCGGGACGTGTCCGGGCCGGGACCGTGTCAGTTTTTGGCACGTCCGACCCGGCCCGGTCAGGTATTCATACTACTCAGTGCCCCGTCCGTGTAAATAAAATATTTTGTCATCAGTCGAAGTCTAACCACACGTCTCCGGTCCGTTTCATCGTTCGCACTTGTCGGACGTGTCCGTTCCGGGCTGAACACGTCCGGGAACCCGAACAGAGAATCGTAGCTACCGATATTTTTTCGACCCGGATCCGGCACGGACGCCCGGCCCGGACAAGTGAGAACGGTCATGTTTAAAGCTCAATAGACAATTGTTTTCTTGCACCCGACACGGACCCGGCCCGGACACGTCCCGATGTAGTGGGAATAGACCTTTATAAAGAAACAATAGAAGAAATAAGAAAAAAAGTTATTGGCAAGAAAATCTGGGTCTCAATAGACGAAACGACTAATGCCGATGGTCGTTTCATAGCCTCTGTTGTTATCGGAACATTAATACCAGATCGTCCAGGTGAAACTTTATTTAATCTTGAACAGTTAGAAAAAGTAAATCATAGTACAATAAGTACATTATCTGAAAATTCACTTTTTTTACTATGGCCAAACGGAATATGTCGTAATGATGTATTATTGTTTTTAAGCAACGCCGTGCCATACATGGTAAAGGCAGAAAAAACTGTTTTGTTTCCGAAAATGGTTCATGTTATTTGTACATCGCATGCATCGCATAGAGTAACCGAAAACATCCGTATTCAGTAACCAAAAGTTGACAAGCTCGTTGCAAATATTAAAAAAGTATTCAAAAAGGCACCATACCGTATTATACAATTTCATCTGCACCAAATATACCATTGCCTCCCGCGCCGATTTTGACACGTTGGGGTACATGGATTTCGGCCTCAATATATTACAGCAAACACTTCGAAATTTTAAAAACTATTGTTGATAATTTTGATGAAAACGAAGCTCTTTCAATCAAGTGTGCTTAAAAATATTTAAAAATATCACAAATTAAAGGCAACTTGGTTGTTATAAAATCAAATTTTGGATGTTTGCCTACAGCTATAACGCGTCTCCAAAAGCAAGGCATTTCATTGTCTAAAGCGAAAGAAATCATCCAAGACATTTCCAAAAAGTTCAGTCACTTAAAAGGTTCCAGAGGAACTGCTATTAATCAAAAATTACAAACAGTGCTCAATAAAAATGAAGGATTTAAAATTATTTGTAATATTTCAAAAATACTAAGTGATGAAGAAGAGAACTTGGATACACCAGAAAAATTAACAAGTAAGGATATGGTGTACTTCAAATTTGCACCCATAACATCAGCAGATGTAGAACATTCATTTTCCTTGTATAAAAATATCTTGGTGCCAAATAGACGATCATTCAAATTTGAAAATATCAAACAATCTCTGATTGTACAGTGCAATTCTTACTTTGAAGGTAAATCATATAATATTTATGTAGTATAAAATAAACATGCCCTTCCTAAATGTAAAACTGTATTGTTAATTTTCAGGTACCGAAGGAGATTAAACATTGACAAACTTTAAGTATAATTTTTATATGTATATATATTGTTTGTTATGTACATTTATATATTATATATCATAATTTGGTTGCTAAAAAATAATTTTAGTTTTTAAATGCATATTTTTGCACTTTTAAGGTTTTTTTTAGTGCATATTTGAATGCATATTTTGCCTCTTTTTAGTGTATAAATGCGTGCATATTTTACACTTTTTTAGTGCATTGAATTCACAGTCCTGCTAATAACATATCAATCACATTAGGCTCAAATATAAGTTCAGCAAATTGAAATATCTTTAGTTTTTAAAAAAAATTAATTTAATCCAAGCAACTTCTACTCAATAGCTAAAAATCACAATGCATATATAGGACAAGTAATATTATACTATTGGGACATGGAATCTGCCAATCTGACAACAACTGATATTTTTATATTATGTTTATTTGTATGTTTATTATTTATTATATTTTTATTAATATTGATAAAATCATTATATAATATACGAAAATATTTACAATATTGTGATGAACCTAATCTTCTGTACTCACACTGATTTTGTAGCCAGATTAATTTTAGTAGTCTGTATAGTGTATATAGAGTTTGAAGGAATTTTAAGAAGTCTACTGCAGTTATCATAAGGTCGTGTTCAAAATAAATAGCAGAATGGAATTTTTTCAAATGCATGAAAGGATGAATGTAAAACAAACAAGTACACCATTTCCGACGAACAGGGACATTAAAATACTTCTTTGAGGTGACTGCAGTCATTAAAAATGTCGTATTTTTTCACCGAAATATCTAATAAAAATGTAGGACTTTAGTTTTATGGGTTTGAGCCCATGACTCCAACGACTCCAAAATAAATTTTTGTCTTATTCTGCCTTACTGTTAAAAATCGATCATCCCCAGCATAATTAATCCTTTATTCACTCCATCCTTGGAATTTCTACCTTAATCTCCCGTCGAATTCAAGACAGTCTTCCTTTCATATTTCGTCCTTTCTCAATGGCTCTCTTGATACACCTAACTCACAACACAAGATATTATACACTTTATCAACTTCCGCATCATCATACAACTCCCTCATATGGACACAATATAATCCTCTATACAGGACATTAACGCCATCTCAATAAAAAAGACTGAACCCAATCACACTAATCCGTTGGCTATTACTTTTAAGTTTCACAACATCGTAATTTGTACTTGAATTTCAATGCACGCTTAAGCGTAACAAAATAATAAATAAACAATTTCGATTATTCGTCCGGAATTTCTCTGAAAGGACACACAAAAATCCAACGCATGGCATTTGATCAAAAACCCCCGTTTGTGTTTATTTTTTTCTTCCCATATCTTTTTCGATGAAAATATTTTGACACATGGAGATTTAATGCGCTTTATATTAATTTTACGTGTACACACACACACACACACACACACACACACACACACTGCATGGCGTAGTATTATTATATTGCAACAGTCTGCGGTTTCGCGTATTTGTCGACTATGCTCTCGGAGACCCACCACCACAAATCATCCTTCTTATTTTTTACCCTTCGAAATTGAATTCTGATTTATTGGCTATCCCTGCCGTCATCCGATTTACTGACCGTTTTTCTTTTAGCTACATCATAAGCGTTTTACCACATACCCATCGAGGTACACCCTCTTTATCGCTTTGCGGTTAGGTATATAAAAATATAAATATACATTTATTTTTTCAAACAACTACGAAATCTCGTTTACCGTACAATAATCCTTTTACACACACACACACACACACACACACACACACACACACACACACACACACATCTTATACACCATAATCGACGAAGAAAATTAATTAAGATTGATATATATATATATATATTTTTTACACAATTAGTTCGGTGGGGCGCGACTATTCGTCACTGACAGTAGTACGCATAGCAAGCTGTCATTCACGCGGTGTTCGACGAGGTGTGTAACAAGAATTACACACCACTAAAGGGACGGCGGCAGGTAATGAAGGATCATGTGAAACCCCAAGTGTGGACTCGGGGCGCGTTCATTAACGCCTCGCGCCATCCACCAGGCTCGATCACTCGAACGGGTCTCTCTCTGTCATTACGTGACGACTAGTCAAATAATTAATGGTTTTCGTCCGCGATAAAAAGCGACTAGACACGGTGACTACAGTCTATACACATTGTATACGTGGGCTGTAGTAGCTGCTCGTACATATGTATATCCCAATCAATAGAATTGAAGAAATGGAAATATATTATTGAAATTAAATTAATATTTTACAGACACAGAAACATATAAATATATTTATAATAAAATATCTCGTTTGGTTTGGGTTAGGTTAGGAACATCTCCTCCTAAGACCGTGATTAATTTAATATTATAATCAGTGCCGCGGCTTGGAAAATTGCTGTGCGGCAATTATGTATACGTGGGGCTTTATTTTGTGAGTAAAGAGGTGATGTAAATCAAACTGTTCTATACAATAATTTAACTCAACATAATAATAATATACTCATACACAGCAAGAGCAACTGATTGGGGGGCCGTAAATTTAGGAAAATTTCATGTCTTGAATAAAATTACGTTGTAATTTAAAAAATAATAATCCTATAAAGACTTATGTCATTATTACTGTGCAATACCACGCAATAACACATAAATAATGGCCTGGACAAATATCACTACAATAGTGTTTATATTATACTCACCACGCAACTATTAGTTTTCAATTAAAAACTAATTATGTGTAAATGAAACTTAAATATCTTTATTCATATATATATACACACACATCAGTCATTAGAACTGTGTTTACTCTCAGAAACAAGCGTTTTCATTAAGGGGGTTTGGAAGCGAGTATTTTATCTTTTTGTCTTGCACACGAATCATAGTAAAATAAACGTTTCGTACTTCCAATGTATCCCGATCATCGACCTAATGATGAGATATTCTGAAAACAGATTTGACTTCCTTGTGAATTTTACTATAGAATGACTTTCTGGCTTTTTTCATTTTTTAAATCTTAAGGTCTTCAAAAATTGATTGTTAGCAATTTTTTTTATTTTAAATTTGTTCAAGTAATTTTTTAAGGATTTATGAAAAAAAATTAGAAATGTAGGAAAGTCATTCTATAGTAAAATTCAGGACGAATTTATATCTGTATCGCATCACTAGGTCGATCAGTACGTTGGAAGTACAAAATGCTCACCGACCAGCACAAAGAGCAAAGAATGTCCAGTGGACGTACGTTTTTGAATCGCTACCGACAAGACGGAGATGATTTCTTTACCCACATCAATCCAAAAACAAAACAACAATTAATGCAGTGGCGACACTCAACTTCACCAAAACCGAAAAAATTTAAGCAAACTCCGTATGAAAAATGAAGGCTACAGTTTTTTGGGACGAAAAGGGGGTTCTTTTGGTTGATTTTATGGAACGTGGGACAACAATTACAGCTGACGTGTACTGTGAAATGCTCAACAAGCTGAGACGTGCGATCCAAAACCGATGACGCGGGAACTGTCATCCGGCGTATTCTCCTCCACGATAACGCACGCCCTCACACCGCTGCCAAAACCAAAGAGAAAATTCAACATTTTTGTTGGGAACTTTTTGACCATCCACCATACAGTTCCGACCTTACACCTAGCGACTATTTCCTCTCCTTGCACTTCAAAAATAGACTGGTGGACGTTTTGAAAACGACAAAGAATTCAAGAACACCGTTGTCAACTGGTTCAACTCTCAGGTGGAGAGCTTCTATGCAAAGGGGTTAAAGAAGCTGGTACAGCGGTATGAAAAATGCTTGGAAGTGAACGGCGATTATGTGGAAAAGTGAAGTAGGTTTGTAGGATACTAAATGTGCTAATAAAACCTTTTTTTTATGATTATAATTTTTTGACCAAACAGCCCTTAATTTTTGAATATGCCTCATATATGTATGTAGTTAATTCTATATTTATTTAATATAATATACTAATAATTATTTTATAAATAAGAATTATGTCGAGAAATTTGATGTAAAAACATATTTTTATTAAAAGTATGTATGGAAAAAAAATGTTTTTAAATTATTATTAAGTGCATACATTATTGCAAAGAAATACAATTTACATGAAAGTATATTTTCAAAATTTCATTAATATTTTTAGAGAATATTACAGAAACCATATTTTCAAATATTTAAGAAAACAATAACATAATATTTTAACTATTTTAAGAGAATATAAATACACGCTCCACTGATGAATAAAGAATATATTAGTTTTCCAATACGATTTATTTATTTATTTATTTATAATGTGACTCAGTATTCTAAAATTAGCCAATATTCAAAATTCAGTGGCAATAACATTAAGGAAAACATTCCAGCTGATCCTACTTTTTTTTAACGTAAAGTTATATACATTTAAAAACAGGCTATAAGAAATACCAAAAATGTTGATATATAAACATAAAATGCAACACACTAAAAACATTATTAAAGCTATGCTAAATAGACAAAATGTCCAAAATATGATTGTAAAGTAGAGTATAAATTATCATAAAATATGTTAAAAATTATAAATTAAAATTTGATAATATTAAAAAAAAAAAACGAAATTTTTATATAAAAAAGCACTGTATGAAATTAAAAAATAAATAAAAAAATCAGTAACTTAAAATCACATGTAACAACGAAAGACTCACAACAATACTTTAAGAAATACCAATATGAAAAACAAATACATTATACATATTATCCAACTACAAAAAAAAATACCAACCAGACCAACACTAATATGGATATTTATCCATTTATTATAAATGATCAATTCAGAATTTATCTGAACTTTAAAGGAACTTACTAAATACAATCATAAAAAATCAAAAGAGATAGAGTTAAAATTATTGAAATTAAAGTTCTAATATATGTAATTTCATGAAAAAAATAACAATATTGGATTTCATTTAGGCAGTAAGGCAATTTTAATAGCCTGGGGCGGCCAAATTACTAAATACTGCTCTATCGGATTTTTAATTATGTAAAACTTCTACACATTTTACATTTTAAACATTTTGCTTGAAATCAAAAACAAAACTTTGAACTGAATTACATGTATAATAAGTTATTATTAGTAACTATTAGACAAATTAATAAAACTTCACATTACCTGACAAATTTTCGCCAAGATTCCAAGAAATCCTTGGAAACACAGGGGTACGGAGAGTTGTCTTGTGATGGAATCGGTCTTTTTTTATTCCACAGTAAATCACTTAATAATTCTTTTTCTGTAATAGCCGTTTGTCTGTGCATATTTTTGGTAATCTCGTCTTGACTATGCATATTCTATAATTTAAAACAAAGACTAAAAACTCTCGTATTCAAAAATTACCTTGTGGATTACATACTCGACACATATTGCAAGATTCAATGTCCGCAACAAATGTTGGTGCCTTGGGAAAGTAAGAATGAAGTATATCCCAAACCACTTCTGGAACCAATCTTCTTATGTTCTTCTCAATAGTCAAATTACCTAATTTAAAAATATAACAATTAGAAATTAATATTAATTATCAATAAACACTATAAAAAAATGTTATGTATTAATTTACCATGTGTACATGTAATGTCTTCATTGAATACCCATGATATACATTCAGTTTCATTTTTATTATCCAAAGAATCGGAGTCATCGTGTTTCTCTTTTTCTTCATGGCTGTTGTCTTCAATGTCATCGTCTTTGTGCTCGTCATATGTTTTTGACTCATTCTGTTTACAATCGGATTTCACAAGAACTTCAGCATCGTCAATTTTAATACTTTCATGATTTGTCTCTTTATTAGATAATTTATCACAATTTTTTTTAGCAATAACTGAGGATAAAATGTTCATCATTTCTTGTAGAACAGATTCTAATTCCAACAAAGAATAATGAAATGGTTTAAAATCATTGAGATTTAAAATTTTAAAAATTGATTCGGAATTGTTAACAAATGACCGAGCAAGTTTTAAACATTTATCAATCGCCTCTATTGTAATTCCACCCATATCCTTGGAATGGTTTTTATCACAAGATTTTAAATGGTTTTTATCTTCTACAAAACGACCGGATGGATCATACACTGGAGACAACAGATCTGGGTTCAAAGGCAAATCCGTGTTCGGAGGTACATCATGATTATTAACATAATAATCAAATAACTCTAAGTACATTCGACGCCAACATTTTAAAGAATCTTTTCCTATCCAGTAACTCTTTACTTTATTTTCTTTACTGAAAAATATAAATAACTACATTAATGAGACTAATGAACACCGATTATATTTTAAACACAAAAGAAATACTTCTGTTTGTAACAATATTATATATTGTACTGAAACAATATACACAATTTAATGGTTAATTTTCAAATAAAAGTACTTTTCAAATGTCAATACATTTAAATATCAAATAACCAAATAATTTATAATAATTAACTAATTTTCAGTAAACATAATAGAAAACCCCATAAATTTAACATTTTAATGATTTAATAATAATAAAGTACAAGTAATTATAAATACTCACACTGTATTATCCTTGGGTTCCCAACTTTGTAAAATACTAGTTATAGTTTTACTTTGTTCAGCGGTCAATGTTTTTGTATATAATAAGGCACATTTATTTCTTACACATTTCCAACATAAAGATACATTTAATTTTAGTCTTGGACCACCTTGATATATAGCATACAATTTGTCTGCCTAAAAGTAAAAAATATATATATATATATTTAGGGATACTTCAAAAACACTGTTTATTTTCATACATACTAGGTCTACCCCTACATATTTGGCTTCGTGTACTTTATCTGGATCGAGTAGGTCGTGTTTACACAAAATTGCACAATTATTTATTTCTTTGACATTCTGATTTGGCGTGATTTTAAACCAGTAATTAAGCCACTGCAATGAAATGGCTTCTCTTTCTTCTTCTTTTCCAGACGAAGTATTCATTTCAGTAATTAAATTCAACATTTGTTCTACAAATACTTTGTCTTTGTCTTCTACATACTCTCGATTACTCTTGATATTTAATATAGTATTTTCAAAGTTATTATTACGAGTATCAACAAGTTGAGTTAGGCGTGGCGACAGCTCCCAGTTGTATGATTCAGTTTTTAATTTTGTAACCATGCTAGTGTGCATGTAAACCAACATGTAGGCATTGTTTGTTTGTAGCATACCTTTTTGTATCTTAGGAGCTTTATTAGTAACTTTTGAACCATTTAGTTTAAATTCATCTTCAGTACACAAATTTAAACCCTTGCCCTTGAGTTTTTCTACGTTTTCATCATTCATTTTATACCATTGTTCTGCAGCAATATCTTTAAGATGAGCTGAAATTTAAAGAAAAAAAAACATACATATATGGGGTTTTTCCTTTAAGCTATACTTCCCCCTCCTGTATATTATTAAATTAACATGTATATTATATTATCATTTTTATGTGAACACAGTCCAGTGTTGTTTGTCCTGCGGTGAGGTCGTGACGTATGTGTTATTAGTTTTATTCAGTGTTCTTACTGAGATGTAAATTAATAAATGTTTTTTTTTTTAATAACTATATTTCGAGTTGCAATATTCATTCATTGACATATTCCAGTTATCCTACATGATTTGGGAGCCTGTCCGGTATAGTGGCTCTAGTCAATTGTTAAATACGTGTTTTTGTGAAGTAATGTTCATTTTTGTCACGTATTCGATATACTTTGTAACTCGTGTGGGGAGCATAGTCTTCATTACTATTGTTGTGAAAATTAAATATTAACTTGACCCGTGACTCGTGAATGAAGTAACGTTTAGTGCGATTTTTTTTTTTTTACTTTCTGTGTCATAATTCGGCAAAACGTTTTTCGTTTATTTGCGTGCGAAATCATAAATTCTGCTATTGGTGAAAAGTGAAGTTAAGCGTAACCACAACCAGGATTAGTCGCAATAGTTTTATCAATTGTTTCTTCCATTAATTTTAATGGTAAGTAATTGTGATTAACTTCAAATAAAATCGTTAAATTCGTAATTCAGTGCCAGTGTAACAAAATGCCACCTAAGCTAGAAATAAACAGCAAGAAAAGGACTCCAATAAGTGCGATCATGGTAATAGAAATACCATTAGCTTTCAGGACGTTCGCAAGTCATTGAACTTGTTCACAGAGGATGATACTTATTCCATTACGAAATGGATCGCCAATTTGGAAGAAATGCGTGATGTGTGCAGGAACTCTTTGTTTATAGTAAGCGACTATTATCTGGGACCATATCGTATAAATGGTAGAGCTGGTCATAACCGTTACAAAGTATTGAAAATGGGTTGTACTAAGGGACCAGTTGAAACGTCAACAGGATCAGACTTCATGAAACGATGGACTACTGAAAGTGACCAGTCATCGTCTGAGTATGAAGAAGACCCAGCTCCCAAGGACACGGAAGAAGCAGAATCCGAGGCAAAATCTGCTTAGAAGGGGGTGAATGTGGGGTTTTTCCTTTAAGCTATACTTCCCTCTCCTGTATATTATTAAATTATCATGTATATTATATTATCATTTTTATGTGAGCACAGTCGAGTGTTGTTTGTCCCGCGATGAGTTCGTGATGTATGTGTTATTAGTTTTATTCCGTGTTGTTACCGAGACGTAAATTAATAAAAGTTTTTTTTTTGCATTACTATTTCGAGTTTATTCGGTATTCTTTATTGACATATTACAGTTATCCTACATATATATAATAATATATATATATATATATATATATATATATTACTAACCGATATAATGACCAGAGTGTGCACTTGAACCTTTGTGTATTAAAACCGCACATAAATGGTACATATGTTTCTCTTTTGAAGATTCATCAAGTTGACCAGATAAGTTCAAATATTGTGCCATGTCTAATGTTTGTGAAAACTGTATATATGTATTTAATTTTTTTTTCTGCATCGTTATTCTGAAAAATTACACAAATTATAAATAATGTTAACAAATGTGTTACAATGAAAACATTTTGAAAATTTACCTATCATAAACAAAGCGCATTAATTGAATATTTAGTACTGGAGGTAATGTTGTTAAACATATTTTTCGCACAGCATCTTGTTTGCAATTACAATGATCGCAGTAATACTGATCATCACCAGTAAGATGTTCTTCTTTTAAAAACTCTTGCAAACTGTCGTGTAATGTTTTATGACCTTTAATATTCAGATCAAGTTCATAAAACGTTGATGGGCGTATAGATTTTTTTTTGCATTTTGAACAACTAAAAAAAAAAAAAATGTACGCAAAAATCGATATACATTAAAATATCAATATAAGATATGGTATAATAAATAATAACCATACTTACGTAGTTACATATTTATATTCACCAAGGAAATTGTCTTTTACCATATCTCTGACAGAAGCATCAGACTGGGTGCTAAACTTGTTTTCCAAGACTGACAGGAACAAATTAGAAAATTCCTGAAATTAAATTTTATTTACATATTATATACATAAACATAATTGATAACACCAATACAATAACCACGTAAGTCTGTTTTCAACAAAATATGTTTTTTACGCAGAACTATCAATAGGTAGAAAATCCAGGTATGTCCAAAACAATATTGTAAAAAAACAAATAGAAAACATCTTTTTTTTTTGGTGTTTCAAAACAACTGTAAGTTCCATCTTCAGAGATGTATAGTTGTCGTGTAATTTTTACAGAATATGATGTACCACATAATATCTTGTTAATATTATTGTAACGATATTCAATGTATAATAAACTTACTTTAAAAAGTTACTAATATGTCTTTTAATATATTAATTTTAAATTGTAAAACATTTTATTTTATTTTTTGTTGTATTATTGTTTTTCACTTAATTGATCCTAACCCAACCACTTATGAGTGTCTACTGACATAAATTTATTCATTTTTTGTTAATAATATATTTCAAGTAATTAGATATTACATTTTGAATGTAACTTGTTTTTGCACATAAAAAAAAACAGCAGTCAGATAAGTTTGGTTATTCTAGTGTTTATTAGTATAAATATTTGAATGGTACCAATTTCATAATTCATTATAAATATATTGCATTCTAATTAACATAACCTAAACTCAACATTTTCTTAAAAATGACATACAGTTTTAAAAAATATGTTTTTTGTCCCCTGTACAATTTTAAAAAATGGACATATTTGGTTATTACACCAGTACTTTCAACAGCACTGTAATAACACAAATAATTTTAAAAACAATTTACTTATTAAATAAAAACTAACATGAGCGTCCTGTTGAAGAGCAGTATTGATTCTCAACGTTGTAATAAAGTCTCCTGGATCAACTGACCGTTGTTTACCACATTGCATTAAGGCAAATACCAGTTGTAGATGACCAACACTAGTTTCTGGTACGTATGAATTTTCAATGAAAAGAGATTTATTTTGTCCTTCCATTGAATCCTCTTCAGGCTTCCAATTAAATATTGCTTTTCTATAAACATAATAAATAATAAACAATAGTACACATTTAAAAAATTATTCAATTTATATTTATACTAGAACCTACATTACAATCGAAATATATTTTACCTGAAATTAATGTTGTGGAACCATAACTGCAGCAAACTGTTAATGTAACAAGTGGCACCCAAATTTTTTAAGCCGACAAACTTATTGTTTTGTCGACGCTCAAGCTCTGGATCTTCATAATCAATCATGGGTGTACGCACTTTATCTTGTAGCCAACGTTGTTCACCGAGTCCTGATAAACAGTATGGGTTGTTCTTGCAATTACGACTAAAAAAAAAAAATAATAATAATAATAAAACTCAGTTCATTAAAACTTTGAAAAACGTTTAACTAAAATTTAGAAATATTTTATAACCTAATCTAACCAAGAAGTAATTACCACAATTATTTTATTTAATCTCATAATATTTCTTACGTAATATTTTTAGTGATTTTTATTGTATTATGTTGTTCATTCAATAATAATTAAAAACAAAATGGTATGAAAAAGAAAACTGTGTATTTTTACAAAATGAAACCTTTCCTGCAAAGAAATCTTTGTATTGTTGTTTAAACCGTTTTCCCACTTATTCTTTATAGACATCCTCGTTGTTCTGGAACTTCTTCCCACATAATGCCCAATGCCTCGTTCAGTGTATCACTCGGACATGCTTATGAACAAGGTGAAGCCAGCAATGAGAAACAAACAAACAATATAACACAGATCTCAGAGACAGTGCATAGTTCTCCACTATGGAAATGCACGCCCTCACACTGCTCAATTAACGCAGCAAGAAGCCATCCATAAAATGGCACGGGGGATACCACCTTACCCCCATACAGCCCAGATTTGAAGCGATTTGATTTTCATTTGTTTGATCTACTGAAGAAGACGTTATGTAGGATGTCAAAGAATCTGTGAAAAAAATGGCTCTTTGCAGAGGGTATAAAAAAGGTAGTTAACTGTTAGGAGCAACGTGCATCGGTGTTCATGGCAATACTGTAGAAAGGCAGGAAAAGTTTTATAAAAATACACAGTTTCTTTCTATAACAATTTGTCTCTACCTCGATTGAATGACCCTCGTATTTATGGATAAAGTACTCAATTTCGTTTCGTCTTTAATATGGTAAAAAATATTTTTGCCAAGTAAAATCAAATATTAAAAACGGTTGAAATGAGTACCACCAGTATCCGGTTCGGTACAGTGACAACATTGTGAATGTATTCTTTTTACGAGGCAAACTAGTCGGCCACTAATGTTACCAATTTCAAAATTATTTTACGAATTTCTATCATTTCCCCTCCGCCCGAAATACTAGAAGTAAGTTTGCCCAAAGAAACGTGTCTGATTACGATTTACTGTAGCGCCCGTTTAAGTACCGGTGTGTCGTCACATCGCAAAGACACGCAAAAACCTAATAAAATACCGTGCAAACTGTGACATAGTTGTCCGACGCAAAACAATACAGTTACAACGGACAGTACGTAAGAACGGCGAATTAAAACGGACGTCTTGACGATTCTAAAAGAATTTTCTACTGGCGTCCGAAAATAAACGCTACGCAGAATATCAGTATCGTCCGCGGTCGAACGACTCGCGCAGATTTCAAACGAACGACGGGGTCGTGTACGTCAAACTGTACGCAGGCGGTGGTGAGAATTCTAAAAAAACGTAGACGATACGTTTGGGCTGTAAACTGACCGGCACGACAGAGGTTTGCACTTCGGAAGACCGATACGATACGCCTTGAGTACGTGATCGTTTTCGATATTGTTGGGATGAACGTTTTCGGCCCAAGCCCACTGACTCTTTCTCTCGTGATCCTTTTTCTTGGACATGTCGCCTCATGCGATAACGGCGGCGGCGGCGGCGGCGGCGGTCCACTTCGGCGGCACGGGAAATAGCCGAACACTCGGCTGCTATAATCGAAGTCGCGTTTGCCAACGAGTCCAACGGACGGACGCGCGCGCCCGCGCTCGAGACCGAGACGGTAATTCGCGCGGGCCGAACTCGCGTCCACAGTTACGACGTTTTATTAAAGGAAATTTATTTTCAGTAACGACGTTCGCGGTACGTTAATAATAATAATAACCAATACTAATACCGATAAAATAATATGTACACGGCGAAACCGGCGTGGCGGCGAGAGCCGTGGGAAAAAAAAAAAAACGAGTAAAACGCGTTGCGCCTTTAACGCGATTCTCCGCGATTTCGGTGCTGTCCGACGTCGACACCGAACGGCATTGGGTCGGCGGCACGCGGTCGTAGGACGGGCAAAAACAATGGACGAATTCACGGAACACGGAGCGACGGATACGAAATAAAATAACGCGAAGTAAACGGTGCGTGCGGGCTTTCGGAACGTCACGTCATGACGGCCGTGCCGGCGGAAAACGAGCGGGTCTCTCGCCGGAATCAAAACGAAAACAACATTGTTTCTATATTAATAATACAATATCACGAGCAACGTTGTATTATTGCTGCTACATTATTATTATTATTATTATTATTACTGTTAAACGTAACATTATGTATAGTTTGTTATACATTTGTGTGAACACTATAATATCGAAAGATTATTATTATATGGGTACAATATCATTTTATTCGGCAATGTTATCTAGGGGTTCCCAACGTAGCGAATAATAATTTTACGCGGTCCCGCGGCGAGTCTACCGGCACGGCGGCCAGTGTATTCGCGCGTAGAGCTGCTGCTGCTGCTGCTGCTGCTGCTGCTGCTGCTTGGCGACGACGCGGCGGCGTTAAACTCGGAGCGCCGATGTTGGCCACACTGGGCGTGAGAGCCGAGAAAAGAGCGGCAACTCGATTCGAATCTCGTCCGCCGCGCGTCCACACGTACGCCGCCAATCAGTTATTAAATTATTACAGTGGCGTAATCATGGCCGTAACTAGCACTACATTTTAGGGGGTAGGGGGGCTAAAAATTAATAAGCAAAAAAAAAGTCTTCACTTTCAGAAATTTTATCGATTGATGTCAAAATTACCCAAATAAGCTAAAAAAAAAAAAAGTAATCAACTTTCAATTACCCAATAACTAGGAATATTAGAAAAATATAAATAAATACATATAGAAAATACTGTACATTTTTAATGTAGTCAGGTTGCCTTTTTGGGGGGAGGGGCTAAGCCCCCCTAGTTACGCTTATGGGCGTAATTAGGATTTCTTTGACGGAGGAGATGATTAAAAAAATGTTCTCCATCCACTCGAAATACATATGTAGTATCAATTTTCAATAACTACATAATATATATATATATATTTGTACATAAAACTTTAGTTTTCATACATTTATATGATTTACAAAACAAACTCTAGGTCTTCAGGTCTTCTATGGATTCATTGACGATTTCGTCGATTATTGTATTATAAAATACGAAAAGTATTTCAAAGTAATAATAATGAAAAATATATATACCACCTTCGTGGAGTTCCTTAATAATTATGTTCATATATTCTTTTTGTACGTGAAAATGTGCGTTCAGGAGTTACGAAGATTACAAATGTCCTATAGCAATGAATGTTTTCCAATACAATTATTATTGCTTTATTATAGGTATCACACTGATAAAGTGATAAAAGGAAAATACAATCATAACATATATGTTCTACGTATATACTTTATAACCATATGCATTGTTGCTGTAGTATGCATTTTTTACTATCGTAACATAACACTATAGGAACTAGGACGGATAAATAGATTGAGAAAACTCAAAACATAGTGCAATTTTAAATAATAAAGTTATTGTAATCATTAGTCAGTAAGTAAAATAATAACAATTTTGTAAAAGGCGTATAATATAAAAAAGGGCAAAGACAACCCGGAAAGGGGGTTCTTTAGTGATGCGCGTGTAACGCGATCACTGGAAGACAATCTATCAATAAAAGTTAATTATTAAAGTTAAATATTTTGCATATTTTATTGTGTTTGTGTGTTTTGTGTGAATGTACGTTGAAAGTAAATCGATGTTCACCACAACATATAATATGTTTAAAAAGAAGCCAAGGGAGGAGATATACCTGTATCTCCCTAATCTTCGGCCCACTCCCCCTGTAAATACGCCACTGTATTATTAATACCTATAATAGGTATGGTTACGGTATGAAGCAGTACCGTAGCCGGGGATGGCTACAGGGGCTTCAGCCCCCCACCACCGAAATGTCATATACTTTGTATAGTTATGGAATACATTTATATTTGGTTCATAAAAATAACGAACCTTGTTACCTCCCACTATATTAACTCCATAAAGTTCATTTTCACCGAACATTTTATCATACTATTATTATTATAGATTACCTATAGACAGAGAACGGTTTATAGCCATAGACTCGTACATAATATAAGTCCTATGTTTATAGCATGGTTGATATTTGCCTTGGTTGGTATTTGGTATATATAAATAATATTTATATATAATATATATATATATAATACATAATATTTATATATTTATTAAATATATTATTATATTGACAGTTTGCGTGTTTTCAAATTTCGCCCACGGTCTTGTTCTGTGGTCTTGCCGTCATAAACTTTAGATAAACATTGTGTACAAACCAGGTAATAACCCTTCGTTGACTGTACGTAGATAATCATGATTACGAATGTTCATTTATAAATCATTTTTTTAAATCTTGTTTTTAAGTTTTGATTTAATTGATTATTATTTATTTTAATATTACTGGTCATCAATTATTTAGATTAGGTTAAGTCTACGCGAATGGTCTAAAATAGTGATGTTATAAATAAATGATTAATATATTCAAGTTTTAGTGTTATTTAAAATGTAATTTAAAATCCCCTCCCCCGTTATTTTGTCTTGGATCCGCCACTGCGCCGAAGCACTGAGAAAGATCTTTCACCACTTACATTCGTACATGATATACAAGAAGAAAATAATTGTAGAATCGCAAGATTTGGAACGTTGACAGGTATCTACTAAATAAGGGTTTGATGATTTTTTTTAACAGTCCACTCATAGAAAGGTTATCATTGTTGTTATGTCCTAACCGCCTTGGTTGGACGAATAAATAATTATAACGCACAATTCATATAACGTAGGTACTTTATTACAACTTTGCACAATTAACAAAAAAAAAAAAAAAAAGAAATAAACACATATTATATTAGGTATATAAAAAGTACGGAAAACGCGTGTGTAACAGCAAGTCAGGAACAGCGTACTATGTATTATGAAAAATTAAACATAAATTAAATTGGAGGTTATGTCCAAAGACATTGCAATTGTGAAATGTTTTAATATTTTTCTTTTTTTTTTAATTCTACGACGACAATGGATACACTTAAATATTGGTTATATACATATTAACGATATTCATTGCTATTATAACGTGTGTAATACAAATAACAATACTTGTTAAATTTTTTAAAAAACTGTGTACAGAATAACGTAATGTAATATTCAATTTATTAAACGAAAAAATGTATAAAAACATGTGATAATACACAATAATGAGAAAAAACAATAAGCGATAACATGATTTGTGAATAATAACACGCGAAACGATGAAATAGACACGTGAAAAAAAATTCAAAAAATTTAATTTTAATTCTGTTATTCAATTGTCTGCTATACTCTGCTTCCAAATTCGTTACTAAATTCCCGTAGTTATTCTTCGTCACTGCGCACTTTGTCAAATCTTAAAAATAAATTAACAAAACACGTTTAATAATAATGGTAATGATAATACGCGCATTTATGAAATGATATATTATGCTTATAACAAACATATACTTAAATCCAACAAAAGCGAAAAAAATCCCTGAAATAATTGCACCACTCACCCCATATACATAATGAATTTTGACAATGATCTCGCCTTGACGAGGTCGGCCAACAGTTATTTCCGCCGTCCTTTCTGGCGCGCGGGCTTTTCTCCTTGACGACCGTGACGATCATGTGAACCGCAAAACCCGATTGATCTGTGTTCAGTAAGGCGCTTAACGCGGGTGACACTGTGACAGTAAACGTTTTACATCCTGAGGGAGAACGCGTTTCGAGATCAGAAGAATATTATTATTTTTTATTTTTTTTTTCTGTGAGAGAAGATGGTAAACGACGTGTTTTAATTTTTGTTTCGGTTCTCCTTTACCCGAAAGTACATTAGGTCGACCTCCGGTTTTTGAAATGATCGCAAGCAGTTGGAAACATTGGACTTAAATTTTCTTTTTTACTTCGTTTTTTTTCCCGTATACCTACTAGCGTTGACAATTTTATGTAGTACCTATTTAAAGAACGTGACGGATAAATAATAGTGTTTACAGACATATAATAAAAAAAAAAACACATGGCTTGTTGAAAAAAGTAACGTTCGATTTTATTTGTTTAAGTGTGAAGAAAGCTCACGGACGTAAAACTTCACTTGATAAGAAAGTATAAACTGAGACGCAAAAAATAAAAAAAATATGGACCGGTTAACCACGTTGAACCCCGCAAATACATATATGGAGGGATTTGAGGATTTTGTGTAATCGGCCTATGACACGAATAATAAATATATGAATATAACATACGAATTATTACAACAAGTCTTAAAGTACCCTCCTTCAATGCTAGAGACAATCCCCCCTTTGCGGCTTTGCTATACCCCAGTCAAAAAAAAAAATTATTTTACTATAATAGTCCGGTGTGCCGCTTACCAACAAATACGAACGGATTCAATAACGCGAGAATATAACGTGTATAGACGAAATATTGTATTTCCAGTGTACGTAGTTAAATAATACCGATACAATCGAATATTAGATATATTAGATAATATCGATACCGGACTGCAACGCCAATATTTTGTAAATAATGTGCAATTTGATTTTCAAAATTTGCAAATCAACAGTTCCGTCATTTTAGTATTCGGAGGGGCCAACTCCATGTAGTTTAGTGCGACTATATAACAATTATTACAATATAACATTCGTATAAGTATTACGAAGATTTGCAAAAGTCGGGGGACCAACTTCACGAAAATGAGTACACGCACTCAGTCTTGCGACGTCCTTGCGACGTCCTTGCCGCGTACACCACCGACTCCTATATACACTATTGCGTTGTGATATATTTGCGACCTAAGTATACCATACCTGTCTTGGAAATTCGGTATTAAATTAACGTATTTTATTTTATTTTATAGCGGTTTCTGTTTCACGAATATTGTACCTCGACTGTTACAACAGAAATCATAATTAACTAAACAGTGTTTTAAAAAAAATATATATATATACGAATATTATATGGGAATACGGACTGCCGTTTGAGTGAAAGAGATTGGAGAAAGAACACGAAAATTCTGGAATGTGGGAAGCACAGTGGAGCTTCACATGAAAATCGTCGCAACATTTCATCAGATCACATTGTATGCCGGGTGCAGTGCGAAGAACTGTTTAAGGGGATAAATAGTACGAATGCGAGGGAAGCGAGCGGGGATTATATACGATTCACAGAAAAGAAGACGTCGTAAGAGCTGATGGCACTATGGGAAAAGTTCAGGATATCAGGACAGATGGAATGATAGAATTTATAACGAAGGAAAATGTCCGGTTGAAGGAACTATTGAGAAATTCTTTTCCCAGAGATAACGACGACGTGTCCCGTTAGACACTATTACTATATATTACTAGATGTACCTTCGTGTTGTCCATCTTTTTGGAACGTTTTACGTTACTGTAACGCGTATATTGATGGTGATCCGCGAATGACGAACAATTCAAAAATAATACCAAATAATGATTGAACTGTACTATGGTTGTGTCGTAGTAAACGCGAATAGAATCAATTACCTATAGAAAAGTGTAGAAAATATTTTGTAAATTTTTCGTACGTGTTATGTCTAGCGCAGAAAGCATAGTGAGACATATCCATGATACGCGCAGTTTGTTGTTTATGTATACGCTGGTGGAAACTACGGTGACATATTTATTTTGTATAACGGATACGCGTACATTGAAGTGACCATATGATTTTAAAATTTAAATAAAAAACGTTAGTTTCATTTTACCCAGAAAAAAAAAGAAAAAAATACAATAATTATGTAATATACATTATTGACGTTTTATAACGTTTAACGAATTTCCTTGTGTTTTGCAATTATATTTTACGAAGGTTTAAACTGTTTATATGTTATGACAATTTGATTTAAAAATTAAAAATTCTAAAATTTAATTTAAAATTTGATCAATAATAATTAAAATTATACTGTGTGCTCAAAAGAAATTCATGAGACTATACGTCTATACGTATATGTATTCTTTTTTTTTAATAATAATAATAATAATAATATGTTAATCCAATAGCTTTTACGGGAAAAAAATGGAAAACATATTATTTCTTCTACTGATGTGTTTATTCCGAGAATAACTCATGAATATTCATCATAACAATTATACAACAATATATGAGAATTGTTTTAGTGAAATATTTTATTTTTTCTAACATTCCAAATACTTCGCACACCATCGTCTCTGTACTTTTTATCCACCTATAATCTTGTATTTTAATTTTTCACCTTCATCCATTCGAGTCCATTCAGAATTATTATTATTTATATTTTTATATTACGCCAAACCGTTATGAACAGTTTTGAATTATAAATTTACAGTATGATTTTTTCGGCATATGCACCAGCTATTTGTATAGCATTTTACCAGTACTTTTTCGTTCGAGCTTTGGATTGTGTAAGACATTTTTGAGTGTTCATTATTATTATTTATTGTTTACAAAAAAAATATATATGATTATACCACGGATTAAGATAGACTGGATGCCGAACGAGAACGAAAAATGAGAATCACGAGAGTGCTTTTGGTATGTCAAAGCTACTAGCGCCTTTGAGCACTAGTGGATTCTATATACACTAATTTATTACTACTACCACACATAAATTCCCTAGTACTGATATCTGTATTCAATCATCTATTATCAAATCAGTAGGTAATCGTTAATAATTTTCTTAATTCTTGGTAAATAATAAATAGTCGGTAATCCTTTCCTGAATTCTTGGTAAATGAATAGCATTAGTGGCAGTTTTTAAGTAAGCACGGGAAATAATTTGGTATGAGAGTGCTAGTGGTCTTGACACAACAGCTGACTGCCTTAGCACTTTTGGGTTTCAATATTTTGTGCGATGAGAAGCTTCGTTCCGCATCCAGTCTATCTTAATATAGGTTTATACTTATAATCATTGTTGGTCATTAAGTAAACGTTTTCGACGCTGACCATATTTCATTATTTGTATAATGAGAACGACCATAACCTTACAAACCGAAAGTTACGTAGATATTTGCGCGTGCATGTGTGTATCAGCTGCGACGACGACCGTGGGCATGGCGCGTCCGACGACATACGATGTATTCCGATTCGAAATGAAAGTGATTTGGTCGTTCGCGCACAAGTCATCTCATTTGGGACAGACCAGTGGCGTGGTGAACTATTTTACTACATGGAGCCAGACATTTTTTTTTTACCCACCCACCCACCTACCCGGGGAAAAGTATGTGCAAATAAGCAAAAAAAAAAAAAAACTACTAAAATGGTGTTGCCCCTAAAACCAGCCCTGCACCTTTTAATCCTACTAATGTACCAACCAAAAGGGATCTCCAAGTCTGGTCCCTATTATATATATATATATACATATATGAATGATTTTAGACTCCCCTCCCCCCCCATTGAATGTGTCATATAATTTGTGGTACCACTGATATTGATATATGATATTACCGATGCGCTATCAGATCAAAATAATAACATAGGTAATGGTAGATTGTTCAATTTAATTAAATAATTTATTATATAGCAGTGATGTTTAGAACTTAGTAGGTTCATTTATTTGTAAATATTCTTACGAACCAATTTTTATATAACAACTAACTCACTTGTAGTACTGTACTACACTACTGAGCAGTGAGCACTGACGTCAGACCCACCCACCCACCCACCCCAAATTTTGAAATGGAGCCGTGGCTCAAAAAAAACCCCTTCGCCACGCCCCTGGGACAGACTATATTATATACTTAAGCATAAGTATTTTAAACACTCATTTAATATTTATTTATGTGTATACAATTTTAAAAAAAATTTTCATGAACGTGAATACGATAGTCGATGGAATAATTGAGCAACCATAAAATATTTTGCGAACTTATAGTAATTATATTCTCAGCTTTAAATGTGACTTGGAGAAAGCGCTCCAGCTGAGAGACTCAATTTGAAATTAATCATCTACGTTGAATGTCGATCGAGTTCCTTTGAATGAACACAGACGCCAATATAATGTACCAGTTACAAATGAAGTCGCTGTTCTTTTAGTTGACGAAAATAAAAAGGTCCAGCATATATGATATTGAGTTGCCGTAATAATAATCAATTACAACGACGAGTTTCAGAGATTCGCTTTTCTTATGGTGATGCCGTACGCAATATCCGCTTTTGTTTTTGAACGAAAAAAAATGGATATCAGGTAAATATTTCTGAAAAATTAAATCCTCTCACCGGAGAAAACACTACAAAAGCGGTGTCCTGCATGGAGTTTTACGCATACATATTATTGCCGGTAGACTATATTTTTATTTAATAACAAATCGAATCAATAATACGATTCGAATTAAATAAATATTGAAATGGAAAAACAAAATTAAAGAACTGCTAATTGAAATCGTAATATGACAAAAAAATAATAAAATACAAAAATAATATCGGGCCCGCTTAAATTATTAAATTCAAATTATTTTCGAGTCGTTCAATTCTCTAAGTTTATTTTTTGAAATATATTAGACTACAAGACAGTAGCGTCATTTCAGTTTTCGAAAGGGGGAGGCAAAAAATTTAACTGGCCCATTTAATTATTATTCCCACTTATATTTAGCTCAATACGATTTCTGATCATAACATAATTCTGATATTTTCGTTATCATGGGCACGAATCGCCAGATATTTTATTTTTAATTTTTTTGGAAGGGGGGGGGGAAGAAATTCATTACTTTCTCAACTGTAATAAACGTATCATAAATGAATATATAGTACATATGAGATTCAAGTTTCCCTTGTCGTGACATGTTAGAAATGACGTTTTGTGACCTGCAGTTCTGAGCCAGTGCCGGTGCTAGGTTTTGCGAGGCCCGGGGCAAATTATACTGGAAGGGGCCCCAAGTTACAAAATACTGAGTGAAAAACTATACATTACACATTTCTAAAGTTAAATTTCTTTATCTTGACTTTAAAAATAATGATAATAATAACAATATAATATGTATTAGAGGTCTATATTAAGTATCTTATACTTACAACTTATAAGGAAATATATCATGGGGTGGGGGTTTTAACAGTATGGCATAGAATACAAAAATCATATTGAAATTTTTTTTTTAATTATTGTATACTAGGTAATTGTTAAAAAATAACTACAGAATAATAAAGTTGTTATAGCTGACCATGGTATCCACTGTATTACATTGTTGCGATAAATTGTACAAATTTTCGGTTCGTGTGGTGATATTGTCAGATCATTGGTTAATAATAAAAAAGAAAAATGTACAAGCTGCGCAATCGTGACGTCTCACGACGGTCGTTAATCGTTATTACGGAGAACCGGTCTAGTGTGATCGCGATAATGCGTTTGTCGTTTAAAATATAGTCTATATTGGGTGTTCCGTTAAATTACCGATCGGTTCCTGTGAATTGGTAATCGACAAAACGCATAGTGTGGCCCCAGTCTAACATAACAATAATATTATTATATAATATAATATTATTTATAGCAGGCGCGGGGCCCTTGAAAGCGCGGGGCCCGGGGCGTGTGCCCCGCTCGCCCCGGCATTGCGCCGGCCCTGTTCTGAGCAGCTTGTTCAGTTTTTTCTTCTCTTTCTCGCCGTCTTGGTAACTATTCTATTTCCGTCATCATCGTCTCGGCACGAATCATGTCAGCCCACTGTTAACAAGGGGGGGGGGGACAAATGCCCACCCTGCCCCCCACCAAATGACGCCACTGCTACAAGATTTATAATAGCTGAAAGTTATGTATTTTTCGACACGTTTTCCTACGAGGCAGACAATAATATCGAAACATGATATAATATTATAAAAAAAGACTGGTTTAATTGAAATTCCGTCGCTATAGGATATATGTTTTATTTAAAAATAAAACTTTGTATATTATATCTACACAAATAGGCTTAAAGTCGGTTTATTAATTTAGTTCATTATTGTCTCTAACACAATACAATTATACGCATATATCTTATTCGTTTTGTATTTTTTTTTTTTTTTTTTTTAAACGACATATCATTATAAACCGCGGATTTTTCTGAACTGTATGTGTTAAAATAATTTAAACGAGTCTAATATACGTGTATTTGTTGTGTACTGTGCACCGGTATTATACGCAAGAAATCACTATATATATTACACAAAAAACATATAATAAGGTACGTAATTATAAATTGCATATACGTAGACAACATTTAATTGAGTTTCATAAAATAATATACAGATATATTTATATTTTTCAAATAATTTCATTACAATAACAATTAACATTACTTTCGTCGATTTATTAAATCGTCTATTATTTTTCAATAAATTATGTTTCCCTCCCCGATTATTTCGATGTTGTTTGAGGATTCATATATAATAATATTTATAAATGTGTGTTCGACGTGCACAGTTCTGTTGACCTAAAGATGGAAACTACGAGCGCGACGTTTCAACGAAAAGGCGTGTACAAAAAGATCAGATTATTATGGAAATTACTTGTGCTGAAATTGACGAACTTGAGAGCGACCGAGAAATACGAGAAGTCGTTGGAACTGTTGATGTGTAAAAAAAGTAAACGAATACCTCTATTATTGTAATGATGTAGGTACATATATTATCCTGTAACTTGTAAGTACATAGTTTTGAGTTCAGTGACGATATAATACTCGGTTTCGCTACTTATTGCAGAGCTCTTTACAGGTCAAATAAAATAACTGCAGTTGGATACGACGAAATGTATAATAATTATTAAACAATTTTTATTTTTTTATCAGCTATTTATTGTTGTTCGCGTTAATTGCGTTAATCATAATCGTCGTGAATAATAATTGTTTTGAACTCATCTCGTATAATTACAATTAATATTAAACGTATTTTCACGTACGATGATTTTACATTTAGCGAATATGAGGAAATTGGATGGAACCGAGTCGTTCGTTACTGGACCATTAACGGCCGGCAGGGAATTGGACGGATTGTTGTGTAAAGTGAGATTGGTCATGTCGAAATTGTACTCGTCGCATAAGTTTTTATACGAAAAGTTACTTATGAGGAATATTGTAATACGACGTCGGACCGGGAAATTCTGCCTGACATCAATACAATTTTAATGCGTCACAAGCAGAAAGTCGTACAGAAGAGGAGAACGCATAATGAATCGAGACCGTATCACCGCAATAGCAGATACGCTTGGAAGAAAGATGATCATGCATCAAACACATTTGTTTCACTTGGATTTGTAAATAGTTTATATCGCTATTAAGAGTTATCGTTGATTATAAGTTTTTGTTAAAAATTAACCATAAAACATTTTTTCGGAATATTAAACGATTTATTTGAAAATAAATGCATTATTATACGTACTACATTTTCCGTGTTACTGAACGTAGTCGACTGACAGTTCGATCCGAAGAGTTTTGTAGTTTAAAACACTCTTTGATTGTGGAAGTAATAAGAAAGCTTAATTATTCAGCACGGATTTTCTTAATTGAAAATTTATTGTAATCAAATTACACATACAATAAGGCGCATACGTTTGATTGTATGGTCGGAGTAATCGCAAGAACCACTCTTAACCTAATCTAACCAGAAGCTAAATCATTTTTTTTTTCTAAATTAAATTGTAATCGAAACCGAACAAATCGTAAAGTTCCAGTCCCTAGTTTTTTTTTTCTTGACAAAAGAATGAATGAAACGTGAAACAGCAAGGAAACCCGTGCTTACTGATATCACATTATCCGTGAACGTTTTTATCAAGATTATAATGATATAAAATTTAATTTGACTATAGGATGAAGTACATTCCCGGTAAAAGTCTATTTTATTTTTTAAATCTATTTAATCATTATTTTGTGCTTAAAACAAAGATTAAAGGGTTGTACATTTTTTCTGGCCTTTAAGAAAACGAAAAATGATCCTGAAATCATTCGTTCTCTAGATCTTTTGCTAAAGAGAAAAATATAATGTATACATATGAAGTCTGTTCAAAAAGTTCCAAAAATAATTTTTTTTATTAAGAAACACTATAATACTTATTCAAGTAATCAACTACCACTGCTTAACCACACACTTTACCCACTGTTTATCCACTGCTGGAAGCCTGTAGAGAAAATGCATTTTCCGGAAGCCTTTTTAATAATTTCAGGGATTTATCTTTTACCCAAGAAGTCCATCACTATATTCTATGGTAGTTTAGTGTGCATGTTAGTGTACGTGATTTTTGATAACGTGTAAGTTGAATAAGTTATTATAATAATAAATTCGTCCATATTCCACAACTCGATCTTCGCTTACATAGAGCGGCGCTCCGGATAGACAATTCTAGTACAGCCCTGCACAGATTAGCATACGATTGAAAAAGAGCTCTACTAAGTTTAAAAAAAAAAGGAGCATTCTGCAAAGAAATTTATTTTATCGTAACGTGTCACTATCATAAGCGGATTTCTCGAGGAGTGCTTAGCTCCCAAATATATTTAATACACGTCTTCAAATCAAAATTATTAAATACTTTTTTTTAAATTTTGTCACTACAATATCCATAACTTGGACGATGCCGGGTAATTCAGCAAGTAGAGTATAAAAACTACAGAGCTGCACGTTATCAAATTTAAATAAATAGTTATTTTCAGTCACATCACATCACATAACCCCTTTTTTTAAAAATATTACTCGACAAAGAAGTTACAGAAAAAAAACCATAAAATTTCATTATAATATAAAACACTACAAAAAAAAAAAAAAACTATATCGACCGCGGTATTCAATTCTATCTATAAACGACGTTAAAGCGTTTACAAAGTGCACAGTTATTGAAAACAGAAACAGATACAGAGATGTGCCTAGGATCAAAATTTAAAAATTAAAATAGGCCCATTTATAAGCCCATTTCGAATTGTAGCAAAGAATAAAATTGGTCCCGAGAGTTATAATTTTAAAAAATATGGCAATAAAAACAAAAATGACTATATTATCATAATAAATAATTTCATTTGTAAAATTAACAAAATATTCATATGACATATATCATATTTATTTTCATACAGGTAACTTATTGATAATACTTTAAAAAAAAACAAATTTACTGTAAAAAAAAAACATTTTAATACATCTTGTAAAACCTTGTTTTTTTTACAGCTAAATTCTGTATCAAAAACGTTGATTATTATTTAACAGTTTAGTCGTTTAGTGGGTACGCCATTAAACAGATATATTATAATTACTTTTTGAACTAAAAGTAGTGGCTTTAATGAAAAGGATCCGATTGGAAAATTAACTGAGCTGGAAAGTATCTATAGGTGGACTAAAATTATTTAGTTGTTTAACGTTAAGGTAGTTTTTTTATAGGTTAGTAAAAACCAAAAACATCGAATTTATCATAGTATAGTAGTTGTCCAGACGTAATTTTAAAGTAATTACTAATTACATACTTTTCGAAATTTCATGATGGTTTAACAGACTACGGGTTTATAAAAAAGAATTTTAAATAGTATTAAATCCTACATAGGGTAGATACAAGATGTAAATGCACAGCGCTCTCATCCTACAAGAAAAAAAAATTAATTTTACATACCTGTATAAACAAAAACAAATCAAAATTACCTGACTGTTCATTACAGTTTTTAATCAGTTTTTGTATAAATTGAATTAATAATTTTTATTAATGTTCAAGTAGTAAAGTAATAGGTATTCAAATATGCTTTTTTTGTGAAAGTACCAAGTTAATATTTTTCTTTTTTGCAAAATATCATATATTCACATAATATTTTAAATACTATTAAACAGCATTTTTTTACAACACAGTCAACGGATGTAGAGGTAAATAATGTATAAAATAATATGTTTTTAAACAATGAAACGGTAAACTGTGCAGTGTGCGGCTATCAATCAATGATATCCGGTAGGTAAGTACTAACAATAATAATATGGGTCTTTTTAGATTCTGAGCGGAACGAGGAAGCTATTGGTTTTACAATGATGTTCATTTTTTTTTCTGTTTACAACATTTCGACTGATGGTACTTCATGAAAATCATTTTATAGTCAACAATAGTCTTAAAACGCGACCCAAAAGACTAGGTACCAAAAATTGTGATAAAAACAGCAAAAACGGGATTTCGAAAAAATTCATTATTGTATATTAATAATAAATAATCGTTACATTTTTTAATTTAATAAAATACAAATTATACATTTAATATACAATCGTTTTGTTGAATGCAATGATTTATCATTGCTTCTAAATTTATTGTTATAACTCTAAATATTTATCTAAGTAATTCACTTAAGCGACACCCGCGGCTCGCTACCCTTTTTTTGTACATATGCACTTCATTTAATTAATAATAATAAAAAATACCTGTATTAATATTTACTACCTACAGAATGAATTACAAATTCATATAGAAAACAAAAATACATTAAACAGCTATACAAAATTTTATATAAAAGTAGATTATTAAGTATCTATATACAGTATACACGCATGAATTGTAAATTATAAAACAATAAGCGATAATAAATTTACAAATAGATTTGAATTCGTCCAGAACTCTACTATTCAGATCTACTTTCCCACTTCTTAATATTCATTTTTTTTTTTTTTATATTCAATAATCTGTGTTACACAAAGAGGAAAAAATTACCGCTTGCTGTAGAATATCTAAGTATTTCTATAAACTACGGGAATCGGTGATTTTTTTTTTTTTTTTTTTTGCATTATTGACTTTGATTTATTATTATTATTATTATTATTTTTTTTTTATATATTTTTTTACTCTGTGATGTTTTTTTGATGCCTATAAATCGAATGGAAACCGAATTTGTAAACTAAAAAAATAATTGTAGGTATTTGTTTAATAAAATGGTTAAGTTTAAACGAAAACGTAGAAATAACAATATCATATTGTATATTTACAACTACAAAAATATAATACTATTGAAACTAACTAAGTATAAGAAAAATAATTGGAAAGGTTGTTTAATCAAATAATATACAACTATATAACAACTGTTAAAATATCGAGTATACGTACGTTAAAATGAGTTTAAAACGTATTTGAAAGCGGCAGTTGTGCTGTGTAAGAGTAATACAGTTATTATACGCAGTATAATATATTTATCATAAGGTTAAATTCTTGCGTACATTTCAATGAAAACAATGGAGTTTATGAAAATATATTCATTTATTATTTTGTGTCACAGTACGATTGCATTACAAATGCAAAGAACTATACAAAAGAAAAATATTGAATCATTGCGAATATTGAAATACATTTCGGAAACGGACATTTGGAAGAATGAAATTAATTTACGGAAAATAATATTGAACGGAAAAGAAATTAATTTAAACTCGTACAAAATCAATCTAAACCAACAAGACATAAACAAAAATGAGCTTGAATATAATCAAAACGAGTACAATACTACAAGGACAGAACACGAACAAGTAAAGGACAAATTAATGAAAGAAAATGAGATCGAAAAAAAGAAAATTCAAGATTTAAAAAAACTGAACAGAAAAGTGTTATCGATTGTATATGAAACGTCAAAAGTAATGTACTTAGCTCTGAAATGTAAGTATTCCGATTTAATTATTGATTCTCTTAAGGTTTTTCTGGAAATAATTGTATCATGTCAAAAAACAATTGGATCGTATGAACGCGAAGCAACGTGTATACAACACACCATCGAATACTTCATTGAACAAAAAAAATATTTTGTAAAAATGATATTTAATTTATTTCATTTTATGGAAAGGTTTTCAAATTTAAAATATTCTGATCAAATATTATTGAAGGCGTTGACATCTATTGTTCTGTTTCTGTTTCATCGTAAAAATTATAACACGGATAATTATTTCAAATACGAGTATATATATTTCGAAATGGAAAAAAAAATAATTGCGCAAATGATTAACTTTGTAGAACGTTTTAGATGTCAAAAATGTCCTATTACTGATTATCGTTATTACTCAAATGATAAGGAAATAGAGAAACAAATTGAAGTACACCCGGGTGATTTTAAAGTACTTATTAGTGAAATATTTGAGCCTATGTCTGTAAAACTCAAAGTGTATATCAAAGAAATAGATGTCAAAAACATTGGAAATCTTAATAGTGGTTCAGAAATCTCGGAATATAATGAAGACATGTACGACACTGAACACTTGATTCTAGGATATATATTAAATAATAACAAGTACTCAGACATACGCAATATAGTTGTAAAAAACGATAATATGGCTGATGCAATGTTTTTGTATAAATTATTCGATTACACGAAGAATAGTTACGATATCAAAACCATATTCAATTTTCAAATGTTAATTATTTCTGTAATAATAGATTTAAGTAACATGAAATTCGTTTACTTGAACAACACGAATAACTGTGAGAATGACACGTGTTTAGTAGAACTAATAAATTTAGTGACTAAAGTGAACACGTTCGTTGAAAAGCTTTTACCAAAAAATTATCCACGAAGTATTGTAAATTCGTCGAAACAGTTGTGCAATTTGATATATGAAGACATCGAATCTTATAGTAAGAGTCCCGACAAGCATAAGACAATACTGAGCGATAAAACATTACGTAAGATAAAGGTGAATACGATCGAGAAATGGGAATCATATAATTTTATTAAAACGTTATCGGTATCCGATTTGATTTTGGATGTCGCTCATCACAAACACTTCAAAAATTTCGTTCGGTTTTTCAAACTGTTCTTAAGCGAACCCTCGACGCTCGGGGAATATAATTTTAACAGCGCACATGTCAAAAGAGAAATTTCTGATGGAAGTATTTGTTTTGCCATGTCACAGTTCCGGGAGAATTTATTTTTGTTTCAAGTATTGTTGTCTAGAAGAAATGAAAAGTTTTAAATACAAACGATACAACGGTACCGATTTTGGGATTCTAAACGCCATTGACAATATGAATGTCAGTTTTGAATATTTGTACCAGGAATACGGTAATATTGACGAAATAAGGAACATTTTAGTGCCCATATCGATTTATTTCAAAAACGTAGAATATTCTAATTTAAATGCTCAAAACAGTATGTTGGTTCAGTATTCACTGTTGACCGCAAACTTGTTGGAAAATTTTGAAATAAATAATTGTATGGCGATAAATTATAGTTTTGAAATGTATCCGGAAATATCGAGCGACAGTAAAATATTTAAATTCGACCAACGCAATGATATCGTTGATTTCGATCATAACTATATAACAGAACAGATAACGAGCGTGGTAAAAGCCCGAGAGAAGCATACGAACGTTCTCCGTTGAAGTGGGTAAATAAATTTATCCCGACCGATTTCTACAAATACTACAACAGTCAATTCAATTCGAAAACCCTCAGCTGGGACGGAACCGAAGACGAAATGAACGGCGTGATTTTGTGTGTAACACAAGATATTATCGACCATAATTATTTAGTCAGATTTCAATTGTTCAAGTTGAAATGGTTCGTTTATAACTTGTTCAAAAAAATGTTATACGTAGCGGAACACAAAAATTACTACCCGTTAAACCCCGACAACTATTTCGAAGACGACGTCACCCTGTTGACGATACGGGATGATTTAAGACGACTTGTTAATCTTCCATTTCCCCATCGCATAGCTACTTACTTGAAATCCATTTACCACGCGTACATTACGAGTGTGTTTGCTGAAAGTGATAAGCCCGAGGTCAATGAGCGGATTAATATGAAAACACAACAGACTATAAGTATTATCAAGAAACAGTTGGAATACTTAGACATAACTTCTATAGAGGATTTAGTTGGTAATTCAATTGACGAGTATAATAAAGTTCCTGAACATAGTAAACCTCCAGTTTCGAAAATAATTTCAATCGATCGAATTCACAAAGAATTTGAAGAAGATTATAAATTCTTATCCGAGATTCTAACGCATACGGTGAAAAGTAAAAGTTCCTTTCCGTTTTCGGAAAACGATTTTTTTTTCATCTACTAGCCAACATCCAAAGTATCTTATACGGGGAAACGCAAATCCGATTACTCCGAATTTATTTGGAGATTAATTCATAATATTTATTAATAAGTTTAAAATTTATTTTAAAATATTTTAAATATATACCAATCAACAAAAAATACTTACCCTTGATAAAACGCGTGTTTTAATGTGTTACAGAAAAACCATTATAATAATTAAATTTAAATTTCTACTTTTTAATAATGTGACATTTTTTTAATGCCTAACTTATATAAGTTAATAATTGTTAGTCAGGATATATGTGTATTTATTTATTCATTGTAAACAAAAAAAAACCATTAAATTTTGTTAAAAATTAACCCTACGTTTTTAATTCTCGTATTGCCATTTCTTTCAATAATAAATCATTGCATTTGATAAAACAATTCTGAGCGTGACTTTGGTGTACTTTTTTGGTTATATAACAACAAACTAACCCTTTTTATGATTTAAATACCACAAAACCTATAATTGCTACAAATAGGCCAAAATTAAAATAAAGTTTTTGAAAATATTTTCGCCTTAATATATAATATAAAGTTACATATTTGGTAAATATTTCAAGTTCCTATAACCATTAGTATCAAAATAACGAAGAAATAACAATAATCGATTTCGATGGAATCGCATTTTTACCGTGTTTTGTATCATTTTTCGAAAGTTTTTTCTGACGCCTGAAAAAAATATTGAGAAAATTGAAAAATTACCTCTCTAAAGTACCAACTACAGATGCAATTTGCTACCGAAAAAAAGGTATTATACGACTGAAGATCGGAGCGCTCTTTCTTGTAAAATTTTTGGGTACAGATATATATAAAAAAAAAAAAATTACATCATTGCAAAACCAATACATTCCTCGCTTCGCTCAGAATCTAAAATAAATATACACACAGGTAAATTACTGATTTTTTTTTTAATGTATATTTAATGTAAGTATACAAAAAATATATATTCATGTTATACTGAGTTAAAAATAAGATATTTTTTTGTTATAAATTATAATACCGTTAACATTTAACGATACTGCGTTAAGGCCGATAATAATATTATTTCTCTTCCTCGTTACCAAAATCAATCGTATCGACGGACAACGGTCGATCGGTGCACAGCGCGCGCGCACGCACATTATTATTATTATTATTTTTGTTTGCGAATTATTATTATCTATAAAATTATTAAATTTTCGTAAGAGGGCAACGCCCGTGTTGTTGTTCGAAAACCACCGTCTCGCCAACGTCAATTTTTTTCATATTTGTCGTAAAAAAACTACTGTCGCTTATTATTTTATTGTTAAAATTCACATAAAGTGCTGCGTCGAATACGCTTCATTTTATTCAGTGCCGTAGATAGGATTTTTATATGGGGGGATTCGTGCATTATAATCACGGACTAAGATATCTTAGTCCGTGATTATAATCGTGGGTATTGTAATGATTTATCAGCACAAAAATCTATAATCATGTTTATCAATGTTTATAATGGCATAGACCAAATTAAACATTTATACATTTTTATTTATTCGTATGGCTGGAAACACAAAAATTAATATATAATTAGGATAGAGCAGTAAAGATGTTGTATGTGTCAGATTATAAATTATAAATAACACATAATAATAATCAAGATCATAGATTGATATCTAATTTCCTTAACCATTCAATAGCGTTTGGAGTTGCATTTATACATAATGTTATTATACACATTGTTATTAGGTACTTATTTTTCATAAATAACAAATCTACTTAACATCAAGATGTTGGTAAAATCTAAATATGAACATACATTTTACTGCAACATCTGCAATGCTGTGGTGCGTAAAAAAAACAAAAAATTGAAATTGTAATGGACGAAGGTTTTCCTCATGAATATAAGAACAATTGAACCGACGGAAAGTCTTGGTCCCTTTCCTTAGCCCATTTGTGTCGCACTTGTAATTGGGACAAGTATTCTTGACTCCACCTTTTCCAAAGGTACCGGGAAAATTGATTTATACGCCGCCTTCTGTCTAGCCGATTAACGGGTGTAGAATTATAGTCAGGCTCCGGTATAGCAGTTAGAGTTTACCTACGAACAGATTTCCTTTTAACAAGTTATCGACCACATATAAAATGAAATATATTCATAAAACTAATTTACTTATATATCTTAATAACTTTATATACGGAATTTAAATGAATAAATTTAACATAATGTATAAAACAATCCATGTAATAATATCAGTTTATCTGAACACTTTCTTGGTTTGTTCTCTATTCCTTTTTCAAATTATTTTATAATTTTTTTCACAACTGCGTAGATATGTTTAGAAAAGCTTTTGGTAAACCAATAAAATAGTTTAGAGACAGCAACAATAATCTGCACACTAATATTTTATACAACTACTGAACTACTTTATAAAATCTAAAAGTAAATGATCATTTTTCTACAACACATTAAGCGCTATTAATTATTATAGCTATTATATATAAGTATATAATATATATGTATACCTAAATATACATAAATACATATAAATAGTATTAGACTAAAAACAACTGTTACAATATCGAGTCCGTTCTATAGAACGCAATGAGTGATACAGCTGTGTAGGAAAAAAAACCACGACATATACAAACGAATGATTGTTCTAATATCAACAAGTATTGGCTAGCAAATATAGTAAAGACTAACGAATTAGTTACAAGTAAGTTTTACAACATAGGCACGCGCATCATGAAGTTTTTTACGTCGTGTTGTATTTTTTGGTGTTCTACTGCGTTCGCAATGACAACGAATAACAAAGAAATGCAAGACATTTTCGAAAACCTAGTGCAAAATACAAACACAATTTTGAAAGATGAGATTTGGCGTACATATTATGTAATATTCAACGGAAGTATAACAAATGTACACTTGTTACAAAAGAAATGGAGTATTATTCGAAATATTATGGAAATCGATTTAAAAGGAAATAAAACAACAGAAAGCAACACCGATGATAAACGTCAGTTATATAACACAAAGTCACTGCAGTCTCTGTTTGAAATTTCAAAAGTAATGTACACAGCCTTAGAATGTAAGTACTCAGATTTAATCGTTAAATTTCTTACATATTGTTTTTACACCGATGAATACGACAATTCTCATGGCCTAAAAAAGCACATTCCGAAAATGATATTTAACTTATTCACTTTTAGTGATTACTATCCGAATTTGATGTCCGTTGATCAGACATTAATATTTTCACTAATATCGTTAAATACGTATTTTTCAAACCCTATAAATTATAATTTCGATATAAATAAAACAATAATTGCCAGAATGGTCAATATGATCGAACGATTTAGATGTAAAAATTGCCTTATTTCAAATAATGATTATTACGGCGATTACTATGACGCGGCCTCGAAGATTAAAGAGTTTTCAGAACATCTACAACGTTATTCCAACGAAATAGATATTGAAATATTAAAAGGAGCGGAAATGTCCACATATAATGAAAAAATGTACGATCCAGTACATCTATTACTAGGTCATGTATTTGAAATGTATACGAATATCGGTAATGTAAGTGTAAAATGGGAGAATAATCATTTGACAATGGTTGAATTTTATAAAAAAACTACAAAAACGAATGATATCAAAGACATATTCAACTATCAAATGTTTTTTATTCAGTTCTTGAAAGATTTATTCGTTATGAGATTTATTGAACTGAACAATAGAACGTTTAATATTGCTTTTAAACTTAAAGACGCGTTGAGTGATTTTGATTTGTACATAAAACGATTAATACCAAATAATTATCCACCACATTTATACGGTCCAATAAAAACATTAAGAAACGCGTTGCGAGATGATTTGAATAGAATACAATCGAAGTTATCTTCTAAAATGTTCAACGTGTCATTGTCTGATGACACGAAAACATACTTACAAGTAAATACTATCGTCGTCGATAAGTTTGCGTCAAGTTTTATAAAGCAAATAAAAATGACCGTTTTAATTAAATCGATTGTCGAACATAAATACTTTAAAAGTTTCTCCAAGTCTATTCGACTATTTTTAAGCGAACCCAATAATCTTGAAAATTATCATACAGTAAAAAAAAATCTAAACGAAGAACTTTTTTCGAGACATATTTGCCAACAGATGCCACAACTCCGAGAAAACTTATTTTTGTTCCGGTCGTTGACAGCCGGTAAACAGCAAGCCTACCACTTGATTGAAAAGACTAACGGCCCTGATTACTCCATATTGTCTTCTGTAAATTTTATAAAAAAAAATCTTGCTTACGCTTACAGCAAATTCAAGAAAATCCCCGAAATCATTGACATTTTGGCACCGATAACAATTCACTTCAAAGATTTTAACTATTCGACGTTAGAATGTATATTAGCGAGTCAATATATACTGTTGACCATAAACTTAATGGAAGGTTATGAAATACATCATTGTCGTTCAACTAATTTCAAATTAAAATTGAATTTGGACATGTATTCGAAAATAATAAAAGAAGAACGTTTGCACAATGCCGTTGTTCCCGAAAAAGTCTACAGTCCCGCCGATTTTAATATCAAATATTTAGAGAACCGAATTATAAATGGAACAGAACAATTTGTACGTGGTTTCGACGAAGAAGTTGATGCTGATTTGGCGTGGGTCGATGTATTAATCCCAAACAGTTATTTCTATTATTATGATAGCTGGTTTAATTCCAATACTCTCATGTGGAACGGGATTGAAGATCACGTTAATAACGTGGCTCTAAGTATAACGCAAGATGTATACGATTACGATTATCTTGTCAAATTTCATTTAGTCAAACTGAAATGGTTGATTAATAACGTTTTCAAAAAAATGTTATACATTGTCCGACACATAGACAGGTTCAAATCTACTAACTCCGAAGATGGAATCACTACTTTTTCCACAATAAATAACGCGTTGGAAAGTTTTAAAAACCTCGCATTTCCATCACTCGTACGTCAATACGTAAATTCAGTTTTTGCTATGTACATTAAAATGTGCATAGACGTTGAAGAAAAAACGACAACTGAAAAGTGCAAAAGTATTATGAGGGAGCAGATTGAGATATTAAAAATATCCGAAACGGATGATAGTTGGAAAATTAACGATTTCATTCATGATCGTGATGTTGTTTATTATTCAATCTTAACAGACATTGATTTCGCAACTAAGATTTTGTCATTCATAGAGAAGAGTGAAATAATTTTACCAGATAATTCTTTTTACCTCTATTAACTCAAATGCCGGGGCGTCATTTCATTTTTTTTGTGTGTGTGATGTTTCAAGCAGGCCATTTTGGAATTTCACCAGGCCATATAAAAATAAATATATATATATTCTTCCACTTACCAGTATTTATTTTATTTTTTTTATTAGTTCTCATTTACAGTTCTCTTATTAACATTTTCTTCATTATTGTTATTATTTTTCTCTAAATCTTCTTCAACGTCTGCTTAACTGCCTCTGAATTTTGATATTACCTATATCATCTGCAAATCGGAGTAGGTATATCTATTTTTGGACCATTTTTGTTTCGTCCTTTTTCTTTATGTTTACTTATGTCTTAATAAGTGTTTAATACGACTGAGGAGAATGCGTATAGGTACATATCCTTGTATAACACTTTTTATTTTTGCTTCTTCCTTAAATTCTCAAATTATTAACATATATCTTACATAAAAGGAATATCATATTTGTAATATTGTAAAATTATTTATGTTATCATTTTAAATCTAGGATTTTAGTATTATTTTGTAAGTGAACATTTTCTTTTTATACTTTTATTGAAATAGCATAAATTATTAGAAATTATTATTTGAACGGTAAAACGAATAACATTATATATTATTTCCTAAATCATAACAGTAGTAAATAATTAACAGAGATTATATAAACAAAGGAAAATGTTTAAACCTAATAGAAATATTGTTTAATTTTACGCATAATTAAATATTTAAATAATAATAACAATAATAATAATATATTCCCGACATTTGCAAATAATGTACTAATATATTATACTGTTATCTAAGTTTAATTTTATTTCAGTAAATGAATAAAGTGTACATTTTAATATATTATGTTGTAATAAAAATTGTATATGGTTTTTTTCAACATAAGAAGCCTATACTCGTATACTCTGAGTGCCTAATTTTATTAATTCCGTGAGTCCTTATTAGTGTACCTATATGCTGTGGGTGAATTCACTAGACTTTTGAAAATATTTTATATGTATGCTTATAAGTCATATACTCATATACCTATGTAATATGTATATATTACATATGCAATAGTATACTGAATATTGGATTATGTACTTCTTTTTTTTGAAGCTATAATCGGATTTGTAAAAAATATTTCTTACTTTTATTTAACATAATATATAAAATATTTAAAGTATATATAATATATATGTATGTATAAATATATATATACATTTTTAAAAGAAATAAAATGTTGACTACCTACTTTTTAGTTTTTTTTTCTCACAATATTTGTTTTGGAAATTTAGTTACATTAATATCACATTTTCAACCAACAATTTGTTTTTTATCATTTATTAGCATTTAAAATTAAGGTGGTTTTAGTGGTGAAAAAATTTTGAAAGCATCTCGCTCTGAAAAATTTATAAGACTGGTTCGATTTTTGTTCTGTAAAATTCTATAGAATCATTGACATCAATAGAAACAAATGGATGCGATTTTTCGAATAATACATTTCCAACATGAGTACAATTCATTAAGATTTCCTTATTTAAACATTGTTTACTTATAGTTAACTGTTGCATATCTAAAATGGATTTTATTTTTGTAAAAACACTTCCATTATTCTTTAGAAGCCATTTTAGTATTCTTGGGGTTTTTATAAAATTATTATCAGACTTTGTAATAAAGTATTACAATTTTATTAGAGCAAATGGTCTAAACCAAAATAGTAACGCCGTATTCTTTTCACTAAGTGTAGTGAGACGGTGGAAAGAAAGTTAGTGAAAAATGTTACACATGCCAATAATAATATTATTAATAACATACCATTAATTAATGGTATGTTTTAAAAGTGGTTTAATAAACAACTTAAAGCAGTATACGTATTATGAGGTGTGAAAGGACAGGAAAATAATATGTTTTTAGTATATATAAACATAATGTGTTTTATTATTATTATTATTATTGTAACGCGTCGGTTACTGGTGCCCTCGCTTATAGTTGGGTCGCCAATCTAAGCCCATAAAACACCGTACTGGCGAAGGAGGTTTAGGATTTTTCTTTTTTTTTTTTAAATTATAGATTTCTTTTAGTTCACAATATGTTATGTTTATTATGAAAAACTCATGGACCTACGAGTCCAAACAGCAAAAAAAAAAAAAAAAAAAATGAAACGATTTAAAATATGTAATATTGAGAAGAAAAAAACCTACAAAAGTATAAAATATAAAATATGATGAAAATATTGAATAATAGTAAATATATAAATCAATATATGAATACCGGCCAAGGTAAAAAAAAAACATTACCCAATTACGAAAATCATTGCCCGTGTGGCACATCGTGGGAGAGATCCCTTAGGATCTACTCCGTGTTTCTTTGGAACATTTTGAACACAAACTTCAAAAAATAACTGAATATAAAAAAAACAATTTTATGTGTCACTCACAAACGAGTCGAACCAAGAGTGTGGTATGAATAAATGTTAATAATTGGTCTGGTCGGCAATTTACTGTCGTATCAAACATGTTATTTGGGTGCTGGTTATCGGTTCGTACTCGTACCGGTTTACATCGTTGGTATGATGCGTGTGCCCTGTTAATTAGACGTGCGACAATATATTTAAACGTTACATTATTATTAAAAAAGTTAATGCCTAATAAGACTCAAATACAGTTAATATATATAAATATATATATACATCCACAAAAAAGTACTTCGGAGAAGTAAAAAAGGCTTTCTGTACGTAAGTTGAAGCGATTGGGAGAAAAGATAGAATTTGGAGCTTAATAAAGAAATGAAATCAATACCCAAATTCTGTGCCGAAAAGGCACATTGTTGAAAAAATTCCTGAATTTTGAGGTTAATAAAGAAGTGAAATCAATCCCAAAATTCTGTGCCTCAACTTGAAAAAATATCAATTCACAAAAATGTCAAGATGTTCAACTGTACAAACATAGAAAAAAAAATTAGCACAGAACGGCATATATTAATGATGATATTAGCCATAAATCGGAGTTGTCGACTTGTTTACGAGTTCGTAGTCTGTCTGACTCGAATTTTTGTTGACAATCTTTAATTCGTAATAGTAGTACAATAGTCTCGCTATCGGGTCGAGTTGTTGTTTATTTGTGTGCTGTTTCTTCTCGGTGTTTCTTACGCACAGAAAGGAGTCTCTAGCGAGACTCTTCGATATATATATATATATATATATATATATATATATATATAGTATGTACAAATTAAATGTAAAGTAACAGGATAATTTTAAAAATAGTACACATTTAATAAAACAATAAATTTACAATTAATATCTAGACTCCAGAGCAGGGGTCGGCAACTTGCGGCCCGTGAAGCAATTTTTATGGCTACCGCACAAAGATGTTAAATTTAAAAAAATTATTCTATCAATAGTATAAATAATGTAAATATTTATGGGATTTTTCTAAAATTTAATCTAATCTCGAGCGTTAGATATCGCATTAGTCTACAATTTTACTTTTTATATTTTTTTATTTAATTTTTTTCCTAAAAGCAAATTTTTCTACTCGGAAATTTGTATTTTCTTATATTCATATTTACATGTAAAATAACACTGAAGTGAACTGATATTATAAATTGAATGATAATAAAATTATTAGTATTATGTCATATGTAAAATTTGCTTTTTTTATTAATGTGCCCCTCGATGAAAATAAGAAAAAAATAAGGCCCACATAGTTAAAAAGGTTGCCGATCCCTGCTCTAGAGTAATGCAGTTTAAGGTAAGGTAGACTATTACAGAAGAAATCGACATTTGATAAATTTTCTCGGATAAGAAGTCTGTCAAGCGAATTATTATGGCCATAATTTGAGCGGTGGGTTCTCACAGAAAATGTTGAACATGAACGAGTATTATAATGTGGTATATGAAAAGAATTCGCTCAAGAAGTGGGGAACAAGTGATAACGTCATTCATAAGTTTATGTAAGAAAGACATATCTGATATTTTGCTACAGACACGTTTTACACAATAAGAAAAAATAAAATAAAATATACGACTGACATAATATTTTGAGTATTTAACTGTTTGTTCTATTATACAATAAAAATGCCATACGTGATTTATGATCACGAAACAGAATAATATTTTTATTTTTTTAGACTAATAGTTTGTAGTCATTTATACTAAGGTGATTACAAGAAGCTCTTCTTTCTAAATAGTTGACGATATAATTATTTGATATACAAGAGTTAAATGGGTATATATTTTAATTGCTAACATATCAGGCTAAGTTTGAATAGACAACAGATCATACTATAACATGAATATAATTGCATACCTAAAGATCAAGATTACATATCATGAATTTACCAAATAAAAGACCAATAAAAAAAGTAAATTATAAACAAAAATACAAATATAATTTACATGTATTATTATTTTAAAATTAAATATTTTTGACAATTTGGCGACTGGGGAAAATTTTAATTTTTTTTTTATCGACATTATTTCTTAAATGATAAGTTTAATTACTGCAAATTTTTGTGTATAATTATATTCAAAATATAAGTTTTTTTTTTACATACATAAAAAGCATATTTTCATTTTTTTTTAGCACGATATTTTTGTTATATTTCGAGTACAATTTAAACAGCGTGAGTATATTATGGTTAAACATACAACTTTGATCGCGTACGACTGCAGTCTGCTAGACAAATGTACATATTTGAACACATTATTTTATGTTTGGTGACATGTTTACCTACTTTTACCGTTCATTTTTATAATATACATGATATATAGCCTATAATTATTGTAAAAACAAGGCGAGTTTACCTGATACTTCAGAAGACAGATAATCAATTATTACCATCAAGTTCGAAAAAATCAAAAGTTAGTAAAAACACTATAAATAAGTCAAAGACAGTTCTTCCAAAGTGGAGAAAAGTGGTTCCAATATATACAACAAAACCACAGAATGAAGAAAAAAAATAGTGGAACATATTGAAAATAGAAATGACGGTAAAACCCTTTTCGAAGTTTTTTCATTGTTTTCCAGTGACGATGTCTGGGAAAAAATAATTTCTTATACAAAAAATATGCCTATGATAAAAATCGGCATTCATTTACAATTGACAAAACTAGCCTAAAGCGATTTTTTGGCATTCTTATTTTTTCGGGGTATCATACTTTACTATTACCAGCTACAAAACTGTATTTGTCTAAAGATGAGAATAAAGGAGTAGCATTAGTTACAAACAGTACGAGTAGGAACAGATTCGATTCCATAAAGCAAAACATACAATTATCAGATAATGATTAACCTGATAAAAACGAAAGATTTTCTAAACTAAGATCTCTTTTTCATATGATAAATAAAATGAATATGCAGTTTGGTGTATCTGTATTTTTTCATAATTTATCTATCGATGAGGAAATGGTGCCATATTTTGGACGACATTGTTGTAAGATGTACATAAAGGGAAAGCCAATCACCAGGTTTGGATTCAAACTATGATGCCTATGTAGGTCCAATGGTTACTATTACAAATTCATACCTTATGGTGGAAAAACAAACACTTATGAAAATTAATTAGGACTGGGAACAAATATTGTAATGGAACTATTATCAGTTGTTCAACAACCATCTGTTCATAGCGTATTTTTTGACAATTTTTTCTCTTCATACAAGTTATTCTGTTTGCTGAAAGAAAAAGGTTTTTATGCTACTGGAACAATTCGTGAAAACCGTACATGTAATACTGCGATAGAAACTGTAAAAAATATAAAGAAAAAAGATTGTGGCACTTATGATTTTTCTTTTGACAATAAACAAAAAATATTGTTGGGCAGATGGAACGACAATTCTGTGGTGACTGTTGCAACTAATAACTGTTTGACTGAAACTTTAGTAGGCGCAAAAAGGTAAAACAGAAAACAAAAAAAGAGCGTTTCAATTCCTCAGCCAAAACAAATACAATGTATTACTAATAGTATGAATACGAAATAAAATATACATATTAAATATGATATATACACTTGATGATAGATTGGTGAATCGAGAATGTGGAAAATTTTCAAAATGACAGTTATTTATTTTATGAATTTTTAGTCACCAGTTTAACTGTATATTTTCTTATTTAAATTTGTTATAGGATAGTTCAAAATCATTTAAATAATAAAAAAAGTTATAAAAAAAAAAAATTTCACAGTAAAAATAGTTCTCTTGAAAATTATCGAATATTATTATATTGCTTATTCGCCGCGTAGATCAGCAGTGCACAATTGTGGAAAAATTGACTATATTATGAGAACCACAGACAATTAATGATTAGCTCACTTGATTTTAATAAAATTAAAAACTAATCACCATAATAATTATTCAAAATAGTCTTGAGCAAAAAAATGTTTTATCATTTATATACTGTTACGGACTCGTTTAAGAGACCGCAATACTTAAATAAAGAATAACTGTGTTCGGTGAATTATTCTACAATTTATAGATGTAAATGAGAAACTATAATAACATTATTTAATAAATGCTCTGTAAAATTATACTACAACTATACTGTTTCGAATAACGCTCCACACAACACTGCTCGATCGTCATCGAGTACATGTTGGTGTGCCCGACGTCCAGTTGAACTGCTATATCAGCAATTCCTCGCGACCGACGAGGCTTACAATATAATATTCTGTTACATACAAATACTTATAATCAAAATTAAAACTAGGGGTTCTTAACACCCCCAACCTAAATGGCACATAGGGGCCCAATGGTCCCAAGGTTCCATATCAATTATATAAACTTAGTTATTCCCTAATACCTTGTCCTGATCAGCTTCTATAACTGCTATTTCAGGCGCATACATCTTTACATTTTTTTTCCTTATCGTCAATACAATTACAATAATGAACATTATTATAAAAACATATACAATTACAAAATGAAATTCAGACTTCATAACTAATAGAGGTTCTCAGTCTTTCATAGTCTGCATGACGTGCTAATGAATCAGAAGTTTTGAATAATTTGATATTCGGAATGTTCTGAGGTATTAAATCGTTAAGTATTCCCGATAAAGCGGACAACATGTTGTTCAGCTGACCATTTGGAAACAAATCTAAATCATTTCTCTTCTCATTATTAAGTGGTAGCATAACAGATCCTAGGTTATGTACTTCACACCTAGAGGTGGTAGTCAACCTGCCAACCCCAGAGATTCAATATTAAACTAATGTTCTGGATTGGTACAAATAATTGTACTCGTTTCTAGTTGGGTACAAAATAACCATGAATTTGTTTGGGGAATCCTACTCCAAACTGAAGTATGTATTGATATATATTTAATACTGCATGATTTAGGAAGGTTCTGCTGATTTTTGAGGAGCATTATCTCACACAAATCAGATCTATCTCTGTGGTGGATGGGTTGACTTCCCTTACATAGTTTGAAATTTTTTAAATCTAGGCACGATTCCCATTGGTCTTGTGTCAACGTGAAGTATTTCTCGTTATTGCTACTCAGTGCTAGATGGTCAATTTTGGGTGTGATAAATACTAGACTATTGTTTGTTATTGGAATTGGATGGTAACTGTAGTATTTATTATTAGGAATTAAAGGAATCCGTATCATGAATATCAAATAGTTTTCCTCGTGGAAAATTGATATGTCCGATACTTTATAAAGTTCTGGAAGAAGTTCAGTAAGGATCTCCAAGGGCAGTGCTACACCCATGGGTAGATTCATTTTTATTTCTTTAAGCTCTGTAATCATCCTTTTTGCGGGAAATGCACTAGTGTGTATCTTACCTAGCATAGCTGAATTTACAATTACAATGAGGTTCTGTGTTTCATAAGCGTATTGATTCAACGTTATTTCGAAAAGCAACGCTTGCTCTATTAGAGTTTCTTTGATCTGCAGTTTGTTAATATTTTCTGTATTTATCATCACTTGGGTCTGCAGGAATAATACGTTGTTTTCAATTTTCTGCTCATTCTGTATGATACACTGCAAAGTGTCATTCGCTTCACTGATTTCTGTCTGTACAATTCGGATCTGGTCTTCCATTAGGTTAATGTTCTGTTCTCTGTTTCGTACGAGTTCTGATACTTTGTTGAAAATAAATTCGGTATCAAGATTAAAGGCGGCCCCATACAGTACGTTGGCCAGACGACCGATGGTTTTTCCAAAACCTCTGCGAATTCAGATCTTCGGACCTTCGGACGCGACGACGGTGATGACGCGTACGACACGACAGCACAGGCGGTACTGCGATATGTAGTAGACACAACGAAGTGTATCCACCGGCCGCGTCCAAAAATGTGCTGACCGCGCAAAAACTCGTTGTTTTAATTCGGTTATAACAATAATTTAATTATAATAAAATATATATTATAATACCGTAATTTTCTTCTATGATTTTCTGATCGACCGATGTAGTGAGTGTTCTGAAATGCTCCGAATAATATTGATGTAAATTTCTTCCACCACTCTTGTAGCTATCACCCTTTGACACAGTAGCCGGATACTGATACACGTATCCCACCGGTGCCACCAAAAATGTTACGGACTCGTTTAAGAGACCGCAATACTTAAATAAAGAATAACTGTGTTCGGTGAATTATTCTACAATTTATAGATGTAAATGAGAAACTATATAATATTATTTAATAAATGCTCTGTAAAATTATACTACAACTATACTGTTTTGAACAACGCTTCACACAACACTGCTCGATCGTCATCGAGTACATGTTGGTGTGCCCGACGTCCAGTTGAATTGCTATATCAGCAATTCCTCGCGACCGACGAGGCTTACAATATAATATTCTGTTACATACAAATACTTATAATCAAAATTAAAACTAGGGGTTCTTAACAATACATACTAATATACTATATAATGAAATATTTTCAACTTGCGTTTTGAACATGATAGCACTTCTCTTTTGACAACTTGGGATGGACATTCATTTCCCCGAGGTGTCAATCAGCATTTCTCCTCAAGTGTATCTCCTGGGAATTATTCGACATACTCATATTCTGAAATGTTTTACATAAAAGGTTTTTAGATGTATCAGTTTATATTTCATACGGCTTTAAATGTATGAGGAAAACTAATAAAATACTGCAAAATAATACTTTAAAGTTGTGGACATACCAGATTTTTTTATTCATTTTAGTTTTTGTTGAAATTCTTAGAATATAAATTCTAAATACTTGAAAAACTATATATGAGCAAGACTATATATTATACGCACACAGATTTAAACATTTTAAAATTTTAAAAAAAACTGATTTTTTTTTTTTGTTTTTTTTGAAAATCTTAAAATTCAATAGGCCAGTACCTAGGTATCATTTTACAATAATGTGTTTATGTCTATGTACTTATGCATTTTTAGTCAGAAAGGATCAAAATCATCTCAGAACAATTAATAATATATTCTAAAAGTATAAAAAATTTGTTTATTTCATATCAAATTTACCATATTTATCACAAATTATTTTATCATTTGGGTGCTGTCTTGCCGCATCATGTGGCCCGGTATCCATACCGTGTACCACCGCAATTTTTCCACTGCGTCGTGTGGCTCAAGTCTAAGGTAATTTGTTGGCGTTTAGTTCAACAATACTCTATAAATTATACACATTATTATTTATTTTATAGAAATTACAATACTAACATTTTCTTACCATTGTTACGTTAATCCATGCTTGTGCGACATATGTTAATGTTGCACGTTGTCTTTTTCTCTTAACACTTTGGATTCTTTTATACAGCCATATCTCTCTATTCATTCTCAAATAAATGATCACAGTCAATGCCACCCTGTAACAAATACATATTTACATACATGTTCGGTATAGAATATACACAATATTTGTTTTCTGTTCTTTAGTACAGACCATTTAAGAGTTTCGTCATTTCCAGAATCCATAATCATGTTCATGGTTGTAAATTATTGCTGCAACAATAACAAGTAAACAGTTTATTTCATATATACATACTATCTAATTCTTGTTCCAATGATTACAAAACAGGGGCGTCTTCAAGTCAGTTTATATGGGGGGGGAGGATGATTTTCCTGATAGAAGTTAATACGTCAGAATTTGAGGCTTATCACAATTCTAACAAAACTGTTTATTTTTGGTATTACATGTATTGGATACAAGTAATTTAAAATGAGTCTTCATTTGGATGTAACAAAATAAAAAAAATTAGTACATATTATTCAAAAACAAAATATAAAGAGAAAGATATGTCTAGAGTATTTTAAAACATTTTAAATTTCAGATTAAATACTTATGATAAAATTATCATGTTAAAATTGTGGACCATATGCCTTTTGATATTATAAGTGTTTGTGAAAAACTTTAGTATATTTTAATAGTTTTTTTTCATAGTGGTCGGTAGGCTCATGGAGGGGGGCAGATACCCTCCAACAAGAATGCGCATACAAAGTATTCCTTCGAACATAACATATTTTATATAATCAGATGATATTTTGTGTTAATGTTCTTTAATATAAATTCTTTCAAAATAATATGTACATAAATACTATAAAATATGTAATAATCTAGATTGATATATAATATAATAGTATCATTACAAAGTACACAAGTGGCCAATGATATCTATACGAATTATACTAAAATAATCTTATTTGTTAGCGATATTTTGTGAATGTTCTGCTGACAATTTAAAAAGTTTTAATTTGGAAGGTGAATTATTTTTTATTTCTGACAAATAACGATTTCATAATTTTGTTTTTTTTTTTTTTGGCTAATTTCTGACAAATACCTAAATATGTCATGTTGTAGGCATAAATGTCCATAATTTGGCTACAAAGATGTTTTAATTATGAATAATAATAATAATATAAATGTAAATTAAAAAAATAATATATGTACCAATTCTTTCTTGGTATCGTTGATATACTGGTGGTAGTTGCCTTGTAGCAAGTTTTTAATATCGAACGATTCATTTTCTTCATGAGACTGCTTGTTTCACGTCTATAGAAAAATAAATCCAATTTAACTGTTAATTTTGATGCATACCAAATATTGTGTAAAGAGTATAGGGTGCTAATATACTATGCAATCTACTTAAACTGGAGGACTCACTTGCAGTCTACTAGGCGTAGCGACCATTCATTACACAATTAAAACCCATATCGCTCAGGTAGAAATAATTATTATACTCGCCCAAAGGAATTATCCGTTTTTAGATGGTTTTTCTCAATTCATTAATTGCCGACAATGTTACAATCTATTCAGAATATTTTCAGATATATTCATGTCTTCAGTTTTTGGCTGACGTTTTGGACTTATAGCAAAGTCCATCTTCAGAGAATCAGAGCGATAGTTACTGGTCCGAGGTTGTAACTGTCGCTCTGAAGATGGACTCTGCAATAAGTTCGAAACGTCAGCAAAAAACTGAAGACATGGATATATATGAAAACATTCTGAATAAACCAACAATCCACAATGTTACAATCAACAATTATCGGTTTACGAAATACGATAGTATAATTTTTTTTAAAATAACAGAAATTCTTCTGTCGTGGTAAATGAAGAAACAGCCGTGTTGTTCTTATGAAAGCATAACTTACTCTGACAATCTCAACAAATTGACACGTATAACAAGTGTAGTGGTGCTATACGAGAAAAAAACGAAAATGTAACCTACAAGATGAGTTTCGCGCCGATTTTTTTATGATCGCATACTATATCAGCACCAAATAAAAACTATAAAAATACGTCTTCTATTCAATAAGTACCAGTCGTTTCTCTTGAAAACTGTAATGTCATTTTTATTCTCGAATATAACCGATTGGAAAGCATTCTCACAGTACTTTTTCCAAATAAATTATTTATTACTTATTTACTTATCTGTTATCACTCAACGGTCAACACTTAAATATTTTTCGAAAATTCTAAAAACTGAAATATTTTTCGTGATCCATGACGTCACTACGGTTTGTATGCCGTTAATCGTTATCAATATACACTTTTCTGATAACGAAATAATGATAACAACACGATTTAAGATATAATAAATATAATTTAATATATCTTAAATCGTGGATAACAATAAATATTCCGATGGAAAATGATCTGTACGCCTAGCACAGTTAGATAACCTTATTCGTAGAATAAAAGTATAATTTGGAAAGTGGAAAGTGTCATTTCATTTATTGTGCTCTAAAAATTGTATTTATTTTATGTATAAAATTGTATTAGTAGAATGTAAAAAAAAACCGTTTCTGTTAAATATTTCTAAATCATTTAATTTAGTTTAAATTACTATGAGAACGGCAACTCGATTAAGAAGTAAATGGAATTCATTTAAAACAACTAAAAAAGAGCTTACCGAGGAGAAATTAAATATTTTCAAAACTGGTTGGATTTACTATTACTACCTACTTAAACAACTATTAGAGTAGTTACATAAATCGAAGTGTATGTATTAATTATATTTACAATTCTTAACAATTATAAAGGTGGTAGATCAACTTTTAAGAAAATAAAACCACCATCGTCTGAAAAAATTATTAGTAGGTATAATACAAATTGGAGCTATAGGATTAATTATATTTACAATTCTTTTTTGTTAAAAATTTCAAATTTTCAACGAAAACGTTTTGTTATGATAGAATCGTTGATTACATTATTATTTTGATAACATAAACAAAATACAGTTTTCCCTTTCATGAATCAAATTCCATTCCATAATTTTTCGAATTATCACAGAAAAATGTATATTGATAACAGCGTACAGACCACAGAATAAAATTGTTCTTTGAAACGTCCGTTTTCAAGCATAAAAAGGATAAAAACGTACTTTAGATACGTAAAATGACCAACGACCGCTTAAACGCCTTAACTATGAGAATGTAAATTAAACAATTTTCCGAGGTCACATAAGCCCGCCGAGAGATATAAATCACTATATTTACTAGTTTTTTTATTTATTTATTTATTTATTTATTTGTTTTTATTGATAATCGAAGATTTTTTTTTTTTTAATTCACGACTATTTTCAGCGTTTATGTATAGAATTTGTGTTTAAATTTTTAACTATACCAATTTCGTTATGATAATATAAAAAGTTTTATGAACGGTTTTTTTTTTTTGATGTTGCCCCGGAGCGTAAAATTCCTAAATACGACTACGGTACGATCCCTGCAACATAATTGAGCAGTTTCGCTAGTCAAAAAATTAATACACGGAAAAAAATTAAAAAATAAACACCGTCGTAAAACCAATAGCTTCGTCCAGAATCTGAAATTACAAATTAAAATAATATAAAAATATGGACGTCATAATATTCTATAATATAGTTCTACAAACGCGTATTATACGTAACATTCATCGTTTCGTCTCTAGTCGGTATTACCACCTGTTGATGACATTTAACGCGTACCTATAATATCCAACCTAACGTGATTTCTGGTCAAAGACACCGATAAGGTAATATACGCACATTATCAATTATTATCATTATCGTTAACTGTATTTACGTATAATTAGATCCGTATTTCTTAGCAATACTTATACGAGTCGATCGTAAATGAATTATTAGTTTCGTCGTATTTCGTAATGATCATGTATGTATATATCTGTAGTGTAATAAAGCACAAAATATATTATTTGGAATTTCGTGGGTCAGAAGACCCGAAGGGAAATGCAGTTAATCGGTGTATTAACATACAGTCCGATACGACTATAATTATTAATAAATATGAAATAATTACGTTTCGTAATCGTACAGCTGATTTTGCAAAACGTTTCAATAAATAGACTATACGAGTAATAAAGAAAAAAAGCCGGAAGTATATACACTAATAAAACCGGTTTATTACAATAAGTTGACAAGTGTAATTAGGTACACAATTTGTACAATTTTCAATGAAAAAATTGCTTGTCTGAGGTATAATTACTTTCTTTAAGAAAGATAGGTAATCCCTTCACACGTCGATGGACAGTCGCCAATATTACTGCTATAGCAGTAGTATAAAAACCATCCAAAAATTGTCATTACTTTTATAGCAGTGATATTTTCAATGGTCTCTTATGAAAGAAGAGGTTGTTCTGACCCCGTACATCTCATCGGACCATTGGGCACTCTATTTTTAGTTACTTTATACACGTCTTTATTGTTCACACGTAAATTCCATTTTTATTCTTCTGTTGATAAGTTATAATTTATATTTTGATAGTTTAATGTTATTTCCTTTTTTGACAAATACAACGCAAACACGATACGTATTAATTATAAGATTAATACATTCACGTTCGTCGTTAAGTTATAATATAGTGCGTTGAGTTTTTACATCAATATGAATTCGCGTCAAGAAAAAAAAGTAAAACAGTTTTTAGATGAATCTTATGATTCTGATATTTCAATTATTGACGATTCTGATGCCGATCCTAATTTTTATCCACCCGGTGACATTGAACAAGACTCCTAGGAGCTCACCTGATACATTATATTACAATCCATCAAGTTCAGATGCATTAATGCCTCAAAGACAAAATTTGGATTTATCTGATGATGAATGTTCAACCGAGGTAAGTAGTTCTAGTGATGAAAATGAAAACTATGATGACGATTTTGATGATTGGGTTGATGACTATAAAACTATATTTGATTTTCAATTTAATTCGAACTCTTCTGGAATTAAAATAAATACCTATACTAGAATCTGCTAAAGACTCTCCTATCGAAATATTTAATCAAATTTGGATGGATGATATACTTGAAATTATTGTAAGTTCTACAAATAATTATAGTCAAAATCGTTCACTAAAAAACCGGCCTCATAATAAACATTCTAGAACGTCGTGTTTCAAAAATACTAATAAAGAAGAAATCAGTAAATTTCTGGGTTTATGTTTACTTTTTGGGTCTGCCAAATTTTCTGTGTTACGAGATGCCTTCTCAAATAACCCTTTGTACTACATACTACCCAAAAATTATACCATTTCGTTTTTACGAATATGGTGGAAAAAAAATTGTGGCCAACGGCACGCAGTGTTCCCAAGCGGTCACCCATCCAAGTACTAACTACGCCCGACGTTGCTTAACTTCAGTGATCGGACGAGAACTGGTGTATTCAACGTGGTATGGTCGTTGGCGATAGACCGAATGAAATCGAATGGAATTGAGCACCTACACGATTTAATGGAATCCTCAAAGGTAGAGACACACTGTTCACACGCCACGTGTTAACCCGCATTCAGACGCCGCGTTGTAACACGCCGCAAATTTCTAATCCCGTGTTATCGCACTTATTTTCATGAAGAACTGTGTTTTACGATCATATTAATAACACGCCACGCTGCGACTCGCAATCACACGGCATTCCACGCCACGCGATTTAAAACTTTTTGAAAAACGTGTTACGAGCAATTACGACATCCGAAAGTGTTGATGAAATTTTTCCGAGTCATTTATTAACTGTGTAAATAAATTTAAGAATACCCCTTTTTCATCCCTTTCTTGATTGATAGGGTGAACCCAAAATCGGCGGTTACTACCAGTGCTTGAATTGGGGGAGTACCCTTTCTTTTTTCAAAATATAGCGTACCCCTTCTAATTTTTCATACCGGGACGCAGAGAACGGGACGGTCAAGACTAAAATTTTATTGAAATAATGAAAATTAAAAATTTTATTTATATGGAGTGGTCGGTAGTTGTCACAATATACAAACAATGTATTTCTTGAAATGACAATCGTCGATTGCCAATTTTTCTCGGTATTATTTTTGTCGAGAACCTTGTTCATGTGACACACCAGAATTAATTATTAATTATCATATTTAATACTAATCTTATTTTAGATATAATATAATATTTATCTTAAATCATTAATGTAATCTTGTTATGAATCATATATCCATTAAGAATAATATTACTGTAATAATACATATATATATATATATATATATATATGTATATACAGTGCTGGACAAAATAAAGTACGCACTTGGAATATTTTCACATTTATGTTAATAACTCACTAATCCTATAAGATAGAATATAATAAATTCTAACAAAAAAGATGTTTCTATACTTACTTTTAATTTTCGACTGAAAAAATTTAAAAAATATTCAAAGTTCTTAGATAATTAATTTGTTTCCATTTATTTTCATATTTATCTTGGACAAAATAAAGTACGCACGGGAGTGTTTATTTATCTTTAGTAATAAAAACATACCCGTATACATATTTATACTCATATAGTAGACTACCAGTTATGGTAAACTACGCACTGCACGATTGGAAATAATACAGTGATTATAACAAAAAATAATACAGCTCTCGATTATTTATCGATTTGGAAGATGTGACAATTAAGATAAGCGAATTAATTCCCCAAATTACCGAAAAAGACACAAATATTGATACGAAAATGCTTTTGAACACTAAAAACATTCACGAACTGCTAAATTGATCGGCAAAATATCAAGAACTTGGCACAGTAGCAGATAAGTATGGACGTACGAAAGAGGAAGAAAAATCTAGTCGAGGATCGCAGGATAATTCGGGAAACAAAGATGCTTTTGAAAACATACGACTGCTAGTCGACACAGTTGACAGATAAAATGACGTAAAACATTGGTTATTGATCGGCAAAATATCAAGAACTTGGCACAGTAGCAGATAAGTATGGACGTCGAAGAGGAAGAAAAATCTAGTCGAGGATCGCAGGATAATTCGGGAAACAAAGATAAATCGGTTACTAGTCGCGTAAAAAAACGTTCAGATAAATATTTCTGAACGTACCGTGCGCAGGAGACTCCGAGAAGCTGGGCTGAGAAACAATTTTGCACTACGTCGTCCTTTAATCCGGATGGCTAATAAAACCAAACGTCTGAAATTCGCTAAAAAATATGTAAACAAGCCAGTGGACTTCTGGAAAAAGGTTCTTTGGAGTGACGAAAGCAAGTTTGACCTCTTTGGGTATAAACAGCAATTACGGGTCTGGTCAAAGCCTGGTAAAAAGCTTTTAGATAAAAATGTCCAAAAGACAGTCAAACAAGGAGGAGGCAGTATTATGGTATGGGGCTGTTTCGCATGGTCAGGTTTAGGAAATCTGGTCAAGATTGACGGTATTATGACAGCAGATACGTACACTGATATCCTCCAAGAAAATTTAGAGGTGTCTTTGCTAAAAGTTGGTCTAGAGGATGACTTCATCTTTCAACAAGACAATGACCCAAAGCATACTGCTCGTAAAACTACTGCCTTTTTCCGTACTTAGCGGATTCTCATATATATATCAATATGTAACGAACAAAATAATTGTTTGAAAGACTAAGCATGAAAAATATCGACGGTTGAATCTCGTTGAGATATGGTGCTGGACGTGTTCACTCAGTGTCTGTAGCCCAAACTTCAAAATATATACGATAGTGTTTTTTTTGTTAAATTTATACAAATTATATTATTGTTTTATTCTTTAATCGTGTTTTGAACTCAACTCACCACTCACAAATAATTTGTAACCGGACTTAGAAAACCCGGCTTACAACATTATTTTGGCATCCCTGGTTTCTGGCGGAACTCTTCAAGAGCAACGGAATACCGATACTCGCGAAGAGCCCAACGGAAGAACAACAGAGGTAATCCACAACATCGCAGAATACCTCAAACAACAGTTCAACTTCGTAGAACCAAGTTAACTGTTCACACTCGAACAACATCTCAAAACGTCATCAACATGATCATCGAAACTTTCATTCTACTAACCTGGTAAAAACTTACTATTATTGTAATCCTAGAAATAAAATTTAAAATAAATTTATAGTAATTTTAATTTAAAAAAAAAAAAATATATAAATATAATTGGAAAAAAACTTTTTGGCAAAACGTGATAAATTAAAATATATATTTATTATGGCTACGTCCAATGAAATCGAAATGTTTAGTATTTACGAACTAGTACAATTAATAGGTGAACCTATTATTTTAATTTTATACAACATTTTGTTATTATGAACACAAAATGTAATCTACTTTATTATATATTATGTTGTTATTTTTATAAAATATATTTTGTTTTATTTTCATAAGAACTATTACTGTTCAACACACGGTTTTCTCGTCAAAACAAAATACAAACGATTTATGAAAAATTAACCAGTGCGAAACTAAAGTTAACAAAAAAAAATATAACACTTCAAAGTTAAGTAAAAGAAAAAAGCAGACTGTATTTAACAAATTATTAATAAAATTCAATATAACAAACGATAATTGATCTTAAAAATAAAGGGAATATTAATCCCTGTATTTATCCCCTAAATCTTCATATTCCTCTTCCCAATCACTATCGGATGAACTTGAACTGGAGTACATTTTTAAATAATAATATTTTTATAAAATAAATCACGTATATATTCGACTCGAAATAAAAAGTAAAGCCTAGTAAAAGGTAAGTTCACTAATTTTATTGTACGCAGTATCCCGCGCGTGGTATTAATGTGCACAGTGTCTATATCACACGCATCACCACGGCGTGGCATATAAATGCGGGTTAAATTAATGCAATTAAATTACTTATAACGTGTTAATTATTCAAAAATTAACTTCACAAATTTCTTTTTTTTTTAAATTAACACGTTAATTTCAAGTTAATTATTTTTACAAAAGTAAATATTATGTACCTATATAAATTATGTTGATATAGGCAATTATTATGATCATTTATAAAGAATATAGTGCTGAAAGGTTTAATTCATAAAAAAATTTACTTTCTTATTGCTATAAAATTATTTTCTTACTGTTCCGTTTATTTTAATCAATTTTTTTGGTGACGAATTATTTTAGATTCTGAGTGGAGTGTGAAATATGTCAGGGGCGTATTTAGGAATTTTTTTAAGGAGGGGGGCTGAGGCATTGCGTAAATATCATTGTTGAATTATTTCTAAATTCTAATCCAAGACACAATTTTAAAAATAGGACAAATTACCAAATTCTCAACATTTTAAAAACAACTACATATTAGGAATTTATTAAAAATATTACATCCTAGATTCATAGGGCATAGGAATACATAAAGAAAGTTCCTGAAATTTCGGGGAGGGGCTGGAGCCCCATCAGCCCCCCCCCCATAAATACGCCCCTGAAATATGTATTGGTTTCATTTACTATGATATAGATAATTTTTTTTATGTCTGTAACCAAAAATTCTTTCAGAAGGAGTGCTCCGATCTTTACAGTTATAGTTTGTTTTCGGAAGCGAATATTGCATCTAGTTGGTATTTTTTAGAAGTTATTTTTCGATATCTATTCTAAAAAGCGTTTTAAAAAAAAAGAATTTGAGTTTCTTTTTTTTAAAAGCTACTACGACCAAAAAATTACATAAAAACGCGATTTCGACTCGAAATCGATTATTATCGTTGTTTCTTCGTCAGTTAAAACTGACGGTTATAGGAGCTTGAAATATTCACCAAATATGTAACTTTATATTAAATAAGGGGAAAGAAATTTCAAAAAATATTTTTTAATTTTTGGCTATTTATAGCAATTATATATTATGAGGTATTTAATTCATAAAAGTAGTAATTTTTGGTTTTAAGGCTTAACAGTTTAATACAATGTCAAAAGTACGTTACTTCAACTATGTTAAAAAAACCTTGAAAATCTTTGGCAATAATAATAACAATTTTATTAATTTTATTTACTACCTATAGAATAAATTTTAATTTATATAGTAAACAATAACAAATAACAATATAATAAACATCTATAAAAAATTAATAAGTGTATAATAGCAATATTGTACACAAAAAACAATAATAAAAAGTGATAATAAATTTAAAAACGGATTTGAATTCGTCCAGAATTTTACTATTCAGATCTACTTTTCTAATTTTTTTTTTATATTCAAATAACCAAATGTGTGTTACACAAGGACAAAAATTACAGCTTCCTGTAGAAAATCTCAGGAAATACTCTATATAAGGAAGGCGTATATATTGTATTTTTGTATTTTGATTTTTTTGTGTTATTTGTATAGACTATAGACTATACTCGGCGATATTCCCTTGAGATCTATGAATCAAATGAAAACCATATTTGTTTGATAAAAAAAAAATTGGTATTTATTTAATACAATGAACAAGTTTAAGCGAAAACATATAGCAATATAGCCAATAACAATATCATCTGGTGTAACTACAACTTCAAAAACATGTTGTTATAGAATCTTGCTAGGTACAGAAAAAATAATTGGAAAGGTTGTTTAATCAAATAATATGCGACTGTATAACAACTGTTAAAATACCGAGTGCAGCCGTATAGGTACGTTCAAATGAATTTAAAACGTAATTAAAAGAAGCAGTGGTGCTGTGTTAGAGAAATACAGTTATCATACGCAGTATAATATATTTATCATAAGGTTAAATTCTTGCGTACATTTCAATGAAAACAATGGAGTTTATGAAAATATATTCATTTATTATTTTGTGTCATAGGACGATTGCATTACAAATGCAAGGAACTATACAAAAGAAAAATATTGAATCATTGCGAATATTGAAATACATTTCGGAAACGGATATTTGGAAGAATGATATTAATTTACGGAAAATAATATTGAACGGAAAAGAAATTAATTTAAACTCGTACAAAATCAATCTAAACCAACAAGACATAAACAAAAATGAGCTTGAATATAATCAAAACGAGTACAATACTACAAGGACAGAACACGAACAAGTAAAGGACAAATTAATGAAAGAAAATGAGATCGAAAAAAAGAAAATTCAAGATTTAAAAAAACTGAACAGAAAAGTGTTATCGATTGTATATGAAACGTCAAAAGTAATGTACTTAGCTCTGAAATGTAAGTATTCCGATTTAATTATTGATTCTCTTAAGGTTTTTCTGGAAATAATTGTATCATGTCAAAAAACAATTAGATCGTATGAACGCGAAGCAACGTGTATACAACACACCGTCGAATACTTCATTGAACAAAAAAAATATTTTGTAAAAATGATATTTAATTTATTTCATTTTATGGAAAGGTTTTCAAATTTAAAATATTCTGATCAAATATTATTGAAGGCGTTGACATCTATTGTTCTGTTTCTGTTTCATCGTAAAAATTATAACACGGATAATTATTTAAAATATATATATTTCGAAATGGAAAAAAAAATAATTGCGCAAATGATTAACTTTGTAGAACGTTTTAGATGTCAAAAATGTCCTATTACTGATTATCGTTATTACTCAAATGATAAGGAAATAGAGAAACAAATTAAAGTACACGCGGGTGATTTTAAAGTACTTATTAGTGAAATATTTGAGCCTATGTCTGTAAAACTCAAAGTGTATTTCGAAGAAATAGATGTCAAAAACATTGGAAATCTTAATAGTGGTTCAGAAATCTCGGAATATAATGAAGACATGTACGACACTGAACACTTGATTCTAGGATATATATTAAATAATAACAAGTACTCAGACATACGCAATATAGTTGTAAAAAACGATAATATGGCTGATGCAATGTTTTTGTATAAATTATTCGATTACACGAAGAATAGTTACGATATCAAAACCATATTCAATTTTCAAATGTTAATTATTTCTGTAATAATAGATTTAAGTAACATGAAATTCGTTTACTTGAACAACATGAATAACTGTGAGAATGACACGTGTTTAGTAGAACTAATAAATTTAGTGACTAAAGTGAACACGTTCGTTGAAACGCTTTTACCAAAAAATTATCCACGAAGTATTGTAAATTCGTCGCAACAGTTGTGCAATTTGATATATGAAGACATCGAATCTTATAGTAAGAATCCCGACAAGCATAAGACAATACTGAGCGATAAAACATTACGTAAGATAAAGGTGAATACGATCGAGAAATGGGAATCATATAATTTTATTAAAACGTTATCGGTATCCGATTTGATTTTGGATGTCGCTCATCACAAACACTTCAAAAATTTCGTTCGGTTTTTCAAACTGTTCTTAAGCGAACCCTCGACGCTCGGGGAATATAATTTTAACAGCGCACATGTCAAAAGAGAAATTTCTGATGGAAGTATTTGTTTTGCCATGTCACAGTTCCGGGAGAATTTATTTTTGTTTCAAGTATTGTTGTCTAGAAGAAATGAAAAAGTTTTTAAATACAAACGATACAACGGTACCGATTTTGGGATTCTAAACGCCATTGACAATATGAATGTCAGTTTTGAATATTTGTACCAGGAATACGGTAATATTGACGAAATAAGGAACATTTTAGTGCCCATATCGATTTATTTCAAAAACGTAGAATATTCTAATTTAAATGCTCAAAACAGTATGTTGGTTCAGTATTCACTGTTGACCGCAAACTTGTTGGAAAATTTTGAAATAAATAATTGTATGGCGATAAATTATAGTTTTGAAATGTATCCGGAAATATCGAGCGACAGTAAAATATTTAAATTCGACCAACGCAATGATATCGTTGATTTCGATCATAACTATATAACAGAACAGATAACGAGCGTGGTAAAAAGCCCGAGAGAAGCATACGAACGTTCTCCGTTGAAGTGGGTAAATAAATTTATCCCGACCGATTTCTACAAATACTACAACAGTCAATTCAATTCGAAAACCCTCAGCTGGGACGGAACCGAAGACGAAATGAACGGCGTGATTTTGTGTGTAACACAAGATATTATCGACCATAATTATTTAGTCAGATTTCAATTGTTCAAGTTGAAATGGTTCGTTTATAACTTGTTCAAAAAAATGTTATACGTAGCGGAACACAAAAATTACTACCCGTTAAACCCCGACAACTATTTCGAAGACGACGTCACCCTGTTGACGATACGGGATGATTTAAGACGACTTGTTAATCTTCCATTTCCCCATCGCATAGCTACTTACTTGAAATCCATTTATCACGCGTACATTACGAGTGTGTTTGCTGAAAGTGATAAGCCCGAGGTCAATGAGCGGATTAATATGAAAACACAACAGACTATAAGTATTATCAAGAAACAGTTGGAATACTTAGACATAACTTCTATAGAGGATTTAGTTGGTAATTCAATTGACGAGTATAATAAAGTTCCTGAACATAGTAAACCTCCAGTTTCGAAAATAATTTCAATCGATCGAATTCACAAAGAATTTGAAGAAGATTATAAATTCTTATCCGAGATTCTAACGCATACGGTGAAAAGTAAAAGTTCCTTTCCGTTTTCGGAAAACGATTTTTTTTTCATCTACTAGCCAACATCCAAGATATCTTATACGGGGATACGCAAATCCGATAACTCCGAACTCGCATGGAGATTATAAACGTATTAATTATATTTACGCTAAACAGATTTGTAAGGTAATTTTTTTATTGTTGTTATTTGCTAAGCCTTTTTAGTAAATATACTAAATAAATTATATATATATTGTGTAGTTTTAGAAGAAAAAATAAATGTACACATACTGATTATTATTTTTTTATTATTTTAAATGTATACAAAAATATATACAAGTTATGTTGAGTAAAAAGAAGGTATGTACTTTATACATAGTTAATATACAGTTTTTGATAATAAATTATATAAAACACAGTTAAGGCTTAATAGTACCATACAATATACATACTATCTATAGTAGGTATATATATTTTTTTAACACAATATAATTTATAAATAATCATTTTAATTTGAAGTATATACCTAGAGAAAATTTTTTTATGTAAAAGAATATAGTGTTACATAAAACTAATTTAATTGTATATATAACCAGTGGCGCCCATCGAGCTAACCATGTAATGCAACTGCATGTCCACTCAGTAGTGGGTGGGTGTGGCCGTGGGGGATAGTATGTCATACCTATCATATATTGTTATACTGTCATCTAGTGTCTATAAAAGTATTGTAGGAAATAGTATGTACAATAAAATACAATGCAATAAACATTATGCATATTTAGGTATTAGGTACTAATTAGGTACCTAGTAAAATTTGGTGGGTGGGTATAATTTTACCTAACTGCATGTGCTGTTGTAAAACCTCTGTGCGCCACTGTATATAACATTTTACACTGAATTTAAATAAATAAATTTGACTAAAAACCTGAAAAATATGATTTCAAAAGAAGCGTGTTTCTTACGAATTTAATTATAAAATGTTTGCAGGACAATAAATGTAAGTATTTCGTTCTTTTTTTACACTTATAATAAATGTTTTAAATTATATGAAAGGTAACTACACGCGGGGTGTTGTGGATATCGCTTAAGTGAATTACTTGGATAAAGATTTCAGAGTTTTGTTTTTATTTTATATTTGAAAGCAATGATAAGTCATTACATTCGATAAAACGATTCTGAGCGAAGCTTACTTTTCTCGTATATATAGTCTAATGTTACAGATTTGGTGAAAATTTCAGGTGTCTATGACTATTAGTTTCAAAATTACGAAGAAATAAACAACAATAGTTTAAGACGAAATTGCATTTTTAGCGTTTTTGAATTATATTTTTAGGTGCTTTTGAGAAAATCGAAAAATGACCTCTCTAAAGTACCAACTAGATGCGAATTGTTGCCGGAAACAAATTGTGACCGAAGAGATCGGAGCACTCCTTCTGGTCGAAAATCTGTACACAGGATAGAAAAAGAAAATAAACATCATTGTAAAAACACTAAAAACAATAGATTCATCACTCCGCTCAGAATCTAAAAATGTATTTGATGAATTAGTCACGCGTATACAATATATAAAAAATGCACGTAAAAATATCAGTTTAATAGAATATTTTCTTAGACTTTTTCTCAATTTGTTTGTTTGTTTTAAATTCTTTTGTATATAAATGTATTTTTTTTACAAATGCGTAGGTATGTTTTGAATAGCTTTTGGCGGACCAATATAATAGTTCAGAGACATCAATAATAACCTACACAACAATATTTTATACCTACAACTACTGAACTACTTCATAAAATCTAAATGTATTTAATCATTTTCCTACAACGCATAATGCTCTACGATAGTTATTATACTCGTATATAAGTATATAACATATATACTTAAATAATATTAGAATAAAAACAACTGTTACAATATCGAATCCGTGCTATAGAACATGGCGGATGATACAGTTGTGTAGGAAAAAAACAACGACATACAAACGAAAGATTGTTTTAATATCAATAAGTATTAGCTAACACATAAAATAAAGCCTAACGGATTAGTTACACAAGTAAGTTTTACAACATAGGCACGCGCATCATGAAGTTTTTTACGTCGTGTTGTATTTTTTGGTGTTCTACTGCGTTCGCAATGACAACGAATAACAAAGAAATGCAAGACATTTTCGAAAACCTAGTGCAAAATACAAACACAATTTTGAAAGATGAGATTTGGCGTACATATTATGTAATATTCAACGGAAGTATAACAAATGTACACTTGTTACAAAAGAAATGGAGTATTATTCGAAATATTATGGAAATCGATTTAAAAGGAAATAAAACAACAGAAAGCAACACCGATGATAAACGTCAGTTATATAACACAAAGTCACTGCAGTCTCTGTTTGAAATTTCAAAAGTAATGTACACAGCCTTAGAATGTAAATACTCAGATTTAATCGTTAAATTTCTTACATATTGTTTTTACACCGATGAATACGACGATTCCCATGGCCTAAAAAAGCACATTCCGAAAATGATATTTAACTTATTCACTTTTAGGGATTACTATCCGAATTTGATGTCCGTTGATCAGACATTAATATTTTCACTAATATCGTTAAATACGTATTTTTCAAACCCTATAAATTATAATTTCGATATAAATAAAACAATAATTGCCAGAATGGTCAATATGATCGAACGATTTAGATGTAAAAATTGCCTTATTTCAAATAATGATTATTACGGCGATTACTATGACGCGGCCTCGAAGATTAAAGAGTTTTCAGAACATCTACAACGTTATTCCAACGAAATAGATATTGAAATATTAAAAGGAGCGGAAATGTCCACATATAATGAAAAAATGTACGATCCAGTACATCTATTACTAGGTCATGTATTTGAAATGTATACGAATATCGGTAATGTAAGTGTAAAATGGGAGAATAATCATTTGACAATGGTTGAATTTTATAAAAAAACTACAAAAACGAATGATATCAAAGACATATTCAACTATCAAATGTTTTTTATTCAGTTCTTGAAAGATTTATTCGTTATGAGATTTATTGAACTGAACAATAGAACGTTTAATATTGCTTTTAAACTTAAAGACGCGTTGAGTGATTTTGATTTGTACATAAAACGATTAATACCAAATAATTATCCACCACATTTATACGGTCCAATAAAAACATTAAGAAACGCGTTGCGAGATGATTTGAATAGAATACAATCGAAGTTATCTTCTAAAATGTTCAACGTGTCATTGTCTGATGACACGAAAACATACTTACAAGTAAATACTATCGTCGTCGATAAGTTTGCGTCAAGTTTTATAAAGCAAATAAAAATGACCGTTTTAATTAAATCGATTGTCGAACATAAATACTTTAAAAGTTTCTCCAAGTCTATTCGACTATTTTTAAGCGAACCCAATAATCTTGAAAATTATCATACAGTAAAAAAAAATCTAAACGAAGAACTTTTTTCGAGACATATTTGCCAACAGATGCCACAACTCTGAGAAAACTTATTTTTGTTCCGGTCGTTGACAGCCGGTAAACAGCAAGCCTACCACTTGATTGAAAAGACTAACGGCCCTGATTACTCCATATTGTCTTCTGTAAATTTTATAAAAAAAAATCTTGCTTACGCTTACAGCAAATTCAAGAAAATCCCCGAAATCATTGACATTTTGGCACCGATAACAATTCACTTCAAAGATTTTAACTATTCGACGTTAGAATGTATATTAGCGAGTCAATATATACTGTTGACCATAAACTTAATGGAAGGTTATGAAATACATCATTGTCGTTCAACTAATTTCAAATTAAAATTGAATTTGGACATGTATTCGAAAATAATAAAGAAGAACGTTTGCACAATGCCGTTGTTCCCGAAAAGTCTACAGTCCCGCCGATTTTAATATCAAATATTTAGAGAACCGAATTATAAATGGAACAGAACAATTTGTACATGGTTTCGACGAAGAAGTTGATGCTGATTTGGCGTGGGTCGATGTATTAATCCCAAACAGTTATTTCTATTATTATGATAGCTGGTTTAATTCCAATACTCTCATGTGGAACGGGATTGAAGATCACGTTAATAACGTGGCTCTAAGTATAACGCAAGATGTATACGATTACGATTATCTTGTCAAATTTCATTTAGTCAAACTGAAATGGTTGATTAATAACGTTTTCAAAAAAATGTTATACATTGTCCGACACATAGACAGGTTCAAATCTACTAACTCCGAAGATGGAATCACTTTTTCCACAATAAATAACGCGTTGGAAAGTTTTAAAAACCTCGCATTTCCATCACTCGTACGTCAATACGTAAATTCAGTTTTTGCTATGTACATTAAAATGTGCATAGACGTTGAAGAAAAAACGACAACTGAAAAGTGCAAAAGTATTATGAGGGAGCAGACTGAGATATTAAAAATATCCGAAACGGATGATAGTTGGAAAATTAACGATTTCATTCATGATCGTGATGTTGTTCATTATTCAATCTTAACAGACATTGATTTCGCAACTAAGATTTTGTCATTTGTAGAGAAGAGTAAGATAATTTTACCAGATAATTCTTTTTACCTCTATTAACTCAATACCTAAATTAAGTACATCACTTCTTTGTGTGTGTGTGTGTAGGTATACAAGTTAGTAAGGAATTTTGCACACTTCCATCATAACCCTCCATCTACTCCAGTAGTCCAGTCCATCACATTCTTCATTTGTATCGACTCATCGAGATCTATAGTATCCTTCCTCACTCTGTTTACTTACCACAGGCTAGGTATTTTAGCATCTTGTTCATGGCAAAATAAATTTTGTTTGCAGTAGTTACTTATAGGTACCTATTGTCAGCTGAGATTTATTGTGCATGTTATTTTTTGTGTTTATATTGACTCGTATACGTTTTAACATTATAATATACGATTGATCGTGGTATTATTTTCGCAGTATAAAAATAATAAATCATAAATAAGTGTTTAGATATTTTATTATGGTGTAATAACATTTATTATATTTTAAACACAATATTCGTTGCTGTTCATCATCTGAAAAATTTATTTCAGATTAATTAATTAAATTTATTTTTATTAATCTTAAAAATAATTATTTGTTGTGCTATAACAATATTATCAACATATGTGTAACGAAAATTATATCAACATATAACTAGAAACATTATGTATTCTGGTGAACCGTTATTTGTACCATGTGGCAAACATCATTAAATATAAGTCTCTCTATATAATTGTCAATCCATAGATTGATTTGCAGATTTTCTCTATAACCTCTCAATTGTCTGTTTACCTTTTCATTTGTACGTATGAATCACATCCCAGACATTGTTTATTACTCATATTTGTCGCTCGTATTTTAATCACGGTTTACTCTAAAAATGTTTTCATCGACTATACTTTCTAATATTTCTATGATTATGGTATTTTTTCTTCCACTCCCCGGTATTTTTTTTTATATTAGTTTTCATGTCCAGTTCTCTTATTAACAATTAATGTTTTGTTCATTGTCGTTAGGTATTATTTTTACCTAAATTTTCTTAATATTGTCTACCTCTAAATTCTGACGTTATATCATCTGCAAATCGCAGTATATCTATTTTGGACCATTTTTGTTTAGGTATGTCTTAAAAAATGTTTAATACGATTGGGAAGAATGCGTATAGGTACATATCCTTGTATAACACTTTTTATTTTTGCTTCTTCCTATAAATTCTCAAATTATTAATATAAATATCCTATATAAAAGGAAATATTCGACAATATCAAGATATATTTGTAATTGTAAATTGTAAAATTATTTATATTACCTATCATTTTAAATCTAGGATTTTAGTATTATTTTGTAAGTGAACATTTTCTTTTTTTACTTTTGTTGAATAATGCCATAAATTATTAGAAATTACTAATTGAATGGTCAAACGAATAACATTATATATTATTTTCTAAATCATAACAGTAGTAAATAATTAATCAGAAATTATATATTTATATTGTTTAAACAAAGAAAATGTTTAAACCTAATAGAAATATTGTTTAATTTTACGCATAGTTAAATAGTTAAATATAATTAATAATAATAATAATAATAATAATAATAATATATATCTAGGCACATGCAAATAATGTACTAATATATCATATTGTACTCAAAGTTTAATTTTATTTTAGTAAATGAATAAAATGTACATTTTAATACATTATATCGTAATAAAATTGAATATGGTTTTTTTTCAACATAAAAAGCCTATATACTCTGAGTGCCTAATTTTATTAATTTCATAAGTCATTATTGTACCTATATACTGTGGATGAATTCACTAGACTTCTGAAAATATTTTATACCTATGCTTATAAGTCAGATATCTTTATACTACACACACAATACTTTACATGATTATGTACTTTTTTTTTTGAAGCTATAATTAAATTTGTAAAAATATTTATTACTTTTATTTAACATACCTATATAATTTTTTTTTAGAATATTTTGGAAATTTAGTTATATAAATATCGAATTTTCAACCAACAGTTTATTGTTTTTTTATTGTTTATTAACATTTAAAATTAAGGCGGTTAAAAATATATTTGAAGACATCTCACTCTGACAAAATTGTGTGACTGGTTCGATTATTGTTCTGTAAAATCCTATAGAATCATTGACATCACTTCTAGAGGAGTTTTTTGTTTTAGTTTTTTGAATTACAAATTTCTAACATCAGTACAATTATTAAGATTTCCGCTTTTAAACATTTTTTTACCTATGGTTTACCTATCAGTGGTACATCAAGGGGGGATTTTACTTTCATAAAAACGCCTCCATTATTCTCTAGAAGCCATATCAGTATTCTTGGGGTTTTTACAAAATTAAAATTAGACAAACCAAAGTTGAAAGTATTATAATTTTATCAGAGCAAATGGTTTAAACGAGAATAGTATATGCCATACTTTTCCCTACTAAGTGTCCCCAAGTAAGATGGTGGGCAGTAAATATGTGAAAAATCGTACACATGCCAATAGCCAATAATAATTAATATATATTAAAAATTATTCACACATTTGTGGGCATTTTAATAGTGTTTATAAATACCTTAAAGTAATTTACATATTATGAGGTAAAGGAAATGATAGGAAATAATAAATGTTTTTAGTTTATATAAACATAATATACACTGTATATATTGTACAGGCTGGGAGTGTAAAATTGTATTATGTGAGCCCGGACACCAAAACCTTTAAAAATAATATTACCTATATGGCCAATATCGCTGGTGTCAGGTGTGTAGTAATGTAATAGCCCAAACAGAACTGGTGAGCTACACAGTGAAAAAATATATTATTTGTGTGTGTGTATGTGTAGACAATAGGTACTATAAAAAAAAAAAAAAAAATGGTAACAAAGTTGACTAATTTAATGTTGCAGGTATAATTTATAATAAATATATAAGTATAAATAATTAGAAATTATGGTAAGACAAATATAATCATAATAATTGTATGGGCCAGGAGCGTAAAATTGTATTACATGGGCCCGGACACCAAAACTTTAAAAATAATATTACCTATAATAATTTATATATATATATATATATATATATACACAGTGGATTTGGCTTAATGTGGGACGTTGGGACCAGTTCTATTTGCCCACATTAAGCAGTTGCCCATAAAAACCGAAATTAGTAAAAAAAAAAAAAAATACAAAGGTTTTTGATTTAAAAAAAAGTGCTTTTCATGTAATAAAAAAAAACTGCTAAATATATATATATATTATATAAATATATATTTATATTTTTTATATAAAAGAACTGCTAAATGAAATAGTACGAGGCAAAGTATCGCATTGAAATTCACGGAACTGACTGAGTACATAATATGTAGTTGCTGTTGTTATTTGGTCACCGTTTATATCACCAAACCGACTAAGGTTTAATGATTTTTATTACTTTTGATACCTTACAATCTTATCGACATAGTTAATGGTGTAATCTTATCCCTGTAGTGTATACTCAATATCGTTTACATTAAGCTATAATATAAAAACTGCCCACATTAAGTGGTGATTTTTAATTTTGTTAACATACATTGGAATTGGGACCAGACCGTTATGCCCATATTAGGCGGCTGTCCACATTAAGCGGAATCCACTGTGTGTGTATATATATGTACTATGAAATGAAATATTTCCAATAAGCGTTTTGAACGTAATCGCACTTCTCTTTTGACAACTTGTGATGGACCGTGAACAATCATTTCCTCGTGGTGTCGATCAGCGTTTCTCCTTAAGTGTATCTCTTCGGAATTATTCTACATGCTCATAATATGAAAGGTCTTACATAAAAGGTCTTTAAATGCATCATTCTTATATTTTATAATAATTTAAACGCGTAAGGGAAAACTAATGAAATACTGCAAAATAATACTGTAAAATTGTGGGCATACAAGATTTTTTTTATTCATTGTAGTTTTTGTGAAAATTCCTAAAATGTAAATTCTAAAATAATAATTGAAAATTTAACTATAAATTAGCAAAACTATATTACAGTACACAGATTTGAACTTTTTAAAATTTAAAAAATTTCTGTCATAAAAAAATCTTGAAACTAGGTGCTGAATTGTATTGGTATCATTTTACAATAATATTCTTATTTCTATGTACATACGTATTGTTAATCAGAAAGGATTATCCCAATGATATTGAAACAGTTAATAAAGTTAATAATATACTCAATATAAAAAAATATAAAAATTGGTTTATTTATTCAAATTTAACAGATAATTGGAAGTTTTTTTTTAATGAAAAATTCATAAGATATGATTTTACTTTTCAAGTAGTTTGTTTAATAAAATAAAGAACACATTTTTGAATAGGAATGAATGACAAAATATACGTAAAATACTATCATAGATGTGAAAATATTAAATACAAAATTCCTATTAATTACGATAGGATAACCATAAATGAATACAGATGAGAAATAACTTTGAATACTGATAGTGATACATGAAAACAAATACAGTAAACTCTCGAATAACCGCGGGCGGATTATCCTTGGTCTTCCACGAATCGAGTTATTTTAAGAAATACAAATTATGTACATTGTACCTATGTATGTATAAGAAAGCATTACGGTTCAGCAAATCGGTTTAACTGGATTACGATAACCCAATAACGCGATTTGTACCTATAAATACTGAAACCAATAGGCGATTTGTACCTTAAATATTGTGTTTGATTTTTTAAATGATAATAAAACATGTTAAAAGCATTTTTAAATCAATTTTCGTCTTATCCACGAAATTTGCTATCTGCAGTAGCCGCGCCACCCAATACCATGGATAATTGAGAGTTTACTGTACATCTTAAGATAATTGAACTGTGATCAATTTTTTTATTTTATTTTTATAGTCAATAAATAATGCCATACAATTCTGTACATTAGTTTTTAAAAAATTCAATTTATGGATTCAATTTTTTTAAATATTGAAATATTACACATATTATAAAATTAAATATGTACCAAATTCGAAAAACAAAAATTTTCTCATAATACGTTTTTATTCAAATGTTTAGATTACCTAATTTCCAAACGAACTAATAAAAATATGTAACGCACATAATTTTTAGACTCTAATCATAACAAGTTGATTTGTTGGCATTTATACAACTCGGTATATTATACATATTATTATTGATTTAATAAGAATTAAAATACTAACATTTTCTTACCATTGTTAAGTTAATCCACGCTTGTGCGATATGTGTTAATGTTTTGTCTTTTTCTCTTTTGAATTCTTTTGTACAGCCAAACTTCTATATTCTTTATTAAATAAATGATCAAAGTCAATGCCACCCTGTAACAAATACATAATTACATACATGTTCGGTATAGAATATACACAATATTTGCTTTGTGTTTATCAGTACAGACCTCTGAAGAGTGTCATCATTTTCAAAACCCATAAAGTAGATTCATAATCATGTCCATGATTGTAAATTATTGCTGCAACAATAACAAGTGAACAATTTATTATATATACACATAATATCCAATTTTTGTTCCAATGATTTCAAAACAGTATTCCTTTAAAGTTTAAACATAACATATTTTATAAAATCAGATGATATTTTATACTAATATTCTTTATTATAACATACATTCTTTCAAAATAATATGTACCTAAATCCTTTAAAAATACGTAATAATTATGTGTACAGCTATTAATTGTTACACTGATTTATATAACTGTAATGCTCTATCACTACTAAGTCCATAAGTGACCAATGATATGTAAACGAATTATACTAAAATAAACTTACTTGTTAGTAATATTTTGTGAATGCTCTCTCGATAATTTAAAAGGTTTTAATTTGGCAGGTGAATTATTTTTTATTTCTGTCAAGACAATTTTATACTTTTTTTTTTACTATAAAGATGAAAAACAATTATAAACAATAATTAATTAGGTGATGTAAATTTAAAAAAAAATCATGTGTACCGGTTCCTTTTTAGTATTGTTGATACACTGATATACTGGTGGTAGTTGCCAGTGTAGTACGAGATTTTAATATCGAAAAATTCATTTTCTTCATAAGACTCTGATTGTTTCACAATATCTATAGATAAATAAATCCATGTTAATTGTTAATATTGATATTGCATACCAAATATTGTGTAAAGAGTGCTAATACACTGTGCGATCTACTTAAACTAGGGAGATTTACTTGTAGTCTACTGGGCGTACACAATTTATTACAGAATCAAAATCCATATCGTTCAGATAGAAATAATTATTATACTCATCCAAAAGGATTATCGATTTTGTGGATGGTTTTCTCAATTTATTAATTGCCGACAATGTTACAATCATCAATTATCAGTCTACCAATCAAAATAATAAATTTTTTTTAAAAATAATTGTTATTCTTCCATCGTGGTAAACGAAGAAACTGCTGTCATTTTTACAAGCGCACAACTTACTCCGACACGTAGACCATTAATCTGTGCGTAGACACGTGTAAAAAGTGCAGTGATGCTCTGTTAGAAATAAGAAAACGTAGGTATTCTACAAGAAGAGTTTCGCACCGTTTTGTTGTTCCCGCAAACAGTGTCGAACTTCACGTCTGGTTCGGATGAGGGAGGTTTTATTTTTCCATTACACCAACGTTAACGGCAGGATAATATGCTGTGCGAGATATGTATTTTGAAATGTATACATTTTTTTTTGTCAAGGAAAACAACAGTTTTTCTACCGGAAAATTCGTTCAGTAATTGTGACCGCATAGTAGATCAGCACCGAGTAAAGACTATAAAATATATTCTATTCAATAAGTACCTGTCATTTTTCGTGAAAATCGTAATATCATTTTTTTCTCTCAAAATATAACCGATTGGAAATCGTTCTCACAGTACTTTTTCCAAACAAATTATTTACTGTATAGTTAATACTTATCACTCAAGTATTTTTCGAAAATTCTAATAAACAGAAAAAAACCTGTTCAAAAGTTAACGTTAACACAATCACTACGTCAAACAAGATACATACCACGACCACGGTTACAAACAAAAAAATATATGATTCGTATACTTTTTTTTTTTTTTTTTTTTTCCGTTTGAACCGACGACAACAGGGGAACCGCGTGAGCATATAACTTCCCTGTTGCCGCCATCGTATATTTTAAGAATTTAAAACAAGCATCTTTTTACATTTCATGGCCTCAGCAAGCCAGCTTGGTTGGCCTTCGGCCTACATTGCAAAGACCTGTCATTTATACAATTAAAAGAAGTGTATTTCGCCATGGATGGCACCCTCGGTGTTTTCTTCCCGGCCCGGTGTCCTGAACCCGCCGACCTGGGACCTCGTACCGGGTGCCTCTTCGAGGATCGGACCTATGTCCCGCCATCCTTGACCTCACGTGCAGGAAGCCTCTTCGCGGACCGGACATCAGTCCCGCCGTCCTTGACTTCGCGTACCGTTCTGGTCCGGGTCCGCTGCTGAAGCCATTGCGTGCTGTCCAAGCGGGGGCGCCGGGGCAGGTGCCGCCGGGGGCCCTCCGCGGCGAGCCGCCCTTCCCTCCGCCTCGCGTTCACGCTCGTCCTGCTCCTTTCGGCCCAGGATGTCCTTCACCATCTGATGAAAGGCATGACCCGCCCGGACTGCCGCGCGAGTCATGGCATCATGAAGCGCCAGGTCATCTTCCCGGTCAGGAAGATCGGCCGGCCCGCAGAGCAGGCCCTCCACGTCTGTGGGGCGCACACCCCTGCCGCCCAAGAACTGGTTGACTGCCCGCCTATGCGTCTCCCAGTGTGGGCAGTCAAAGAGTGTGTGCTCCGCTGTATCCTGTGGGTGGCGGCAGTAAAGGCAGGTAGCCTCGTACGCTCGGCCCATCCGATGTAGATATTGTCGAAAACATCCGTGCCCCGTGAGCGCCTGCGTGAGATGGAACGTCAGGTCCATGGGTGGTCTGTTCAGCCACCTCTTAATATTGGGGAGAATGGTCCGCGTCCAGGATGCCTTAACCCCACGGCTCCACCTACTCTGCCATCCATCGATTGTGATGCCGCGCTCCGTCCTGCATATGGCCACGAGGGATTCAGGACCCTGTGGTTCGTCCCTTCTGTCGCGTATCCTGGCTCTTTCGAGAGCCAGGAGGTCTCCGGGGGGAGAACCCGCCAGCACGAGTGCGGCGTCCGCGGACACCGTGCGAAAGGCCCTGATGACCCTGAGGGCCGCTAGTCGCTGTGCGCGGGCGATGTTGTCGACGTTGGTCCGGAACCGGACAGCCATGCTCGCCCAGGTGGGTGCAGCGTAGAGCAGCCTGCTGTTAACAATGGACATCAGCAGCGCCCTTTTCTTCTGCCCCGAGCCACCCATGTTGGGCATGAGGCGACCCAAGGCTCGAGCCGAAGAGGACGCCCTGGTGGAGGCCTCCTTTATGTGTTTGATGAAGGTGAGATGAGAGTCCAGGTGGAGCCCCAGGTACTTCGCCTTCCTCCCGATGTTAATTGCCTCGCCTCCTACCACCAGAACCGGGTTCTCATACGCCCACTTGCGAGTGAGCATAATAGCCTCGGTCTTGGAGTGGGATAGCCTAAGCCCGTGGTTTGTCATCCAAGTGTCGATGTTGCCAAGTGTCGGGTTCACCACGCCCTCAAGCCCCTCGGCGGTCCTGGCAACCGCGAGTAAAGCGAGATCGTCCGCGAAACCGACCAGCTGTACTCCTTCGGGAACCTCGAGTCGGAGGAGATCGTCATAGAAGACGTTCCAGAGAGTTGGCCCTAGAACCGAACCCTGAGGAACGCCGCAGGTGATCGCCCTATCTGTTATATCCTCTCTGTGCTTTGCACGCGTGGGTTCGAATCCCATCTTCGTCGCCAATAAAGGTGTAATAAAAACAAGAAGTGGTAGACAAATAAGAAAGCCAACTAGATTTAATTTGTAAGAAGTACAATTAACTAATTTAGTAATTTTTAAATTACTAAATTAGTTAATTGTACTTCTTACAAATTAAATCTAGTTGGCTTTCTTATTTGTCTACCACTTCTTGTTTTTATTACACCTTTATCATTATTCTCACTTCCTCCTTCATTATTTTCCATTTGTTTCTTCATCATATCAGTTTCTTCGCTCTCAACATCTACACTACCTGCATTTATTTTAGTTTCCTTGTCAACAACAAGCTTGTTCTCATTTTCTTCCTCAAACTTAAAGTATTCCATACTTTTTAGCCATCCAGAATTCCTCCTCAATACCTTTCCATTCTCAGTTTGAACTAAAAAACTTCTTGGTTCCTTTAATTTTTTAACAATTTTACCCGGACTCCATGTTTTTAAAAATTTATCTTGTATATAAACACTCTGACCTTCATAAAAGTCAACATTTGTACTTTTTGCAGTTTTATTGTACCATTCCCTTTGTTTATCTTTATTTTTCTTAATTTTCTCAAAGTCACTAACAACTTTAGGCTTAAGGCTTTGTTTTCTAATAATGAGTGTACTTTTTAATTCCCTACTCTGTAATAACTGAGCTGGGCTATAAGACAAACCAGTTATTGGGGCATTTCTATATTCAAGCAAAATTAGTTCTAAATCGATACCAGTAAATTTACTTTTCTTTAGCATGTCTTTTGCGATCCCAACACCTCTTTCGGCTAACCCATTACTCTGTGCATGATAAGGACTAGATGTTGTTATTTTAAATTCCCACAACTTAGAGAAACATTCAAATGCATAACTGCCAAAAGGCATGTTATCTGCTATTATTTCTTCAGGTATACCCAGTCTTCCAAATATTTCTTTAAGTACTTCAATAACAGATTCACTTGTTTTACTCGCTAGTCTTACTATTTCAAGCCATCTTGAATAATAATCCTCGATTATTAAATACATATTTCCACTGAACTCAGCAATGTCCAAAGCTATTTTACTAAAAGGTAGATCTGGTATACTATGTGACAACATGGGTGGTTTTATTTTAGATTTACTAAACTTCATACAAATAGAACAGGACAAGATAAAATTTTCAATTTGAGCATTAATGTTAGGATAGTAAAATAATTGTTTGGCACGAGCTCTAGTCTTAGTTACACCCATATGTGTATCATGTAATTTATTTAATACATATTGTCTCAATTTTCTGGGAACTACAAGTCTTGTTTCATAGTATACTAATCCTCCATCAATACTAATTGCATTCCTCAACTTCCAGTAGTGTTTAATTTCTCCTCCTTCATTAATTTTTTTAGGCCACCCTTTTATACAGTACTCAATAATTTTACTTAATACTTCATCTTTTTTAGTTTGCTCTATAAATTCTAACTCCTTAGCATTTTTAAAATTTACTTCTGCTTCACTTATAGTATGAATAACATCAGTCATTGCTTCTTCACCTTTTTCCTGCCTTTTTATGTAATTTCTACTCAGCAAGTCAGCTACATACATATGTCTGCCAGGTAAATACTGCAAATTTATATCATATATTAAAAGTTTTAATCTTAAACGTTTTAAGCGATTGTTAGGAATTTTATGTAATTCTTTTTGCATAATTGAAATTAGTGGCTGGTGATCAGTAAAAACCTTTATTGTTTGACCATAAATTAAAGAATGGAATTTGGAACAAGCAAATACTATTGCTAACATTTCCTTCTCAATCTGAGCATAATTTTCTTCGGTATTGCTCAGACATCTTGACGCAAAGTATAAAGGATATTTTTCCTGAAAAACACAGCATCCCAGTGCTTTTTCAGATGCATCACATTGGATTTGTAATTCTACTTTTCCTCAAAATTTTTAAAATTGTTAATTTGCATAGTCTTTCCTTTAAGTTTGTAAACGCCTGTTGACATTGACTACTCCAGTACCACAAGACATTTTTTTTTAAAAGCTCTCTAAATGGAGTGACCATTTCAGAAAGATTTGGAATAAATGATCTTAAGTAATTTAACATGCCCAAAAAGATTGCAACTGTTTTTATTTACAGGTTCTACAAGTTCCTTAATAATTTTATTCTCTCTGGGTCTGGTGTCACCCTTGTTCATTAAAAATGAATCCTAAGAATTTAATTTCATTCATGGCATACTGTAATTTTTCTCATTAAATTTGACATTATACTCTAATGCTTTTTCCATGACTTTATGTAATATTTGATCATGTTCACTTTTCGTTTCAGCGCAAATTAGAATATCATCAAAATAGACTAGAACACCTTTAATCCCACCAAAATAACTAGACATCTTTTTTTGAAAAATTTCTGGAGCCATTGAAATTCCAAAAGGTAAACGCTTAAAGTTGTATGACCCAAATGGGCTACTAAATGTACATAATTGCTTAGAATGCTCATCCAACTCGCAATGATAAAAACCGTCTTTCAAGTCTAATACAGTATAAAATTTTTATTTGCTAATGTTGGCCTTATTTCATCTAATGTTGGAATTTGATACATCTCTCTAATAATAAATTTATTAATTTCCCTTGGGTCTAGACAAATGCGTAATGTTCCATCCGGCTTTTCAATTATTACTAGGTTACTTTGCCATTCACGTGGTTCACTGCTATGCTCGATCAAGTCTAATCTCACAAGCCTATCTAATTGTTCTTTTAATTTATCATAAATTTTCATTGCTACTCTCCTTGGAGGACTTAACTTGGGAACTGCATTTTTTGAAATTTTAATATGAACTTTATCTGGGAATTTGCCAATACCGTGAAATACATGTTTATATTCTCTTACAAATTTTTCCTTTTCTGTAGTATTTGTGTAAATTTGATTAATTTCAGGCATTTTATACTTTAATTGTACACATGCCTCATAACTTATGAGTGGCACACCTTTATACTCAACCACTTCAAACAATTGTTTAATTTTAGCTTTTTCGCTTTGCAATTCTAATACTACATTTCCCTTTGACTTAGTTTCATATCCACCAAAAGATTTTATAATTACTTTACTATTATTCAATTTCGATATTCCCAAACTTTTCAGCATATTATACGGCATAACATTAATTTCAGCCCCAGTGTCTAGTTTTACTAAAACTTCGATTCCATTAATGAAAATTGTATTGGTCCATGATTTCTGCATACCAGTCTCTAATGTGTTAGCTTCAATTACATCTAGTGTCACATACTTCTCAAATTCAATATTATCAACCTGACCTTTAGACAAATTTTCTACTTTACGACACTTTACTTTAAAATGATTTAATATACCACAATTACCACACTTTTTACCATATGCTGGACACTCATTTATTTTATGTATTTTACCACATCGCGTACAATTATGTATCATGTATTCCCTTTTCTCATTTTCTACTTTATTACTATTATAATTATTGCCCTTATTTTTAACAAATTTATTCATTTTTTTCCTAATACCTGATCCATTACGATAAGAATCCCGAGACGACTGTTCACTTATTTTGTCATTACTCCATCTACGACTGCTTTCGACGTTGAAAAGTGATTTTTTGCTGTCCTCTTGTACCAATTGCCTGTTGATTTCAGCTTGCTCGACTGCTCGACAATGCTTGACAACTTTTTCCAATGAGAAATCATCCCTTAGTAGACTTGTTTGAACATCCTTATTTGAAATTCCCAGCACTATTTGTGTTCTTAATAGCTTTTCTTCACATTGCCCCAAATCGCATGACTTCACTAATTCTCTCAGATCAGTGTAAAATTTTTCAAAGCTTTCACCAATACTCTGTTTTCGCATAAAAAACTTATAGTGTTCCATGACTTCATTTTTCCTTGGTATGCAATAATTTTCAAGTGCTTCTAAGATTTCGGTCACCGTTACTTCTTTAATTTTAAGAGTGTTATAGACTTTAAGGCCATCAGATCCAAGCAAATTTAACAATATGGCTACTTTTGTATTTTCTTGTTTGACATGACACTCTGTCGCATCAAAATAAATGTGAAGCTCTTGTTTAAATGATTTAAAATTTTCGCACATATTACCTGTCATTTTTAACGGATTTGGTTTATTGAACTCCATGTTGATTGTATTTTTCATCTACTTCAATCCTGTTAATTATACGAATCCTCACGACTGCGCCATGTTATATCCTCTCTGTTCAATTAGTAGACGAATATTATAGTATTTTAATTATTTATTTTAACTTCATAGCTGAACATATTAATATTTTATACACAATATTAAACTTATATAAAATGCTAGTAACTACAAAAAGCGTCAAGTGTGACCATGCAAAAACGTTAAGAACGACATTTCATATATCTATAAAAACAGTGATAATGTTTACAGTGTTACCACACTATCGACACAGGCTCCGCCGCTGTTATGATTCGTATACTTGTATTTACGCGGTACCTATATTTTTTTGAAGTCGAGCGATAATTTCGCGAGCAAGTAAAATGTTGAATAAGTTATTTTATAATATGTAGAGGAAAAAACAACTTATCTCATTCCTAAAAATAAACATTGAGTAAGAATTCTGGAGAAAAACAGTTGAATGTTGATGGTTTATTAATTAAACTTTCAGCATTATATTTTTCTTATAAATAATCGTAATAACCGTTAGATAATTATATTTTAACATAATTTATATACTTATTTACCAGTGGCGGATCTAAGAGTTGATTTTTTTTTTTTTGGGGGGGGAATTATTTCCAAAAGTCGGAAAAGTAGATACAGAAAAAAGTCGATGACCTTGTTTTTGTCTTATTAATTTTTGTTCTACTTAAATTTTTTTGGGGAGGGGGAAATTTTCCCCTATCCCCCCTCCGTAGATCCACCCCTGTATTTACTCTTGTAAAAATAATCGATTCGAAATTAATGCATGGTAAATTTAAAAAAAATATGAGCTTGTAAAGTGAATTTTTGAATAATTAACACGTCGAGTCATTTAATTATATACAATATTAATATCGGTTTAAAGTCTTGAATGAAAATATTATAGAGATTTTATTCAATTGGGTAGGTGCTCAATTCCGTTTCATTTCACACGGTCTTTCGCCAACGACCATACCACGTTGAATACACCAGTTCTCGTCCGATCACTGAAGTTAAGCAACGTCGGGCGTAGTTAGTACTTGGATGGGTGACCGCTTGGGAACACTGCGTGCCGTTGGCCAATTTCTTTTTCCACCATTCATTCATCATCATTATTTATCATACAATATTCGTGTTTGAATATGATTTGAATCAATCAATGATTTTAAATTATAATTTTTTTTATTAACGTTTGTAAAATCATGTCTTGTACGTATTTTGTCGTTTGGTTTCAGTGAATTCTCTAAATTCCCTAAACAGAAATAAAACGTTAATTATTAATTATTATTAGGTATGTCTATGGTTAATGTGCAACAGTGATTATTCAATTTTCTTCTGTGGTTTTTTAATTTCGACCATACTGTTTTGAGAACCACTGTGTATGACTTCTATGGTACAATACCGGTGGGTTTTGAGGTTATAATTTATATTCTACAATATTCTTGTGTGATAATAGTCTTTACTCGTTGGTTTTTAGTCTTTTTGTTTATTAATTTCTCGTTGCTTTTTCGTATTTCTTGTTGCAACGACACGTAATTGTGTTCTGTCGAAAGAATTGATATGGATAACAACAAAATGAACGACATTTTCAATAAAATGGGAGCAGCCAAAGGTCTGAGTTTGGGTGTGAAACTCGTCGCTGGCGTTGGTCTCGCAGCCTACGGTCTCACCAATTCCATGTTCACAGGTAATTCAATTATGTAATGCGTTTTTATTATGGATTTTGGGATTAACCATTCAGCCAGATGTGATCTGACGTTTCGCAGGTTTCCTTTTTGGAGTACATAGTCACCACGGCAGTTAGACGCGTACTTCAAAGGTGGAACCTGCGACGGTTCTGAAAGGACAGACCACAATATTGACAGCATGGTTAATTCCGAAAACCACAATAATAATAGTGTAATCCGTGGAAGTTTTCTTAATAAATTCGTAATGTATTTCCGCTCCTTTATTGTCAGACATTTGTTCGATTTGAAACACGAATTCGTTTTGTCAGTCCGTTGTTTTATTTCTTTGTGTTGATACTCGTACCAAGCATGGATTGGGACCGAAACAATTTTGGAAATCTTGGAATCCGGAACCTTATTTTTTAAATCAAATTGAAACCTAAACGATATTTTTTGTAAGGATTTTATACGTTTATTTAGGTTTTTATAAATTCTAATTCAGTTTTATATGTATTTGCGTGGCTGTATTATTATATAAGCGTGCATACAGTTCCGTGCACAATTTAAATTTTACATTTCAGTATATTGTTGTTCGGTAACTCGTTTTTTAGATTTCAATGGTTAATTTCGATTTTATTTTTGACCATTTTTAGGAGGATATTAATGTTTTACCAGAAAGAATTACGATGATAACGCACTATTATCGACTTTACTTAATTAATAGTTATCGCAGTCTTGGCAAATAATGCTATGGAAAAGTACTCAAAACATTTATTCAAATAATGTAAAATTATAATGTACGTTTTTAGATAACCGATGTCAAAAAAATGCTTGTTTTTTTGTGTTGACTCGGTTTGATTTTCAACTTACAAATAAGGAAGTAGTAAAAATTTGATTAAAAAAAAATATTCATATATATATATATATATATATGTAATATGATTACATGGTAAAAAAATAAAATAAATTGTAAAACCAAAATTGTCACTTATACGGTTATACATAATAATATGCTATATAGCCATTAGGTATAATGTAACAATGACAAGGTCAACTATAAGATTGTCTATCGATAAACTTCTTCTAACTTATTAAATGTTAAACATGTATTCAAATTCTTTACAAGACTGGGTAATCGTATTATTTCTGAATGATATTATTTTTATATATATTTTATATATATATTATTTTTTTGGTCAACTAATAGTTTCCAAACAAAATATCAGTTTGATATAGGTAATGATAACATAATATTGTATTAAAATTAAAATTATAGTCTAAAAATAAGATTCGTTCATATAAATTGTATGTTTCCTATTTTTAATATTATCTATTCTTATACCATCTGTCGAGTATTAGTGTTAATTGTTTTTGTATACATTGAAAAAAAATTTTGTACCAGTATTTAGGTATTTAGTAAAAAACGGCCTTTTTTAAAAAGAAATTTGAAAACCACAATTAAAATCAGGACCCCAAAAAAATAAGTTTTTAAATACTGAAAGCAGAATGTATATAATCATGAAAATACCAAACCCTGATTCTAAGGAGTAGAGGTTAGTAGTAATGTTTGTATTTTGTTGGTAGGTTTTATGTAAAAAAATTCTAAAAATTGTGTTTTCATTTAAGTATGTATTTTATTATGAGTTGCATAGATCTATATTGATAAATTGACATAGTTTGAAATTTATGAATAATGTGTGTGTGTGTGTGTGTGTGTGTGTGTGTGTGTGTGTGTGTGTGTGTGTGTAAGTACAGTGGAAACTCGATTAACTGTCGTTGTTGGGACCGGCACTATGAGGGTTAACAGAAATTTTGCAATAAACTTACATAATTATACAAATTTATAATTACAAATTTTTTAGTTTATTATTAGCTACAATAAACGTTAGATAATAAGGTGTACAAACGTGCTATACCAAATAATCAGTCGTCTTCTTCTGTTTCTTTGAGACTCGAGCTTTTTGATCTTTTTAAGACCTGCGTTGCATTTGTAAAAGCGATTAAATTTGTTCATTTACGTCGTGTTTATCACATTCGTAGGATATTCCAATGTATTTTGATACATTTAAATATGTATTATACATAGGTATCATACATCGCTTACACCACGAGTTTACCACGCTTATTGCCCTCTCGTTTTTTTGTGTTGATGGATAATAGAGAGTGACGGTTATTCGAGTTTCTACTATGCTAATAAACTATATGGGGCCAAGATGAAGTATGTTATCTGCAGACTCATATCATTTGGTCTCATGATCATAAATGAAAAAAGGTATAGATTTTTACGGCTCAGATTTTTCTTTTTTAACTTAGTATGTTATATGTCACAATTGTTTTTGATTGAATAAATATCTATTCATTTCATTTTTTATCATTTTTACAGTTGAAGGTGGTCATCGTGCTATTATGTTCAACCGCATTGGCGGTATACAGAAACAAGTATTTCCTGAAGGATTGCATTTTCGTCTTCCGTGGTTCCAATATCCTGTTATTTTCGACATTAGATCAAGACCAAGAAAAATATCTTCACCTACGGGTTCTAAAGATTTACAGATGGTAACATTTTTATAATTTATTTTGCAATTTCTGTATTAATTAAATCATTTTTCTAATTGTTTAGGTTAATATTTCGCTACGTGTCTTATCTCGACCAGATGCCATAAAACTTCCAGAAATGTACCAACATTTAGGTATTGATTACGATGAAAAAGTATTACCTTCAATTTGTAATGAAGTTTTAAAATCTGTTGTCGCCAAGTATAACGCATCTCAACTAATCACACAAAGACAACAGGTATTATAATAATGTATAATATCTGTTAATAACACTTATTATATTCGACTACTTTTATTTATTTATTATTATTTTTATTTATAGAAAAAACGTATTACTTTTTATTCGCTACGAATTTTCGCGCAATATTATATATAAAATATATATATATATATATATATACATACATACATACATACATACATTCATATATATATATATATAATTGAAAGTTAATAAATTATTTACTTAACTAATATCAACTGTTGCTAGGCAAAATGGCCTAAGCTGCACTTTTGGAATAAGTGACATTTCATAAATGTATGGATAGAAAGAGGGTAATAAACTCGTTACAAAAATGTAATTTTAAAATTTAGGATTTAAATGACACTTTGTGTTGTGTGTGCTTTAATACCGGAGACCATACAACTATTTTTTTTTTTTAGGTCTTCAATCTCTTGATTGGTTGGCCGCAGCTCTCCATGCTTCTCTGTCAAAACTCAGCTCCTTTAAGTCTCGATAATTTTTCATGTTCATGTCCTTCATAATCTGTGAAATGTATTCCAATCTTGGTCTTCCTCTTCCAGTTCTACCATCCACATATCCTTCAATAATCAATTTCAGCAGACTCTCATGACGTAAGGTATGCCCTATCATATTATCCCTTCTTTTAGTTATCATTTTCCATATTTGTCTTTTTTCCTTAATTCTTTCCAAAACCTCTTCATTTGTTATTCTGTCGCTCCATATGATCTTGAGCATCTTCCGGTAGCACCACAATTCAAATGCTTCTAATTTTTTCTTTTCAGTTGTGCTTATTGTCCATGTCTCGCATCCATATAATGTTACATTCCATACATATATTTTCAGAAAGTTTTTCTTTGTATTTATTCCCACACTGTTTGTAGTTAGCAAGTGGTTTTTGTTTTGGAAAGCTCTTTTTCCTTGTGCAATCCTACTTTTTATGTCTAAACTGCTTTTACCATCATCGGTTATTATACTACCCAGATAGCAATAACTTTGCACTTGCTCAATAAGTTCATTTTTAACATTTATGTTTAATTTCTTTTTATCTAATTTACTACATGCCATAACTTTAGTTTTCCTTTTATTTAATTTCATTCCGTAATTTCCTAAAATATCTTCAGTTTTATCGAGTAGTGTTTGCAGATCTTCTTCTTTTTCAGTGCAAAACGCTATATCGTCTGCAAAGCGTAATGATATTACATTCTGTCCACCTATTCTAATTCCTTCTTTAGATTTATCTTTTATTTCTTTTATAGCTTCTTCTATATACATATTAAACAGAATAGGTGACAAAATGCATCCTTGTCTCACTCCCTTTCCGATTCTTGCTACTTTTTCTATTCCTTCTATTTGGATTTGGATTACTTGGTTTTTGTATAGGTTGTATATAACTCTACGGTCATTGTATTTTATTCCTATTTTCTTTAATATATCAAACATTTTATCCCAACTTACATTATCGAAAGCCTTTTCAAGATCTACAAAAGCTATAAAGACATCTTTATTTACTCGTATTTGTTTTTCTATTAAAATTCTCAGTGATGAAATTGCTTCTCTAGTACCTATATCTCTTCTAAAACCAAATTGGTCATTCTCTAGGTTTGAATCTATTTTATTCATTATTCGTGTCTTTATTATTCTACATAAAATCTTAGAAGCGTGAGATGTAAGATTAATCGTTCTGTGTTCTTCACATTTCATTGTTCCTTTCTTTTTTGGTAATGTTACTACTAAACCGTGTTTAAAGTCGTTTAGCATTACTCCTCTTTGATATATCTCCTTAACTATCTCATATAATTTATCCTTCACAGCTTTCCCTCCGTATTTTATTAACTCTATTGGTATTTCATCTATTCCACTTGCTTTATTGTTCTTAGTATATTCCACTGCTGCTTCAAATTCTGACTGAAGAATATAATCGCCTTTATCATCTTCTTCCAAGGTTCCTTCCTCTTCTAACACGCATTCATTTAGATTACCGTCGTATAATTCCTCCTACAACTATTAGAATAAAATAAATGGGGGACAATTGATGATAATGTGTTATTTGTATCCACTTTTTTTTAATGACAGATGTTCCATGGTATTTGATAAGCATTTGGGTTAGTAGGTGTCAAAATTACAATTATTTTCTATGTATCAAAAATAATTAGAATTTACAGAAAATTACTTAATTATAAAAATAATATATTTAAATAAATAAACTTTCACTTGACGCGAAATGTTTTGTAAATAAAAAAGAAAATGTCTAAATGTATAATATAACAAAGATAATTGTTTTGTTATTTTGAAAACCTTGTGTTGTTCATTTTCTTTTACCTCACAACAGTTAATATTATATATATTATAAAACCTACACTCCATTCCAAAAGAGAAACACCAGGCAGTATAGCTTTACAAGGTCGCTAGCGCTCTTGATCCTCAATGACTGTTAAAATAGTTATTATACACAACGATTCAAATTCTCATACATTTTCATAACATTTCAAGCTTTGTTTATTTCTTTTTAATTTAGTGTATACACATCGACAATAGTTGGTAAAGTTTAGAAATAGACTTTGCTGTAGCTGTCGAGTGTGATAGTGGGGGGAAATATGGTAAAGTGCAGTGCAGAACTAGTTTTCTTTTTTGAAGTTGAGCATAAATCTAATGCTTAAATCTTTATAATTTTTTGTTTTTATGTATAGGTTTCATTGCTCATTAGGAAACAACTTGTTGATCGTGCTCGTGATTTTAACATTATTCTGGATGATGTATCTATAACTGAACTGAGTTTTGGAAAAGAATATACAGCAGCTGTTGAGGCGAAACAGGTAGCCCATCAAGAAGCTCAACGTGCGGTGTTCTTTGTTGAACGTGCGAAGCAAGAACGTCAACAAAAGATTTTACAAGCCGAGGGAGAAGCAGAAGCAGCAAAAATGATATCCTTTTATTACTCTATTATCTAGTATTTCTCAACTTTAGATACTCGATTATGGCATGGCCTATGGACAGTTTTCTGTAGGGTTTCACAAACATATTTATATATAAAAGCCCAGTAAATTTGATATAATATATTGTGTCACATTTTACCTCATCATTAGTACATCTTGTCTGGGCATAACGTAATAATATGATCAGTTATAAAATACATTTAAACAACCAACATTTATTTACAAATATATTTTAATATGAGTTGGTTACTTGTAAACATAAACATTATAGGCTGACATTTAACATATTTAAGGATAAATGAAATGTCAAAAATTGTCCGTGAATAGTGTCACAATAAAGTTTCTAGTGTTGTGAAACAGGCTGTATACTGCATTCGAGGACAAAATAGAAGTTGGCGGCAGATGAAACTGGTCTTCTTTGCTGCAACCATCTATTGGCCTTTATTGGGTACCAGGGTGTTAATCTCTCCGCAAATGTAGTGTACTTGAAAATAATGTTGTTTTACATATTTGCCTTAACTGAAATGTCTACTTGGGAGAAGCTGTTGGTAGGAATCCAGGTTATTTAAAACTTCGTAAGATCAGAGCTGCGCAAAATATCTCCAGAACGGTATGCTTGGATTTCTAATGTTGAAGAGTAATTATTAATAATTGATTTATTGTTTAGATTGCTGGTTCACAAAACAAAGTATTCCTTAGTGGAAACGGTCTTATGTTGAACATTAACGATCCTTCATTTGATGAACAAAGCGATAAGTTGTTGAAAAGTAAGAAGTAGACTGGACGCATTTATGTCTCTGTAGTACACAAATTATGTTAAATTTTTGTAATGTATTCCATATAAAACTTGTATAGTTTAACTCATTAATAATTCGCATTAAACAATTTAATAAATAAAATGGTTTTATTATTATAATTTTTTTTTTCTATATATGTAATACTATGTACTTTGTCAGAGGTTTTATAATAAAAAGAATAGTATTTTAAAGAAAATCCTTGGGTGATGTTTTTTTTTTGATTATTTTAGGCGGATCATATAGCGTAGTATCAAATTATGAGCGAATTATAAATGTTCAATCCAATGAAACTGTTGGCAGTATTGCAAACAAAACTGTTTTCAACTTGTTAAGGTAAAATTGAATAAAAGAAGAAACAGAATGAACAAATATTTTTTTTATCACTTCCTTCTTATATTTATTCTATTTTGTACTTGTCTATTTTTTGTGAAATTTGTTAAACATTTATTATAATTTTTTTCCTTTTTGGTTACAATATTTTATTATGAAATTCGGATTAAGATCCAATTTATTATATTATTGATTGTAAATCTTATATTTCAGATTTATAGTATAATTTGACAATAGCACTATTGGAATAAATATTAAAATTGTAAATTCTGTATGTAATATTGAATGTTATTATTATGGTTTTCTTTTGTGAGAACAGCGACTAAATTAATTTAATACTTTTTCATGTCTCATTATATTTGATTACATCTACTATTGTTTGTTTACTTGTGCAAGTGGACCTCTAATATTTTCACGCTCAACTTTTGAGTTCTATTTGATTGGGTTTTATACTTCTCATAAGCTTTCTTTTGTTAACCGAACATGAAAACTGAACCATTCATGGTTCTGCCACTGTTACAACAGTCAGTATAGTCTACAAGGTACGACTAATAACTTCTGTTTACTTCACAACGTCTTTGTCGCCAATGAGGTACCTTATTTGCTGCCCGATTCTACCGCATTCCACGCTATTTTGGTTGCATTCAATTCCTTTGTAGGAGTATCTTATTTGATACGTCCGTTTTCCGATTTCTTTCAAGGTGCAATTTGTATTGCATCCGTACACTTTTTAAGGGTCTCAAATACTTGTTATGTAATGTCCTAAAATAGGTGACACCTCACCAAAAGCATTGGCTGTTAATTGTTAAACAAGTGGTATTCATATCGGCTTCATCTTTCGTTATTCTCTTCCGCTTTCATTTAGTGCAGTGTTTCTCAACCTGGGGGGGCGTGTAAACATTGCTGGGGAGGCGCGCAAGCAGTCATTACGAAGTAAAATTTTATTTATTAAATTATTTAAATTGTAATTAAATAATATTTTATTTGTTAGGTATATAAAAAAAAGGTGATCATTTTTTTCAATTTATAGGATGGGGGGCGCGAGATTTTTGAAAATCTACAAAGGGGGCGTAGGATAGAAAAGGTTGGGAACCACTGATCTAGTGAATTCCACAAAATTATTTCTGGCATTCGTGAAGTTCAAGACGAAACATTATCGCAGTGCGAAGAATTCGGTGGGCTGAATTTGAATATGGACCAGCTCAAATTAGTGGATTGAGGTCGGAAAATACTGTTCTTCGTGGTGATCTCACTATTCTCCATCAACGCGTTCTCGCTCTCGAATCAAATCCTTTTAGTAATATAACTCGGGCACTTACCACTTTTAGTGCAGATAATATTCCTAAACTATTTGAAAAAAGATTTGACTCCTAGAAAAGGGCTTTTGTATTCTGTTGCAAAGAAGTTAGGTAAAAGAATTACTTTCATGACCAAAAAAAATACTAGTATAAGAAGTCAACTAAAACTAGCACAAAAATTTGTTACCCTTGATAATTGTAATAATTTAGTAGACAAAGTTAGCAAAACTTCTTTGGATTTTAAATGATTTTAAATTTTTCTTGCCAAGGCATGTCAATCAAGATCCCTTAGAAAATTTGTTTGGTGCTGTGCGTAGTCATGGTGTACGTAACATCAAACCAAATTGTTATCAATTTCTTTGTTCTTTTAAAACTTTGTTAATTAATAATTTCACTTCGATAAGGTCAGCAAGTAATTGTGAAAACGATGATAGTGATGGAGCTTTAGACAATTTAAGGAAATTTATTGAAAGTGGTTTCAATTTGCCTGATACATCTGTCTTTGACAGAACTATATTAAATTTACCAATTTTGAGTCCACCGGTTAACAATGTTTATGTTACATCAATTTCCGATATGACCATAGGGTATGTTAGTGGTTATTTGGCACGAACTGTTTTAAAAGAATTTAATTGCTGTAGATTATGTAAATTTGAATTAATAAGTGTTACTGAAAATAATCCTTTAATCAAAGTAAGAGATTATACTAAAAAATCGTTGATGTATCCCAGTGACAAATTTCAGCAAGTAATAAAACAAATGCTTTTTGTTACTAAATTTATTTTACCAAAACTTAATCAAGATTTTATAGGTCAACAATTAATAATAATTCTAGAAACAAATATTGATTTTCCTCTCAGTTGTCCGAAACATGACTTAAAAAAAATTGTTTATGAAAAATTTAAGAATTTCTTTATTTTACCTATATAAAACAAATAAATCGACTCTTAAAAGGTTTAGATAGACGAATATATGCCAACAGTGATCCCATAAAGCGTTCTGCTTATGAATATTTTCTAAAAAATCGAACTAGAAAATAAATACTTTTGTTTTTTTTTTATTATATTTATATATTTAATTATGTTTATTTTTGTTTTTCAATAATTATATTTAAAAGTTAATAAAAATTATTACCAATATGTTTGTATTTATTTCATATTTTCATACATTAATACATTATAATAGCTGAATAAATAAAATGGCGGAAAAACTATATTGAAAACCGAAAAACTTATTTAAAAATATAGATTATCGTAAACAATCGATTATGTGTAAAGATCGATATTTGTTGCAAAAGAGGTTCACTTGCTGCGCTAGTAGTCGCACGGGTATCAAAAAATCGGTGGAGTCGGCGTTCTATTCTTTCCGTTTTCTATGAACTATTGCAGGAGTTTAAACCGCCAAATCTTATCCTTATCACTGCTACCTCACCTCAGATTATTTTCAAATAGATATAGGTACCTAGTGTGGGCTCTGTTTTCTATGGTGCAGGCGTCAGTAAAGCACGTCCACTAAATGTAATTTTCCCTTCAAAAAACTCGGCCGGTAAGCGGAACTATTCGAACTTGACTGTATTTCTACTACTGTTACGCGTGATCACACTTTACTTGAATGTTAAGAAATGCACTTTGTCTAATATTTTGAATTAAACGAGCTTAAAAATAAGGGGAACATACCTAATATCAAATATAGAAATGGGACGCCTTCCATCGTCCATATTATTGATGTGGTCTGCTATAAAATCTGTTAAAAATTCATTTGGTTTTCTGTCAAAAAATTGATTTCTTTTGAATTCCCGAGCTTTCATCCCCATAAATTGCCACAGTACGTGTACGTCCCTTTTGAAACCCGCGTACCAAAGTTAATTCAATTAGGTATAATAATTATTACTTTGATTTTTTTATATTATACATAAAAATATAATAAAATTGTTAATTAAAATTTTCCTTTTGTTTCTTCAATTATTGTTAATTCGAACTTTAATGTAATCGTTTTTTTTAAACTAAATGTATAAGGTTTTAGAACTAAATTTGCAGATATTAGGAGTTTAGAACTCCCATCTTTCTTTTCTTCTTTTATAATATTAGCATTCTTACAGAGATGTGGCTTGTCCCGATATACATAACTGTGAACTGAGCTTTGAGGGCTTCAGTGTCTACAAACTAGATAGAAATTCTTTTAACACGCCTTTTTTTCCCGTGGTAGTGGTGTGTGTATAGCCGTCAAATCTTTCTTGTGTATTTTATTCTAAAATCTTCACCACCTTGTTTGTTGGAGCCGTCTACTTGCCCACAAGTACTGCTCTTCCCGTCATTCAAACTCATACCCCTATTGTTGAAAATCTCGTGTAATCCATTAATTCGTCTCCTGCCCTAATATGTAATGATTTTAACTTTTTAACTGTCCGCATTTTTTAATTGATTCTCTGGTAATTTAGCCCGTATTGCTTCTGACATTTTAACTACTTCTTTCTCTCACCTTATTGACTCTTTTTCCTTTTACAATATTTTTCAGCTTAATTGAATACTAAATGACTGGGGTTTTTTTAGATCTCGTTTTTTCAAATCCTATTAATCCGTCTGTTAACACGGATACGTCCCTCCTTGTCAATCCTGATCTTTATCACCCACCTTTATTCATTAAGTATCCAACAGAGTCTGATGATCATTTATATATTATGTACCTACATATTTTTTCTATGACTTTAAATTTGGTGAATATAACCCAGTGTCACAGTCGTTCGATTGGGTTTCTACTTTTTCACTATATTTTATACTCGGTGAACGATTCAGTCGCTGTGTTAAGCGACGCTCTTCTAAGTGCTATTAATAAATTTGTTCTTTTAAACATTTTTCACTCTCCTGCATTTTCTCGTTGGGTATCCTATAAGAACTTAAATGTAGAATTTATAGTACGAAAAGTGTGCTTATACACAGTGCTTGAATTGGAAAAAAATTAGAAGGGGGATGCAAAAGTACAAAAATAATGTGCGTTCCAGCAGATTGTAATGTCTTATAAATTCGTGGGGGGGCTTGGCCCCCACACCCCCACTATATTTTTCATTATACAATAATAAATAAGCGTCATGTTTTTTTTAACTGTAAACATTCGCACCACATAGTAAAGGTGCATTTATTATTATTAGTATTTTTTTTGTTTTATTAATTTATGATTACTTTTATTTACTTGTTTAATTAAGCAAATACTATGATTATTATTATTGGTATTGATATTTAAATTTGTTGTTGTGTCATTGCCAAAATTATAATATTTCGTCATTATTTTTACAAAAACTATTATTTGTGTTTTGCGCAAGAAAACTTTATCGTTCGAGTTATCCCTTGTATTTTGTGGATGAAACTCAATGAAAAGCTCATTGAGTTTCATCCATTCGAGGATCAGGTTTTTTATTTTCATTTTGGTGTATTTATCGTTTTATAATAATTAATAATTATATTATCCAGTAACTTTGTATGGAATTTATGTAAACATTATAATATTTAATATTCCCTTTATTTTTAATATCAATTATTTTTTGTTATATTGAATTTTATTAATAATTTGTTCATTTTGTGTTCATAATAACAAAATGATACCAAGAAAAATTTCCAATCGACAATTGTCATTTCAAGAAATATATTGTTTGTATATTGTGACAACTACCGACCACTCCCTATAAATAAAATTTTTAATTTTCATTAGTTCAATAAAATTTTAGAGTCTTGACTGTCCCGTTCTCTGCGTCGAGAAATTAGAAGGGGTACGCTATAACATTGATTAAATATACATAGATAGCTCACGTTAATGCGCGAAATGGAAACACATAAATTTAATAGCAAAATCTAACAATAGATGGCGTGTAGTGTAACGATTAAATAATAATTATTGAAAATTGAAATTATTGTTTGTCGTTTACGATCTTTCGATAATAAATATACGGGTTTGTCAGGTTTGGACTTTGAACATTATTCTGAGTAAAAATAATCTGAGATAAGAAAAATATTAAATATTGTTATAATATCTAATGTTTGGGTTTATTTTATACTTTTATGGGTTTACGGTTTATCACTTATCATTTATCACAATAGTATAATAATAATACATAGAGTAATATTATTCTATGGTGATAGTACAGAATTTATTCTGTAGTGATAATTTAGATATCAGCTGATATTACAACACCTAGCGCATTCTAATTTCGAGTTCCTCATCATTATTTTTGGGCTCCCATTTTCTCGATTTTCGTATCTCATTTTAGCATTACGTAGGCTATCTATGTATATTTAATCAATGGCTATAATATTTTGAAAAAAGAAAGGGGACTCCGTCCCCCCGCGCGCCCCCCAATTCAAGCACTGCTTATACAAGTCCCCGTACATGTCCGCTGCCACTACTATACCTTTTATGATCAAAATCAGCCGCGCACAAAACGCCTCGCTACGCTAATTCAGTTGATTTAAATTTATAATCAAAATTCTTTTGGCGTTAACTGCGATTTTAATTGGATCTTATTTCAGTCATAAGTTAATATTTTGAATTTATTTTATGTCATATTGTATTCTGTTAATACTTACGTACTATTACACATAATATTATCTCTGCAGCTAATTTGCTTAAATGTTGTCTGCTTAGGCGTTTATTTTCGTTAAATAAATAATGTTATTTGATGAATTAGAGTGGTACGCTTGACGTAGGTACAACGAAGTTTCAGCCGATATTCGCGACTAAATGTTACTTAATTCATACGCGGGTGCCTATTAATCCGTCTGTTAACACGGATACGTCCCTCCTTGTCAATCCTGATCTTTATCACCCACCTTTATTCATTAAGTATCCAACAGAGTCTGATGATCATTTATATATTATGTACCTACATATTTTTCTATGACTTTAAATTTGGTGAATATAACCCAGTGTCACAGTCGTTCGATTGGGTTTCTACTTTTCACTATATTTTATACTCGGTGAACGATTCAGTCGCTGTGTTAAGCGACGCTCTTCTAAGTGCTATTAATAAATTTGTTCTTTTAAACATTTTTCACTCTCCTGCATTTTCTCGTTGGGTATCCTATAAGAACTTAAATGTAGAATTTATAGTACGAAAAGTGTGCTTATACACAGTGCTTGAATTGGAAAAAAATTAGAAGGGGGATGCAAAAGTACAAAAATAATGTGCGTTCCAGCAGATTGTAATGTCTTATAAATTCGTGGGGGCTTGGCACACCCACTATATTTTTCATTATACAATAATAAATAAGCGTCATGTTTTTTTTAACTGTAAACATTCGCACCACATAGTAAAGGTGCATTTATTATTATTAGTATTTTTTTTTTGTTTTTATTAATTTATGATTACTTTTATTTACTTGTTTAATTAAGCAAATACTATGATTATTATTATTGGTATTGATATTTAAATTTGTTGTTGTGTCATTGCCAAAATTATAATATTTCGTCATTATTTTTACAAAAACTATTATTTGTGTTTTGCGCAAGAAAACTTTATCGTTCGAGTTATCCCTTGTATTTTGTGGATGAAACTCAATGAAAAGCTCATTGAGTTTCATCCATTCGAGGATCAGGTTTTTTTATTTTCATTTTGGTGTATTTATCGTTTTATAATAATTAATAATTATATTATCCAGTAACTTTGTATGGAATTTATGTAAACATTATAATATTTAATATTCCTTTATTTTTAATATCAATTATTTTTGTTATATTGAATTTTATTAATAATTTGTTCATTTTGTGTTCATAATAACAAAATGATACCAAGAAAAATTTCCAATCGACAATTGTCATTTCAAGAAATATATTGTTTGTATATTGTGACAACTACCGACCACTCCCTATAAATAAAATTTTTAATTTTCATTAGTTCAATAAAATTTTAGAGTCTTGACTGTCCCGTTCTCTGCGTCGAGAAATTAGAAGGGGTACGCTATAACATTGATTAAATATACATAGATAGCTCACGTTAATGCGCGAAATGGAAACACATAAATTTAATAGCAAAATCTAACAATAGATGGCGTGTAGTGTAACGATTAAATAATAATTATTGAAAATTGAAATTATTGTTTGTCGTTTACGATCTTTCGATAATAAATATACGGGTTTGTCAGGTTTGGACTTTGAACATTATTCTGAGTAAAAATAATCTGAGATAAGAAAATATTAAATATTGTTATAATATCTAATGTTTGGGTTTATTTTATACTTTTATGGGTTTACGGTTTATCACTTATCATTTATCACAATAGTATAATAATAATACATAGAGTAATATTATTCTATGGTGATAGTACAGAATTTATTCTGTAGTGATAATTTAGATATCAGCTGATATTACAACACCTAGCGCATTCTAATTTCGAGTTCCCTCATCATTATTTTTGGGCTCCCATTTTCTCGATTTTTCGTATCTCATTTTTAGCATTACGTAGGCTATCTATGTATATTTAATCAATGGCTATAATATTTTGAAAAAAGAAAGGGGACTCCGTCCCCCCGCGCCCCCCCCAATTCAAGCACTGCTTATACAAGTCCCCGTACATGTCCGCTGCCACTACTATACCTTTTATGATCAAAATCAGCCGCGCACAAAACGCCTCGCTACGCTAATTCAGTTGATTTAAATTTATAATCAAAATTCTTTTGGCGTTAACTGCGATTTTAATTGGATCTTATTTCAGTCATAAGTTAATATTTTGAATTTATTTTATGTCATATTGTATTCTGTTAATACTTACGTACTATTACACATAATATTATCTCTGCAGCTAATTTGCTTAAATGTTGTCTGCTTAGGCGTTTATTTTCGTTAAATAAATAATGTTATTTGATGAATTAGAGTGGTACGCTTGACGTAGGTACAACGAAGTTTCAGCCGATATTCGCGACTAAATGTTACTTAATTCATACGCGGGTGGCCGGTATAATATAATTATATAGTTAATTTTTGTGTTTCAATTGCGAAAAAAATGCCCGGCACCGCGGTCAGGAATATAATAAAAACATAATATTTAAAACGCACACTGTACTATTACAAGATTTATTCTATATCGTGTCAAACAAAATATGCGTCGCTCGAATCGGAAATAATAATAATAGTTTTTTTATTTTTTTATTCGCGTATAGGCTAAAAAATGTATACAAATTATTATTAATCACAGTTAATAATAGTATATAATAATATAAAATATTGCTTATATATATAATGTAACAAAATTCTACAATAAAAACAAATTGACAAGCATAAAATACATACGTATAAAAAGATTCTCGTTAAATCGGATGGTACATAAAGTTATATATATATATATATATATATATATAGTAAAAAAATACATATGTGCTTGGAAAAAAAAATGGTAAATCAAAAATGTATAGGAACCAATAATAAAAATCAATATTAAGTAGGTGGTATATAATATAATATAAATATTGTAATTTGTACGACCTATGTGTATGCGCGTATGCTATATGAACGGCGGACGCGTTTATTATGATTATTATTTTCAAATCGTCGGTTATTATTATGTTGTTAGTCTTCTCGAAATTCGTTTTTGTTTTATCGAGCGTACGAATACCTATATTATAATCAAAATATGATACATAATTCGTTTTGTCGTAGATATAATAATAGTATTATTTTATGAAAATATACCGGGGTAAAAGTTGGTAATTTTTTTTATTGAAAAAGCCAACGGACACGAGAAAACCGCGCGTGTTACCTCCTCTCGCGGACGCAGTCGAATTAAAAACGTAAAAGACGTTAAAGTATCGTCGAAAAATCGCAGAACTCAGAGATTGAAAAAATCAACGGGCGCGGCGGCGGTTAGTACCTATATGCTAGTTAACGTTTGCAGCCCTTGTACCCCAGCAAAGATGTTAACTTGAAAACGTAAAAAATAATGGATTCATGTTCAATTTTGACGCAGAGCGAGGTTCTATCGGTATTCTATTGGACGGAATACTCGAATCGTGAGTCCGACTGCTGCCGACGAGCAAACAGCCAATGAGCAGAGCAGCTATTAGTCGCACTTGAGAGGCTTAACAGCCGAATGAATGAATGTCGCTAGGTTATCGTCATTGGAACGGGACCGTCATAGCATCACATGCGGCTATTAGTCTGGCAATCGCCTTACAAGGTATTACTCTTGGGAAACTGAATACCGCTTTATCAATGAAACGCGTTAGTATACTAATTAACATATTATTTATATTATAATTACATTATAATAATATAATATAAATATTATATGTCTGCGCCCGTGTTTCTATGGTGATAGTACAGAATTTATTCTGTAGTGATAATTTAGATATCAGCTGATATTACAACACCTAGCGCATTCTAATTTCGAGTTCCCTCATCATTATTTTGGGCTCCCATTTTCTCGATTTTTCGTATCTCATTTTTAGCATTACGTAGGCTATCTATGTATATTTAATCAATGGCTATAATATTTTGAAAAAAAAAAGGGGACTCCGTCCCCCGCGCCCCCCCCAATTCAAGCACTGCTTATACAAGTCCCCGTACATGTCCGCTGCTACTACTATACCTTTTATGATCAAAATCAGCCGCGCACAGAACGCCTCGCTACGCTAATTCAGTTGATTTAAATTTATAATCAAAATTCTTTTGGCGTTAACTGCGATTTTAATTGGATCTTATTTCAGTCATAAGTTAATATTTTGAATTTATTTTATGTCATATTGTATTCTGTTAATACTTACGTACTATTACACATAATATTATCTCTGCAGCTAATTTGCTTAAATGTTGTCTGCTTAGGCGTTTATTTTCGTTAAATAAATAATGTTATTTGATGAATTAGAGTGGTACGCTTGACGTAGGTACAACGAAGTTTCAGCCGATATTCGCGACTAAATGTTACTTAATTCATACGCGGGTGGCCGGTATAATATAATTATATAGTTAATTTTTGTGTTTCAATTGCGAAAAAAATGCCCGGCACCGCGGTCAGGAATATAATAAAAACATAATATTTAAAACGCACACTGTACTATTACAAGATTTATTCTATATCGTGTCAAACAAAATATGCGTCGCTCGAATCGGAAATAATAATAATAGTTTTTTTATTTTTTTATTCGCGTATAGGCTAAAAAATGTATACAAATTATTATTAATCACAGTTAATAATAGTATATAATAATATAAAATATTGCTTATATATATAATGTAACAAAATTCTACAATAAAAACAAATTGACAAGCATAAAATACATACGTATAAAAAGATTCTCGTTAAATCGGATGGTACATAAAGTTATATATATATATATATATATATGTAAAAAAAAATACATATGTGCTTGGAAAAAAAAATGGTAAATCAAAAATGTATAGGAACCAATAATAAAAATCAATATTAAGTAGGTGGTATATAATATAATATAAATATTGTAATTTGTACGACCTATGTGTATGCGCGTATGCTATATGAACGGCGGACGCGTTTATTATGATTATTATTTTCAAATCGTCGGTTATTATTATGTTGTTAGTCTTCTCGAAATTCGTTTTTGTTTTATCGAGCGTACGAATACCTATATTATAATCAAAATATGATACATAATTCGTTTTGTCGTGTAGATATAATAATAGTATTATTTTATGAAAATATACCGGGGTAAAAAGTTGGTAATTTTTTTTTTATTGAAAAAAGCCAACGGACACGAGAAAAACCGCGCGTGTTACCTCCTCTCGCGGACGCAGTCGAATTAAAAAACGTAAAAGACGTTAAAGTATCGTCGAAAAATCGCAGAACTCAGAGATTGAAAAAAATCAACGGGCGCGGCGGCGGTTAGTACCTATATGCTATTCAGTTTAAGAGTGTACCGGACGAAAATTGGTTCATGTTCGCGCAGGCGAGGTTCTATCGGTATTCTGATTGGCGGAAACCGTCGTGAGCCGACTGCTGCCGACAGCAACAGCCAATGGCAGAGCAGCTATTAGTCGCCTGGAGAGGCAACAGCCAATGACAAAGCAGCTATTAGTCGCTTGGGGGGTCTAGCATCACTCCGGCTTTCATTCAACGTGCGCGTTACGGTATACTCTTAAACTGAATAGCATATATATTTATAATATAATTAATATTATATTTATAATAATATAATATAATATAAATATTATATGTCGCGGTGTACTTATGCTCGAAATCGATCTGAACTAGAAATTACTAGTAAAACCCAGCGTTAAGGGGCCTGCATCCGATATGTATGACTGTATTTCTAGCTGAAATACATACGTTACTGGAAAAATTCTCACGCCTTGTAGAAAGACCCGATTTCGATATTTTTTTTTTTGTTGGAAAGAGGAAAACATTTTGCAGGTCGCACTGGACTTCGATTCTCAACATTTTATTTTGCGCATGTTAACAGCACCGACAGACAGAAAATGAAAAGTTCGATTTTATATGCTTTACAGGAAAAACTCTTATGCCTCCCAGAGTTGTCCGATTTCGATAATTTTTCTGTTGTTGGATAAAGGAAGACATTCTACAGGGCGCATTGGGCTTCAATTTTAGATTACCATAATAAAAACTACAAAAAAAAAAGTTGTTAAAAAAATTGTGAAAATTGTTCAAACTCTTATTATAGATTTTAGAAATACAATTTTGAGAATCAAAGTCCAATGCGCCCTGTAAGAAGTCTTTCTTTATCCAACAACAGCAAAATTATCGAAATCGGACAACTCTGGGAGGCATGAGAGTTTTTCCTGTAAATCATATAAAATCGAGCTTTTCATTTTCTGTCTGTCTGTCGGTGATGTTGACACGTGCAAAGTAAAATTTTGAGAATCGATGTCCAATGCGCCCTGCGAAGTGTTTTCCTCTTTCCAATAAAACCAAAAAAATATCGAAATCGGATCACTCTACAAAGCGTGAGAATTTTTCCAGTAACGTATGTATTTCAGCTAGAAATACAGCCATACAGGTCCGGTGCAGACCCCTTAAGACAAAGGCCTAAAGGCCATTAACGAGTTAATTTTTTTTTAATGATGCCGAGTTTTGAGAATTCAAATTTTCGAATTTCTTCTTCGTATTCAACTCACAGTTTTTGACAAATGGTTTTTTCGCATAATTTTTAATTAATTTTTTTTTTTTAAATTGCAGTGGTGATTAGTTTTGTTTTCAAAACATGTGGTTTTTTTATGTTTAAAACGACGGTGCGATTTAAATGTTGTGAATTCAATTTCAATATCGCAACGATTTGAAGTTTTCGGATTTGTTACGAAGTTATATAATTTCAAAGTTATTAGTTTGATGGTCAAAATATGTTTGACAACATTCTAATTTTAAGCAATCTAATACCCCAAATGAATAAAATGTCGTAAATTTTATTACAGAAAAAATTGTTTTTTGGAAAAATTAAGTTATTTCAGTAGGTATAGTATATATACTGATATACACTAGAGGTACACTATACGACTATATATTATATACTACATGCACAGTATAAACTCTTATTTATATGACTTTTTAACATATTTTTAACGGAATAACTGTAGGTATGAGTGTATGACAGTAAACTGCAGTCTACGTATGAACGATTGCTTTCGTACAGCAATCGATGAATTGTTGCGACACGACTGTCACACTGCACGACTTTTTCGCACGGGTATGAAAAAGTTTGAAATAAATGTCAAAAGTGTAATACGCACTGACCGTCGACTGTTTCAACAAATTGACACGCGTGACAGTAGTACGGAAACCGTTTCCTTTACCTATACGTGTTTATATTCGTAATCTTCATAATTTTAAAATGACATCGACTTCAAGAAAAAAAAAAAAAAGAACGGACCGTCGTGGGAACGCCGCGAATTAATCTTGGATCACGAAAATAATCCTTGTCCACAGAATCCAAAATATAAGGATAAATTGATGAAGGGCGCGAAGCATTTCGATAATAATAATTGCAGGTCATATCGTTATTAAACACAAGCGAATTTCAACGAAAATTTCACGGTTCACCTATACGAGTGTTGAACATTCAGGAGAATTCATTCATTCAAATGGTCGATACCTACGTAAAACATTAGAACCGAACTTTTTACGTTTCGAAAACCTTTTTAATAAATGCATTAAATACAAAAATAATTAAATTAAAAATAACACGTTGACACAGAAATAATGATGCCAGTCGATACTACATATTTGCAGTATTGTTACTAGTTTACGAAACTTCATCAAAGCTAAATGGTATTATATAGGTGTACATCGCGTGTGAACATTTCCGATTTTTCTGTCAGTACACTTCGATACACATTAGTCCCGTATCAATACGTTTGTGTCATGACAACAACTGGTCACAACATTTATGTCTCTAGTGTGATCGGTGTTCATGAAAAATGGTTCGAACACACGAAATTGTTGTTTCACGAAAAAAAAAAACGCGATCATGCGGATGACAGTGTGAATACGTATTTTGGTAGTGTATCTTTACCGTAACATATTTTATAAATGAACAAAACTTTTCCGTTATTTTTAAGATTTTTTTTTCGGTCATATTATTCAGCGAATTTCAGTACTTTTTAACACTATAAAATCCGAGCCCAGGCTATCATAAATGCGAGCTTAAATTATCATAATAATTTAAAACAGGTAGATATTGTAGAAGGGAGATAATAAAAAAGATAAGTACCTAACCTAACCAATTCGTGTAATTTGTAAAAAAAAAGTATATGAATAAGTAAGAAATAAATAATAATACATTTTTTAACGTAATTTAATAAATTGTTGAATACGTAAAAATAGTTACCCGTACAAAAAAAAAAAAATATTTTTAACATACCAACTGCAACCACACATATTTTTTTTTTTTATGTATATCTCAAATTATATTCGTTTGTATTCTTCGAAATTCACTGACAAACTAATAATGTTTACGATAATTAAATAAAATTATATTTTATTTTATTGGCGAGATCACGTGTAAAAGCTAGGTGTAAATAAAATAATTCGGATTCATACTATAAAACCGAGAGTAATAAAAACTAGGCGTACATAATAAAAACCCGTTCTCGTGAACACTTTGAACCCTTTAAGGTAATAATAAATAGTTTTTACTAATAAACTCTAGTTCACACTTCAAACTGCAGATTTCGAGTACCTATTTATTTACTGTATAATATATAATACAAAAGCACGCGAGTACACTTAACGTATTAATCAAACGTACTACAGACTACAGTTAATATATATATATATATATATATATAGGTAAAAATTATAATTTTTATTCGACGTTTGTTCGGTTTGAAAATTAAATTCGTGGGTAACTTAATCGATTTCGTATATACGAGGAAGTATGTGTGGATGAAATCACGGGGGAGTGGAGAATTCGAAAAAACGAAGAGCTTAGAAATTTGTTCCAAATGCCTGGTATAGTTAGAAAAACAAAAAAAAAGGAGACTCCGGTGGGCAGGACATGCATGGAGAAAAGAAGGAACTTTAGTTCGGATGGTTCCATGTGGGAAATCGCAAGGAATGAGACCTTTGGGACGACCACGACTAAGGTGGGAGGATCAAGTCAGGAAGGATATACAAGTGATGGACCCAAGTGCTGAGTGGCATGTTTTAGCGATGGATAGGGGGAAGTGGCAAGCAATGTGTTTGAACGTACGATTTTAATGGTCGATTACAGAGAAGAAGAAGAAGAAGAAGAAGAAGAAGGATATACGAGGAAGTCAGCTGGTAGTATGTTGTTAAAAGCCGATTTTTATTCGGTAAAATATATAATAATATACAAGTACTTTAGTGGGTACTTATATACTCGGGCAGTTGCAGATGACACGGGGTAACAACCTGCAGACATACAATGTGTATATTAATTTAATATTATAGATTTCGGAATTGTATGCCATTTGCCTACTATTTCTGATCGATTGATTGTATATTGTACTCGTACGCTTAAAATAAACTTCCACTATGTCCTGAATTATAAAATAAGAAAGTTTTTAATAGACGCTTTTTAATTTTTATTTCGCTATATTTTAATTTTTCAGACATATTTGATGACTATATAAGGATATATTTCGTTTACCCAAGGTACAATTAAACAGAAAATCGTTTAAAAAAAAAAAAAAATTAAAATTATAAATAATATTATTAAAATAGTTTAGTAATATTGTCACTCAACTAAAGTATAAAAAAGTCGACTATTTGTGTATTAAAATGTATAAAAATTGTTTTTTTTTTTTTTTTTTATAGGGAACTCTATTATTTTATTTCCAGTAACAAATGCCGACTCCAATAAAACCAATTTCTGTTTCTCAAAGCGTTTCTGTCTATCGAATGCCCGATGTAACATTACGTAGAACTCAAATTGCAGCGTTTTGGGTTAAATTTAGACTTAAACACTTATCATTATGAAATTCAAAGACGATAATATTTCCGAATGCGTCTCGTATAGACATTTTGTAAAACATAATATCGTCTGACAAAAAAAAAAAAAAACAGTAACGTCGTTTTAAGATTTTCATTTTTTTTTTTCTAAACGACTGTATATCTTTGTGATAAGCGCAGTTGATACACAAATAAATTCTTATTTATTTACGCATCACGTTATTAAAACAACAAACTAAAAAAAACCTTCGCGATTTCCTTTTTGTATCGAATTGAAATTTGAAATTCAATATTTGCGCGTATTCCGCATTCGATGGTCCCGATCTCAAGTAATTTTATTCCGATATCAAACGTTTTTTTTTTTTTTTGAAGTAGTGTATGAAATGTTTACAGTATTTACATTTTTTCGTTTTATAAAAACATAAATCTACTGTACGTCGTTTATAGTACAGTGCTCTGAAAACAAACCGGTCCAATCCGGTTTATTTAACCGATCGGAGTGTGCTCCCCAAATCAAATTCGACTCGAATTTTCAAAATTATAATTCGACTTTTAACTCGTTAACGTCCAGCCTTGTGTGTGTATTATATGTATGTAAAAAAAAAATAATAAAAATAACAATAATAATAGTATCGCGTTTTTTTTTTTTTTTTATTGTGACGCCGATTCGCGCCTCCCCCGAACTTACGACGCGATCACACTAGTTCGGCAACGAGTGAGAACGCTCGGAGTCGTTGGACCGCCAACCGCCGGAGGTCGACCACGGCAATCATACGGACGTGGCGGTCGACTTGAACGGCGAGTGGGTGACGGAGCCCGTGCCCGAGGTGGCCACGCCGCCGCCGCCGGACTGGCCGCCAAGCATCGCGGCCGCGTGCACCGTGCCGGCCGCGGTGGCGGCCGCCGCGGCCGTCGTCAGCTTGGCGTCCATGTTGAAACAGTACAGCAGAGCGGCGCCCACCGAGCTCCGGCGCGTCGGCATCGGCGTCGACATGGTCCACCGGTTGATCCGCGGATCGTACCGCTCGGTCGAGTGCAGGCTAGAGTTGCTGTCGTTGCCGCCCAGCACCAGCAGACCGCCGTCCAGCTCGACCATGTCGTGCGTGGCCCTGCGAAAACGGTACACGTAGGTACGTGTTGCGAAATTTAACGTCTTGCAAAGAATATTTATATACGATAGCTGAACTATTAGGTACCCGGCGTTGCCCGGGAAAATAATCGTGCGTTCAACTCCTCTCGGGTGTAACTCATCGCTGTGGAAGCAATGCCTTTTTTTTAAGACTAATCACCCGAAATAACGGTTAAAATATTTTAATAATTTGTATTGTATTGTAAAATAATTAAAAAAATAGTCTCCAGCCGTAGCGATTTGGGCTGTGTGTCGATCGATATATCAAACTTTTAAACCCTTTTTCGTCCCTTTAGGATGTATAAAAATTCATACAGCAAGCACGCACGTTTAATAATATTCAACTCGTTGAAAACGGGCGGTAACCTGTATATGATCTAAAGAACCGGATCATATGCAAAAGACGCTTTAGACGTCATCTTCTGAAACGAGAACGTTCGTTGGTTTACCTGCGACACTGCATGGTGGCGATCGGTTCCCAAGCGTTCCGTCTGACGTTCAACCGTTCGCCGCTCGACATGCACATGGTCCCGTCGTTTCCACCCACGCAGTACAGCATGTCGTCCAGCGTAGCCACGGCGCAACTGCTCCGTCTGCTGCTCATGGCCGGCACGGTCATCCACTTGCTCATTCTCGGGTCGTATCTCTCCACGGTGGACTGGTAGTTGGTTGAGTCAAAGCCTCCCAGAGCGTATAGGCAGTTGTCTGTTTGCGTTTGATATTATACATCAAAATTATTATACAATGAGGAAATTCATAAAAAAAATCAGTCGAGTCGTAAGGACTCTAGAAAGGTATGTCGATATTAATTCTACGATTTTTTTATTTGACCGGGAAAGATGTACCTATGATTCCAAATTTTGTAATCGCCCGTGAATGTAAATACGCTTGATGAAAACTCCATTTCAAGTTACGATTTAAAAACACGCGTAGGAACATATTTTATGATAATGAAATACTAACAGACGAGAGAGGGACTTTGAAATATACTTGTACAATGGCGTATTTAAAAGGGGGGTATGGGGGATAGATCCCTCTTGGATTTTTTTTAATGATGTAACATGTACCTATATGGATATTTATATATCAGAGAACATTTTCGCACAAAATAACAATATCAAAATTGCTATACTTTATCAAATATTTTGGTAACAAACGTAAATTGTGTTTCAAAACAAAAGTAATATTTTAACATTTTACAAGAAGCCCTAAAAACGTTTCAATGTTTCAGCAATATTTGTCAAAATAACATATTCTACGACACACATGAATTAAAATCCATATACACTCAAGCTTACATCCGTTGTGCGCATCATAAAACATTGATTGGCTAATAAGTAATAAGTAATAACTGTATAGTAGGCCATAATATACAATACATCGTTCTTTCTTTTGTTAATAATTTGTTTTTTTTTTTTATTAAATCTATTATTTTATTAATTACATTTAACTTGAAATGCTCTATAGCAGCGGTTCCCAACCTCTTTAGTTGTGTGGACCACCAATTTTATGAAAAAAAACTTTGAGGCCCACTGACTAAATATACAGGTAAATTATTTAAATACACAAACACAAATAAATACATATAAACATACATATGATGAAATATATTATATATATATATATATATATGTACAGATATTACACATATGACATATATCAGTAATTAGGAAAACACACTGTGCAAAAAGAATTTTAAAATATTTTTGTTTTATTAAGAAAAGAACTTTATTGTATTCAAAAACAAATGGTCAGAGTAAAAAAAAAATCAATGGGATTTTCGGCATTGTTTGTCCCCTACGAGAGAGTTAATACCGGAATTAAAACTGCATAGTTTTAGCCTTAAATCACACTCAACGTTCAATTTATTCCTGTATTTATTTATTTTTAAATATTGTAAAGTTGAAAAGGCTCGTTCACACAGATAAATAGTCGAAATGCTTATCAAGCGCCTCAGTGCAATTTTGGCAGTTGTTGAATAGTCTTGCCGAACATTCATCCAGAACGGGACCAATTGTGTGGTTTAAAAAAAAGATTTTAGAGTCTGGTCACACGGTAGTTCAATCAACGAATCTTCTTCACTTGATGAATTTTGGGGTTATTATTGATTAAATATTAGCTTATTTTAACCAGAAATATAGACGTTTATAATACAAAAATCTCGATGTTGATGGGTATCCCAAAAAGCCGTAGGTTGCCGCTTCATGGCTTACACCCTCAACCAGCGTTCACGGCCCAGTACCGTGCTGCCCGAGACCCGCGGTCCATGGGTTGGGAACCGTTGCTTTATAGTGTAAAACCAAGTACAGTAAGTCCTCGATGCCTCATTTAATGTTGTTTCGCTATTACGTCGTAGAAGTTTAATTCCTAGCGATTAAGATTAGACGAATAAATCGATTGCAAAAAACTTACCGACGACGGAGACGCGACAGTAGCGTCGGCGGGTGGTCATGCTGGCGCAGGACGACCACACTCCGGTCAACGGGTCGTATCGTTCTACGCTGCTCAGACAGGACGCGCCGTCGAAGCCGCCGCACACGTACAGCAGCCCGTGGTTAGCGCTTATGCCCAGGCAGCTCCTCTTCGTACCCAACGACGTGATCGCTGACCACTTGTTGAGGTTCGGATCGTAGCATTCGGCTGAAGACAGGTCCACGATGCCATCGTATCTACAATAAATATTATGTATTAATACGTTGTGCCGCAGTCGTGAAACGGCTCAATTCTTTGCCCATGACCTGGGCGTACATATTATAATTTAAAAAAATTATAATACTTTGTTTTTATATGCAACTATTCTATTACGTAGGTGTATCGCAAAAATTAAATGAATTTTCAATTTCATCCCGCCGATCTTTGGCTTCGAGGATAGCGTGTCTATAACTACTTGCAGATACAGGATTTGGTCACAACGAAGCTAATTCTTTAATACCTACTTTTAACAGTGATCATTAGCTGTGATCGCAAAACACATGCGATGCACGAAAATTAAGAAATATACTTGTTTTAGTGTTAATGGTACTTTTTTGCAATTTTTCTATAGTTAATATATACTGTATTCGATCAGGCGTTATTGATAGTGTAATGCGCATATGTATTTTAAATTCCCATCAGATGAACTTTGCAAGTCTACCAAATCTACACGTCCTCTATCGTTCGATTCGTTGACTGTAAATTGTAATAGGTAACGAAGAAGTAAGTGAAATACGTCTTGGACTGCCTTGATGCAAATGATGCGAACTTGGCCAGTTACAAGATGAAGCCGTGCTCATCATTGTCTTCGATAAATATGTTATAATTTATTATTATTCTCTAGATAATAATAACGGTATACCGTATTGTACACGAATCGTATGTAAAATGCGATAATTCAAAGACGACTATTTCATATTACCTGTTCAGTGTTCACCGATTTAAAATAATAGCTGTTGTCCAATTCATGAATTGGGCGAGTTTTTATTCACTCGTTTTATGATTTAAACGTTTGGAATCGAAGGCCTGACAATGTGATACAAGATGTAACGTATGTTATTGTAATGATGTGCTCACATACCATTATTGTATTTAGTTTTAGAAAATAACAGATTCAAATAAATTTCATTTATTTATTATAATAAACAAACACTTGCTCCGCTCGGAATACCGATTATATTTTCATACACAAAAAAAAAAATAAAACATTCAGATATTGACACGTTTTGATTTTTGAGTTATTACATTATTCTAAAAATTGTTAACAAATTTAAAAAAATGTAAAACAACTTTTTTTAAGCGTTTAAGTTCAATTTTCGTGCACGAATTTGATAATTTTGCACAAAACCACAATTTGTATTTATTAAAGTTCATAACAGTGGTAATTCACTTGAAATCGTTTTTCGGATATAATGATTTATTATCCATAATCATAAATCTCTGTTTATGTGTTCCAACAGAATCGATATTCACAGGCATCCGAGGCTGGACAACTTTTTTCTCCCTCCAGTATACCGGGATTAATGTTTAAAAATGTGAACATTAACAAAGCGTTAATAAAAATATCAAAAATCGGTTTTCACAATAATAATCCGGAATAGAAGCTAACGAGTTCAAATTGTTTTTCAAAACTAAAATATTCGGTTTACCATAATATAAATGATCGGGTTTTTGCTTAGCTTTTAGGTCTAAAACGGTACGAGAAAGCGCGCTGTTTCCAATATCTTACCCTCCGATAGCGTAAATTAGCTTTCCCAGGGACACGATACCGGCACGACTTCTGCACTTGGACATGGGTGCGATCGGCAGCCAACGGTCGTGTCTGGGATTGTAACACTCACCGGCGCTGTGTATGGTGAACAAGCTACCGCCTCCTGTGAAATTTACATACGAGTAAGATAGAATATATCGTGAGTACGCACATTATTCGTCCCACGAAAATGACATTACTCTGCGGTACTCACCGATCGCGAAAATATACGGCATGAGGCCGTCCGGACTTCGTTGCTCTGTCTGTTTGCTGGCGAAATCAGACCTCTGGTCCGGCAACAGATGGTACTTCATGGCGCCCAACAATAGGTCTTTGCAACTAGGCTCGCTACGCACCAGCGGTTCAGTTTCTACCACGTTCAACAGGAACATCTTTGACATTTGGGCTAGTCGCACGTGTCCCAAAAGCTGTGAGAAATACGCCGGGGATATCAATACCAGTTAAATTTCTTTAAATTCAAAAATTTAAAGAATTTAAATGCACGCCGTAGCACACGCGAATTAACCATGAAATCGAACATTTTAAAATTTCACTACGACTCTTTCCGCGTGTTTGCCAATAAATCACGTCAATAATTATTGGTACGATCCTTATTGGCACAGACAGTGGCGTATTTACGGGGGTATTGGGGTACTGGATCCCCCAGAACCAAAAAGAAAAAAGAAAAGATTTTAAGATTTTATATTGGTAGTACCTTAAATATTTGAAATGGGAGTAGTATATTCGAAGTATAGTAGGTACTATTAATTTTTATAGATAAATAAATAAATTGTTCACTATTATATTGTTTGGTAATATACATAAACGTTGTTAATTTTTTAAATAATTTTGTTAGTTAATGTTTTTTGTAAATACCTTCGTGGCTATACATAGTTATACCATTAAAATATTGTAATATATGACATTGACAATATTATATAATTTGAATACACTTTTATATTGAACAACCCCCCCTGACTAAATTCTGGCTACGCCACTGCCTGCGTATGTACCTGTGTATACTTGGAACAGAATTTTAAAAATATCAGAGATATATTTGCAAGGATGGCTGCGCGTATTGATGTTATCTTGGCGCATCAATCTTATTTTACATTTGTTAATCGTACCTGTGCGATGTACTGCGATCGTTCGGTGGGATTGTGTTTGATCCAATCCATGACGGCCACGAAAACTTCTTCTTCGGAAACCACGTTCAACTTATCGTTAGAAACTAAATCTTCGACCTGAAAACAAACATGTTAACTGTAATTCTTTTAAATTTGTATACAACATTTATAATTTATTCACGTTTCTGATTTAGTCTATATTTCTCCTACAATATTCCAGTCAATATACGATGATGAGTTTATTTATCACGGAATTCGATTTTTTTTTTGTATTCGTCGATATTAAAACATATTATGCTGATGAAATCTGCAAGTTTAGCTTTAATGTAACGATTAAATATTTTTCTTTCCTACGAAATTTCATTTGGTAATTTTTTTCGCCCGAGTATGCTGAATTATATATGAATAACTGTCTACAACTATTTTGTAACTTTTCATTTCACTTATGAATATTTCTGTTATTTTTCGATACAATTTTTAAATTTTTATTTGACTTTACTCGTAGGACTTTACAGAAAAAAAAACTTCGAATATGCTACAACGTCGCGCGAGTGTGTATTGTATATAAATATAATATTTGCTGCGATAGGCCGTATAATTCGATTTTTTTTTTAATGAAAATTATCATCTGTATTGATAATATTCAACTCGCTAGATAACTGAAATGAAAAATGTAGTATTTTAGGTGATTTCATCATAAAATCTATAATTTTGTTGGATATTGACTTATAAGAACATCTATAATATTGAATTCCACACATAACTGATTAATGATTCGTCGGTTTGGTTCGGATCTATGCAGTTCACCGTTCGGCTCAATGCGTATCATTATACAAATAATCATTTCGTTCATATTCCGAACACCAACTATAATATAATATATAATATGTAAGGCTGACAAAGTTAGTTGATACATCTAACTAGTTATTTTTAATAATTTAGTTATTTATTAACTGTGTTATAATTGTTTAACATTTTTCAAACTTAGCTAACAGCGTTGTATTTAGTCAACGGGCTTGTTTAAAAGCGGCGTAAGAAAACGTAGTATTTTATGTTGTTGTTTTCGGGAAATAACATGCAATCCTGCAGTAAAACGTTTGTCACTTCACTCGTTCCGTTTCTATCGAAATCTTGAACGTCTTTAAATTTAAAAATAATTTTATAATTTATTTTTAGAAATACCTTTAATAAATTGTTTTGACTACCGCTTTTACGTTAGAAATATATCGTGTAAAATATAAATGGTTAAAAGTTATCCCATTAATGTATAAATAAAGTATAACTAGTGAAGTTACCGACTAAAATGATTTCTAATTTTCTAATCAATAAGTTTTTAGCAATCCAGCCTTGCTGTGTTTATGTATAATGTATATACATTTTTTTTTTATATTAACGATTTTTTTCGCTTCGATTTTTTTTTTGCATTCTTTTAAATCGTTTTCGGTGCGTTTTTCACGATTAAAAAAAAAAAATAATAAAATAAAATAAAACATATTTTATGGGGACGAATAATTGCGCTTAACGTAGTGTTTAATAATGTTCCTCGGGGTGAAAATTCTCATTAGTCTGTACACCGTTGCTCGAGGACCCGTAGACGGTCCGTGACTAAAAACCCCGGCGGAGTCCCGCCAGTCCGCCCCGGTCCGTCTGGAGTGCGCCCGTCGAGCGTTAACGACCTTTCGGGACATTATATTATATTGTACAAAGTCGTAGACGTTTGTACGTTTTACATAATGTTAAAAAAAAAAAAAAAAATGTTTTCTCATCCGAATACGGCCACGGATCGATTTACCTCGGAGAACGACAGGAAGAGAAATTCTTCGGTTTTCACAACTTCTTCGAAATTCTGTAAGGCGTAGCGGTGCGACCGGGTCCTCAGCTCGTTGCACGAGTGCGTCTCTGAAACACAACGGAAACCCGATATATCGTACAGTATTTTAGTGAAAAGTTTAAGATTTCGTGAAATGGAAGTCGATTTTATACACTATGTGAAATAAGAGAAAACAAACAAATTTTTTCATTAAACGACTACTTTTATCGTGAAAATGGACACTGAAATTTTACTTTCTGTAAATTTTTTTCACACAATGTAAGGCCATACACTTTGTATAATTAGAATGCGCGTATAGGTATTATTCTTCGAAGAAAATTAATTGAAATTACATATCTTAATCTTAATAAACAATATGTAAATGTATAAATGTATAAAAACATTATTTGTTACGTTATTGTCAGGAAATATAGTTGTTTGAGTAAGATGGACTTTTTCACAAGCCTATGATTCATATTTATAATATAAGAAGGTAAACAAATGATTAAAATAAAAATAAAAATATTTGAAAATAATACGTATGTACATATGTTTTATTAACATTCATGGTATAAAATACATAGAATTTAGAGTTTATATATATATATATATATATAAATAAAATGTAATTATATATAAATTAAAATTGCTGTGAACAGTTTATAATATACGAGTATATATATATGTACTATATTCAGTATAATATACTTGTATAATTTAATCACAACTGTGTGACACAGCAGTGGTATAGTCAGGAGAGACTGATGGAGCTGCAATCCCCCAACAAAATCATTTTGTAGTAGGTACCGTCTATACATATTAATTATTAACATATAAATTAATTAATTATCAGCCTCAGCCCTCTCCAAACAAAAATTCTGGCTTACTATGAGCTGGCACCACACATCTGTTACCTGTAAACCCATTACGTATAAACCTACGACTATTATCCATAACTCGGTAAGTATGTCTAACAAATTCTAACAAGTTTCTAACAAAATCTAACAAGTATCTATTAACACATTAAAACCGTTTCCAAAAGCTTTGAGCTTTTTTTAGTGATACTACGAGCTGGCACCACACATTTATTACCTGTAAACCCATTACGTATAAACCTACGACTATTATCCATAACTCGGTAAGTAATGTCTAACAAATTCTAACAACTTTCTAACAACGTCTAACGAGTCTTAAATATGTTTGTTAGAGATGTTTGAATGATGTGTGCTATGAGTGTGGTGCTAACTTCACGTACGTGTGTCGAGCTCATATGTAGAATGCTCATAGACATATATGTCTATCTATATCTATTTATATGTCTATGAGAATGCTTATATGTTGGCGGGGTTATCGATTAATTGCCGGGTTCGTTGACCACAACAAATCGTAATAATAATATATGAAAATCGATCGTTTCGAAAAAAAAAAAAAAACGAAAGTTTCACGTGACATTATAACTGTATACGTATGTAATATAAACGACGAAAAACACGTAATTTTACAACGATCGCCGAGTCGTTAAACTTTACAACGAATAAAGGGAAACCGTAGGTACTTAAAAACGGCGGGTTAACTGAAGGGAAGTGAACCGAACGCGGTCATTCGCTTTATGGATTATACACACACACACACACACACACATATATATATGTTTGAGTTAACGGGCGATCGGACTTTTATTAAATTATCAACGTTTTACGACGAACAAAGGGTTCATTGTATTGATTTGTGTCGGGAATAAATAATCGTTTATTTTTTACGACATTATAACAAGAGACGTAATTTAATTTTTATTTTTACGATTATTTACGGTACATAATATTATATTATATTTTGTTGGAATACAAGACGAATTGTGGGTTTTGTACGACAAGAGCAGTGGCGTGTCCAGGATTTTGAAATGGGCGTTGGGGGAGGAGGTTCAGTATTTCATTTACCACGTTGACTATTTAAAACATGTAAACGTTGTCAGGGCCGGATCTTATCATTTCAATACCCGGGGAAAATTACGTCAAAAAAAAAAGCTGTGATTTACAAAAATATTAAAAATAAACATTAGGAATTTTAGCATTAGAATCAGTTACAAAACATTTTGAAACTCAAATACCTGAATAAAATTACAATTGTTTTTATGGTAACTTTTAAAAATTGTTTTTAAATTTACGTATTACATATATGTATGCCAATAAATTAAGAATTGCACATTTGTTTATAAAGTGAAAATCACATTCCCTCCTCCTCCCCCCCTCATAAATAAATAACAAGAAGAAACGAAATAATTTGATTATTTACCAAAATATAATGTGTAGGCCAAATATATTATATGCTCATACAGAAAAAAATATGTCTCAACTAACCAAATATGCAATTGAATCGGTCATTTCAAAAACAACATAAGTCATCAAATTGAAATTTTATACAAACCACAAATTAACTTCATAACTCCAGAAATTTAACTTTTTTTGTACTTTTACCTCTTTACACATTTATTTTTAACGTTTATTACATTCATAATTTGTGGTTTTAAATTGTCTACCTTTGACTATATTTCACTAAAATAATATAAAAATTATTTGACTTATGTTGTTTTTGAAATGACCGATTCAATTATATGCGAATTACAGTTTGATCTATAGAATCAGTTCGATTTGTAATGTTGACATTTGATATGGAAATGTTTATAATTCCGATCACTATTCATAACAAACACTATTCACAAATGTTTCTTACAATAAAAAAAAAAACAACTATAAACTGTTAACTGTTACAGCGTCTAATATAATGATAAAATAACATTCAATGGTATCGTAATTTTCCATTTATTTGAACAAATATTTTATTATTAAAACGGCAGCAACTGTCATTGCGTGATAAAATTTCTTTCCGTAATCGTTAATCTACGATGGTTGATTAATGATTATGTGTAACATAATCTTTTTCTCACAGCCATTAATGAGAATCTTAATAATGACAAAAATACATGTTATTTTGTAGTATGATTTTTGTTTCAAAGTCCATTTTCAATTTAGTCAGTGTTGATGAAACCTTAAAATACGCCCAGGAAAATTATACGCCCGGGGATAAATCCCCGCCTTCCCTCCCCCTCTAGATCCGGCCCTGCACGTTGTCATTGTCAACATGTACATTTGCCCATATATAAAATACAAATTTTTGTTTTCCTCTTAACATATTGAGCTTACAAGTACAATGGTGAATTTGTGAAAATAATATTTGTATCATATGTTTTTTTTTACGAGCACATAAAAAAACATTATTTTTTTTTTATAATTGAAAAATTGAACTTAAAAACGATTAAAAAAAAAAATGGTCAGACTTTTAAATATGATTATAATATTATTATATTATCTTATGTAGAATATAAAAAAAGTTTAATGTGGACTAAAGTTTAATTTTTTGCCTTTAGACGATAACATTTTGAAATGTTGTCAGGTGTAACTTTAATTTCTTGATGTATATTTAGAAGCACCAAATCATTTAATCTATTTTCCGATGTTGTGTTTCTAAGGTACGTTTGTGAACGCTTTAACGTAGACAGTTATCTTTCTCCTGATGCTGTGCTTACACGAAGGTTAATAATTTAAGGGCTTTTGTTAGGTACTGAATTATTAAATACGATTAATTACTGGATTATTACTATCACGGATTAAGATATACTGGATGCCGAACGAGAACGAAAAAATAGTGAATCACGTGAGTGTTTTTGGTGTATCAAAGCTACTAGCTGGTGTTCGGCACTAGTGGATTCTTTATATACCAATTTATTGCTACTACCTTACCTTATTCTCTAGTATTGACATCTATTATCAATCATTGTCAAATCAGTAGTTAATCGCTAATAATTTTCTTAATTATTGGTTAGTAATAAAAATAATCGATAATCATTTCCTGAATTCTTGGTAAATGAATAGCATTAGCGCGGGAAATAATTTGGTATAAGAGCGCTGTTGGTCTTGACACAACGGTTGACTGCCTTAGCACTTTTGGGTTTCAATATTTTGTGTGATCAGAAGCTTCGTTCCGCAACCAGTCTATCTTAATCCGTGGTTACTATATACATTACAAAACTAAATATGTTTTCTAACAATCAATATTAATTTTAAGCAGTATATTTTACCTACTACAGTAAATATTATTTTTGACGGATTTCGTGTATTCGCTGTAATTTATATACGTGTGTAGACTTACCGGCAAACTGTCTGATGCCCAGACAATTGGTCGGATGTAACTGCTTCATCAGGAACGTGCAACAGGCGTCTCGGACAGAGTTTATCTGGAGCAAAGACGACGCGGGCAACAGTACCTGTGGAATGAAAATAATGTCATTAAATATTCTTAAGGGCCGGGTACAACGAACAAGACGTAATAGGAGTGTACGTGAGTTTCGTGTCATGAAAACGTTTTTCGATTTCACGAAGAAAAACGAGAAAAATAGACTGTGTCCTTGAATGGTATAGTCACATTATTATACGTTATTATGTGTGCGGTGTGTGTATAAATATATGTAATAATTTTATACAGTCAACGGTCCTTAAGCACGTAACATTTGGCCCAATTATAACCGGCTACAGGGAGAACTTACACACGCGTTGTGTTAAGGGTAAACAAAAGTTCACGATTAAATGCCACGACAGTGGTACTTTGCGTAATAGACCGAATAAGGTCAAAGGCGACGATGTGAATTCGAGCTTAATTTTGTATCCCTGCGGGATTTTTTTATACGAATATATTTTTATTATTCTACCCGATTGCCCGATGCCAATATAGGATTATTATTGCTTTGTCCAATACGAATGCGCGTAAACACTTGCAAGCCTAAATTCCTGCGAATTTTTCGCGATACATTTTCGTCAAAATAAATTTTATTTGTTTGTAATAAATCACGAAAGAAGTCGAATAAACGCTTTTCGTCAACACTTTCCGCGATGTCTTTCTCCACGAGGATTATTATACGCGGCGATTACGATTATTAATGATTAAACAATTTTTTTTAATGATCACTGTGTTCGGGATCTTATAAAAACAACGCGTACTCTTTAAACGTCAGTACTAGTAGAACAGATTCCTCCTCTACTAACCATTCAATAGTGATAATAATAATAATAAAATTAAATATAAAAACTTTTACGCGAAAGCTTGAACGTTCGCAACGAATCAAAAAAATTATGTGAACCTATCACGACGTCGTGCCAACTGGCATTATTTTCGCTTCGTAAAAAAAGCCTGACTCAGGAGATCGCACGTGCGGTTCACGAGCAGTTTGGCGTTTGGCGTAAGATAAATTGTCTCAATTATGTTTGCGAAATGTTCGCGAGATGTTTGGCTCGCAATTGTACACACGGCTTAATGAACGACGAATACACGAAAGTTATCCCAAAAGTAAGTTGGGATTTTGTTATTCTGGTTTTTATACAGAACCATTGCATGACTAGGAATGTTTTATTTTTTGCTGATGATTAGTTATCTAACTTTGAACTTTGTCGTTTTAATCTTATTGTGTTTAATATACACTCGTATATCGTCTTCTAGTTGATCATTGATTACATAAACACGAAACTCAGTGTAATTATTCGATATTTTCGCGTTAAAATCCGAGAGAAATTCGTGAATTAATGTTTTCTGTAATTGTGGCCGAGAAGCAATGTCTATAGAAAGCAAGTGTCAATTTGGTGTTTGAATTTTAATGATGGCCGAGAATGTTTATACGACAAAGAAAACCAAGCAGTAGACTCATACCTACAAAGAAAAAAAAACTAACGATTAGTTTTCAAAAACGAAGGAGGACTTCCTTGTAAAATGTGACGCAATACTTCGGTAGACATTCGTATTTTATAACAAAGTATTTTCGAATTGGTGGTGTCACGATGGGAAAAATGCATAAAATGTTAATGGTGATTAGGTACGTTGAAAATTATCAACACTGTTTTTCAACTTTTTTCAATTTGATAATATTATTTAAATTTTTTAATTAATTTTGTAAATATGTGTACCTAGTTAAAAAAATGTTTACTCATAACACATTAATGCATACTATTGTAATAAATAATATATTGACGTGTAACTGCCAGTGAATATAAACGAAAGGATTTTCGTTTTAGTCGATACGCGCAGTGTGAAAAGCTTTTAGAAATGTATTGCGGTTCGAGAGAATTGTTTTTGAAGAAAATGACCGAATTGTTTTGAGAGAAAAGAATAGAACTCCCTCTCCCGTCGACTTCCCTAGCAAGATTGATGATCGGATTAGACGAGCGTATTTATACGTGTCTCGGTCTCCGTATTCTTTCTTTTCTCGTCGTCTCTTCTCGATTATCCCTACGGGGGAGTTTTTCAAAACAACATTTTTCTATTCTTCTCTTCGACATCTTTCCGAGTGGCGAATTCCCAGTGAATTATTACAAGCATCGTTTTTTATTTTATATACATATCACGCACTTCATTTTACGAATTACCTATTCGGCCGGAGAGTTTTCTTAAATCTGCTAAGATTTCAAACACGTTTTATCTCGGTGTTTTATTTAATCGCTATTAAATCATATTTACGGAATATTCGTAGACCGTTACCAAAATCATATCCCTCATTCCCTCAAACAATTAGCGTAAATTTTGATTTCACATAATCCATATTTTCTCTGCAGTCTACACTCTACACCAGGGGTCGGAAACTTTTTTACTTACGCCAGCCATGTTTTTTATAAGATTTTAACTGAGGGCCGCACACAAATTTAAAATAAATTTTATTAAAAATACAATTTTAACATATAATACTGTTATATTAATGGATAGCTACATTCATATTATGAGTTTCACATTGTCCTTACTGACTAGATTTGAATAAAATACATATGTAGAGAAAATTAAAAATTATATAGGTATATTAATTAATTCTTGAGTGCAAAAGGATATAAATACTTTTAAATAAATAGTTTCTAGATTCTAATGTGATTTTACGTTCAAATTTTACGTTTTTTCGACATGGCATTGATAATTATAAAATACTTGGAGCGGTTTGATTTTAAACTTCACGATTGTTATAAGATCTGTGCACGTTAGTATATTTCAAAACGAACTGCACTTAAACCATAATCCGATAAGTATTTGTAGTAATCTAATCGTATCTAATGTTCATACCTATAGATAATAGTACATAATACACTATGGTCATAAGAGATTATATTTTGTGAGAATTTGAGAACAATGTGAGATAAGCTCATACCTTATATTCGTAAAGGTGTAATAGTCACGATTCCACTTTATTTATTTCAATTTAAGATATAAAATTAAAATTTTAAATACTATGATGAATATTTGGAGGGCCGCAGAAAAAAGTTCCGCGGTCTGCGGGTTGCCAGTGCCTGCTCTACACCATCATATAATATACAACTAAAGTATAAATTAATTTTTTCAATATTCCTTATTTCCGTTTACGAACAATTAGGTATTACTTAAAAATTTGCTCGTAATATTTGATTTTGAATGGTAGCCGTTTTTGTAAATTTTTAATAATGCGTCTCGTCACATTTTCAATATCTCTCCACTATTCGTACCGCGTTTTAAATTTAAATGTTTATTACACGGCAAATATCTATCGAGTTTTAAAATTCAACATGCGTGCGAATTCTCATAAAAGTATATTCTTTGAGATCTGTATAATCATATTATGTTATTATTTGGAAACCAAGTTGATATATATATATATATATATTACGAGGTTAAAAGTATTAAAATTGTAAAAAATACCGATTAAAATTTACGGAAAACTTTCATAAAAAATAAACGAGTGAACAAAAAAAAAAAAAAAAAAAAAGGATTTATATTTCCCGAGATATTATCTGTGGCATGATAAAAATCTAACCCTGTATAATATAGGTTCTAGAGAGTATTGGCACATCTTTTTCGAAACAAAAATATATTAACGAATATAAATTTTCGTCCGCCTATACACACGTTACGCGATGAAATGTAGCACCCGTAATTCGTTTCAAATAGATGTTCTAAAAATGTGTAATTATTATTATTAAGGTGGAATATTAATATTATTATTGAATGGAAAGCTTGTGCAAATGTTGCGTTTTGCTCATGATATTGCGGTAATTGCAGAAAGCGAAGAAGACCTAGCAAACATTCTTGAAAAAATGAATGGTACTTTAAAAGAACACTAGATGAAAATAAACCAACGGTTTGAAAAAATACCAACATACCTGGGTAGTAAAATCACAAACGATGGGAAAAGCCATACAGACATGGCATGCAGAATAGCACAAGCTAAACAAGCCTATTATAGAAAGAAAAACCTTTTCACTTCAAATACAGTGGGTCTGGAAAATAGGAAAGCACTAATAAAAAGTTTTTTGTGGAGCGTAGCGCTATATGGAGCAGAGACTTGGAATATACTGAAGGCCGAGAAGGCTAAAACAGAGGCTTTTGAAGTATGGTGTTGGAGAAGAATGTTACAAATTTCATGGACAGAAAAGGTAAAAAATGTTGAGGTTTTTAGAAGAATGAATACTCAAAAATCAATATGGAATACACTGAGATTGAGGAGAAAAGCATAATGGATTGGACATTTAATAAGAAACAGTCCTTGGATAACTACAATAATAGAGGGAAAAATTGAAGGTAAGCCAGGTAGGGTAGAGATCTAGAACACCTTTCATGAAGCAAGTGATGGAAGATATTGGAATAGGAACATACAGTGAGCTAAAAAGAAATATAGGCGACAGAGAAAAATGGAGGGAAATATCAATATTCATTTAACCAATCTTCGGATTGTAAAAAAAAAAACATAAAGGTGGTTCGGCTTTTTTTTTCTTATATAATATATGCGACTTGAATCCCGAGTGGATTATTAAAAGTTGTCTGTGGCTCCATCGACGATATCGCGTGGCGCTCCGAATAGGCAATTTTGCCAACAGTTGCTCGTTGCGAGTCCGCTGTAGGTTACGCATGACGGCAATAAAGGGGTAACGGAGAAAAATATATATTTTATCCGTTTTTCTCGAATAATTTTTAGTAAATGTTTATTTTGGTAAATCCAATCTTTTTAAACTGTTGGAATAAAAGTATTTTAATATGATTTTTTTATGTTTGAAAATTGTTATACTTTTAAAATATACATTCGAATACGTACTTTAAATAAGTAATTTTTATGTAATATTAAAATTAAAAAAAAACCAAGATAATAATAATTTATCGTTTATAACAGTTTATATGCCTAAAATTGGTTGGAAAAATAATAAGTAGATTTATGGACAATACACGTTCGCCTCTTTCTCTTTATATAACGGACCATTTTGATTTTACAGTATATTTATTTTTTATGTATACTCGCATAATATATGTATATATTAAGTCATACCTTTAAAACTCTTTTATTAGGAAGTCAAAAGTTTAAAAGCGTCCATATAATAATTGGTATTTTTAACACACATAAAAAAAAGTAAAATATTCGAAACTTTTTTGAATACTTTTTATGTTATTCTAAATACATTTTTCGGAAAATAACTCGAGTACGTACTCGTATTCTACAAACTTTTTTTCTATTTACTCGAATACGTGTTCAGAATGCCGTTGAAAAGTATATTCTTTGAGAAACAAATATACCTAATAATGTTTATTGGCTTAATAGAAAAAGTGTAAAAAGGAAAAACACTGTAAAATCAGTTGTTAAAATTTTGTTCTTTGAAAAACGTCGAAAAAAAATTTGAAAATCCTGCGTTTAAATAATAAATTATTTTACATTTTAGAAATTTATAATAAAAGCGATTATACCATCTGGCGAATAAAAAATATTGTATTAAATATCTTCATCATAAGTACGTGTGCATACTACAATTTCTCTACCGATAAGGTCCAGCCGGCAGCCTGTTCAACACTTCTAAAATGGATCTTATCTTATCTTATAGTAGTACCTATGCACACGTATTTATGATGAAGATATTTATTAAAATATTTTTTATTCGCCAGATGGTATAATCGCTTTTATTATAACATTGTTATCGTTTTTATAACGCGAACATTGAACAATGTATTAATTTTCGCGTTTAAATGCGTAGATTATAATCAGCCGATTTACTTTTGAAATACGTTCGTTAATTTAGACATTCGCATAAACGGATGAACATATTTTTTTGCGAGATATTGATTTTTGTACGTTTTTATTCCCTCAGTTTGACAGCTAATATAAGTACTCAGGCACTGTATAATAATTATATAGCATGACATATAATAAACACGAAATAATGGAAGCAGTCGAATTTATTCCCACGATAAATTTTGATTTGTTCGACAGGCGATGTATATCTAATATATAAAAATTTCGTGTCACAGTGTTTGTAACCGAACTCCTCCGAAACGGCTCGACCGATTCTAATGAAATTTTGTTTGTATATTTGGTAGGTATGAGAATAGGTCGTAAAGTATTTTTCACCATCCTAAGAAGGCTTGAAGTGGTAGCCAATACGGAAATTTTGGGATTCTAGGCGTTAAATAGTTACCATGACGACCATTTAAATTGTTATTAAAAAAATAATTTATAATTTAAAATAAAATTTGGTTAAGTAGTTACGGAGTTTATCGAGGACGAACATCGTGCATGTTTTTTAATAACAATTTAAATGGTCACCATGGTAACTGTTTAACGCCCAGAATCCTATAAGATTTCTCGTATTAGCTACCACTCTCGGGAGGGGTAGGAGAGTGAAAAATACTTTACGACCTATTCTCATACCTACCAAATATACAAAAAAAATTTCATTAAATCGGTCGAGTCGTTTCGGGGGAGTGCGACCACAAACACCGTGACACGAGGTTTTCATATATTAGATATTAGAACATATATATATGAAAAAGTTTTCGTTCAAAACTGCACACGGGCGAAGCCGGGTCATTCAGCTAGTATATATATATATATATATATATATATATATATATATATATATATATAAATGAGAATATCCCATGAAATGTTTATTTCATTTGCTATTTTGATACGGTTTAAACGAACTAAATCCAAACAGTAAAAAACAACATTTCACGTGTATTTTTCTGATCAACAATTATTGATTAATATCATTTTATTATAAAATATTATTGCGCATTTTTCTGGAAATTTCTCTAACAAATATTGTTTGTCTCATGTGATATATTATTTAGTACTTAAAAACATTAAGGATCATTCTCATTTGCTTTATGTATTCCATATACGATTATTGTGAAATTAAAATATAAAATCAATTCAAAATTATTACATATTTCAACGAGTTTATTATTCGACGAGAAATTTTTAATACGACATAAGTGTTTTATTATTATAATTAATGTATTTTAAATATATACGAGAAGCATGCTCGTGCACAAAAGTAAAGGCAAACGCGTTTTCGCGGAGGGCTAAGTAAAAAAAACAGTGTCTACTTCGTATTATGAATACATGAATATTTTACAGCCCAAAAGTCAAAAGTAATTAAAAATATATATAAAACGAAACATTTTTTTTTTACATACAAAAAATTTATATTCAATAATAATTACGGCGCCACTACACGATCTCTACCCCATTTCCCGAATACAGAAATATTAACATAATCTTATCTTTGAGATCAGCTAAAGTATTCATGTTTCTGAATAATAACACTCGTATACAGTACACTATTATTATTGTTTAGAAATAACACTCTGCGAACCGCGATTTCATTTTTGAATCACGTATAATGTAACCGAATAACTTATTAAAGGGTTATTATACCTGAACGTTTTCATCGGTTATGTGTACTTGGCCGGTGTACGAGTACTCGACCAACAATTGCAGGGCACCCAAGTCCACGTCATGCAATTCCACTTCGGATTTTAATTTCTCGGCCATGTCGTCTATGTATATATATATATATATATATATATATATATGAAACAAAAATAAAGAATAAAATAGTAAAAACAAAAACAGAACAATTAAATAAACAAAAAGGACACGCGAAAGAAATAGATATAATAATTTTAAAAAAATTTAAATTAATATAATAATATAATTCTACCGAAATTGAATTTATATAAATATTATATTATATATTTGAAATTCCTAAGTAATTATCTGTATTAAAGGCACTTAACAGCATACGATTATTTTCTAAAATTTATTTCGCACAGTTTGATTTCGGATTAGCTATTCAACATTGTATTTCAAAGATGTGTTCTTTGTAAATTGTTTTAAAATGTCTATAGTTGTACCGATATAAAATTTATTACAATTACAACTGAATTTTTTAATTTCAGGATGATAGTAAAATTTTCTGAAATTAATTATCGTGTATTATGATTATAATATTATGATAAAGAAACAATATTATCTACGAAGTTACTGTGTCAGAATGTCCGACTTACCGTTGAACATTGCGTAAAAATAAGGACTGGACGAAGCCAACACCAGTCTATGGGCTTTAGTCACGCTGTTGCCGACTCGGAGGGAAACGTCGCAGAGCTATAATGAGACGTACAAAGAAAAATTATACTTGATTAAATTGTACTTGATAATCCCACTTACAGGACGGTCAATTCAAGACTATTGTCGTGGATCTCACCTGAATGTTGACTCTCATCTTGTTGATGACAGAAAACGATGACATCGGATGGTCGGGATCGTGGTGTACGTAATAGGACATCGGTTCTGGTGATTCGCAAATCGACCGCGGTTCTTCGGCTATCGAATCTTCGAGTTCTGAAAAAATATACGTAAATATATATATATATATTATTTTGTCGGCATTGTGAAATAAATTCCAATCGGACACGTATGGTATACGTATATTGGTGTACGTAGAGAATTTCAAATTTTTAAGAAAACCCCGATTTTTTCGAAAGACTTTTTCAAACAATTTTCACGCGTGTCGTCTTCTAACAATAATAAATAGTTGACGGGTTAAACTTACTATGAAATTTAATTAATTTAATAGCACGTTTTAGGTTAGTCTGTGAATCGTTTTTTTTTTACGTATCACGAATAATCTGGTTTTTAAGTTTGATCCTATATTTTTCGATAGAAAATCGTTTCTAGTTGCTATTTTATTTGAAGTAGGTTTTTCGATTTTCTTATTTGATTTTATTTTTTTTAAGCGTAATGGAACACTATTGAACAATTGCAAAGAACTGGTAAATTTGTCTATGCATACGAATTTTTGTTTTAATTTAAAAACGATATTTTAAAGTACATGACATTTTTACCACTTATTTATTATAATAATACACATACATTAAGTTTTTACTTAAAAAAAAAAAAAAAAATTAAAAATTCTACAATTTTCCGAGTAAATATAGCGTTTTGCAATTTTAAAAATTATTTCTGTTTTTTTTTGTGTTTAAAAATTAAAATAGTTTTAACTTTAAAGACCGAAGTTCTGCAAATTTAATTTAAGATCTCATATATATATATATATCATATGTATATTTTCTAATACTTATTAAAATATTTTCGAAATGGTTAGTAACTTTAAATGCTCAGAAAATAATTTTTTCTAAGCGTTGGATGTTAAAATTGTATGTGAATCGAACTATTTTTCCGTAAAACCACGATTTGTTTTTATATAAATTCTAAACAGGGACAAATAGCCTATATACTAGCTTCGCTCTGAAACGTTTTGCGAGTACTCGTACAGTGATTTGTCATTGCGTTCAAATTCAAAACAATTGTAAAAATATCTGCCTATATAAGTGTGTCACTTGAAACGACATCCCCAGCAAATTTACGTTTATTGATTTTAATTTTTGAACGTTTAAAGTAATCATATTTTTTTTAATTGTTCAAAATCGAAAAAAAAAGGAAACTGAAAACCATTAAATTTTGCGATTTATACTCGTCGAAAATCTTAGTACCGTTCACAGAAAAAAAAAAAAAATTAACCATGACTATTTGAAAATAAAATAATAAAATATAGCGGCACTCGTTTTATCGATTACACAATATTTTAAATTGAATTACTACGGCACAAGAAAATATAATAATAAAATATATCGTTGTTTTAACGTGATCGTAAAAATATACGACCGGCAAGGATGTATTTATATACAGTCTTCGATATTCATGTTATATAGTATAAATTTATATTTTTAACGACACATGCGTATTGCGTATAATATATATATATATATATATATATATATAAATGTTACGTATAGGACATATAGAGATGAGACAGAATCCAAAAACGGCGGCATTGGCGCCACCGTCCCCATTACCACTACCTACTGCCTGCACTTCCATCTCTACATCCACAGGATGCTGTAGTATAGTCGACACGAGTTTTCGGGGTAAATAAATAAAACGCAGGACGTTCGGAAGCGCGAGCTTTTTAACGAGATAACCGAATCCATGTGACGTATAATATATACAACAAAACAGCATGTTTGGCGGTTGTCTGCATTATATACAACGCATACGACGCGTTTTTATCGCGTCGGCGGCGTCACAGAGCCCATAAAAGCTTTTATTCCAGTCTTAAGGTTTTTATTATTATTCTTGATTTAATATGAACTTATTTTCCCTCGTATATTAACGCGAACTCAATGAATTTTATTTCATTTTCCTAATTGGGCCATTTAATTACGGGACGGTTATTTGTCAACATATTTGATCTAAACACATTCGAGACAAACGTAAATAATACCTTGGATAAGTATAACAGAGGAAAAAAGCTCCGGAATAATAATTATAAATGAAGTTGAAGTTAATATAGTGTTTTGTTTACTTTACTGATCTATTTGAATTTTTAATTAATTTTAACGTTTAACTCGGTTAAAAAAAAATTCGATTAACATAATATGAACGATGTTTATGTTTCGTGTGTGTGTGTGTGTGTGTGTGTGTGACAAAGAGAGAAAATATCCGCTTTCAATCCACTTGGAGTTTCAAAGGGGGTAAATCCACGGGCATTGAATTCGTCACGGGCAACGCCGTGCAGGATCAGCTAATAATAATAATAATAATAATTATTATTATTATTTAATATATTTAAATTAGTATCAACGGGTGTAAAAAAGGCCCCCAATGGACCGTAGTTCGACCGCGGCCTCGTCCGCAAATGCGGACTACCGGTCCGGGCCAGTCCGACTCTGATAGACATAATGAATAAGTTTATATATTTTTCGCTGAAAAATCAACGATTCAAACGTTTTGAACGGTTCTCGATAGGATTGCGTGTAATATAATATTGTCAATACGAAAAACAATGCGAACTCAAATCTATTCCTACGGATTTTAAGCTTTCGCCTCGTTTTATTTATTTATTTGTTATTTCGCGAAAGAGACTTTCAGAAGAAACTTTAAATGTTTGAATCGTATGGGCAAATCGTTATTATTTACGAGGACGATTGTCGTATATGAAAATCACGAATTCGTTTACGTAAGAAATTTCGTTCTTTCGGAACGCAAAGATTTAATAACATAATTTTGCGTCCCTCTATTATGAACAATTTTTTTCCCCTTTTCAAGCACGCTGTATTTATATATATATATATATATACAATATACGTATAGTTTTGGTAGTCACGTTTGGAGGATAAAGAAAAAAAATGTTGTCTTAACAACGCCAATAAGCGATAATATTCGAAATGTCAAAACATTCCAATAATATTATATTATTGAAAAATAAAATATAAAAACAATAATTCATTGAAACGGCTCGGGCCGACGCGTATGTACTACGCGCGAAGGTCGTATATTGTATACGTGCTTATACCTACTACACGTCATAATATTATAATATTTGTTAATATTCTCGCCGTCTATCGTGCGCGACATAAATCATCATTTCCTTGTTTCTAGTTTATGTTTTTGCGTCTGACGCGATGTAATATCAGTGCGAATCGAAAGTTATTATTTTTGCACGGAATATCGACTGTTATAGCGTATAATAATTTATAATTTTCATTCTGGTAGGAATTTTTATAGGGACCGACACGATATGGCATCGCGACCGATATTTGTATAAATATAATATCAGAAAGAAAAAAAACGTTTGTGTTGCGCAAAAACTACTGGAAATTCGACGTAAATAAAGTAATATTATTTTTAACGATGACGGCGCTGTAATTCGCAGACTAGTACTACTGCTGTTAGACCGAACACGTGTTCGGGAGACGTTTTATAAAAATTATTATTTTCCATATTATTTATTCGTCGGATTTTGCGTCGTACCTAAACGATTTTCTACTTTTCAAAAACGCGTATAAATCGAGGCGCTCGTTCGAGGACGAAGAAGGCAGGGGAGAACGACGAATCACGACGAAGTTTTATCGTAATCCGTTTTTTTTTTTTTTTTTTTCGGTTTTGAAGATTCAATTAAAATTGTCGAAACTTTACACTCCGTTTCAATCAACACACCGCGAATTCCTTATTTATTTTCCCGTTTTAAAATCGTCGAGACAGTTTTTTTTTTTTTGTATTGAAATAAATATAACGAATAATTGTCACGTTCTCAAATCCGAATTTTCTCTAGAAATAAAAACGTTATTTTAAAACAGTGGTATCGTTTTGAAGAAAACCGTCGAATTGCGTACGTTGAATAGATTTTTTTTCTCTATAGACAGTGACGCGTTTAGAATTTCTTTGCCCAAGGTACGCATTCAATTTTTTCCCCCTCCACTATAATGCATGAAAAAAAAAATTACATATAAACCATACTTTGTACACTACGCAAATTCGCAGCACGATATCATTTTTCGTTTAATATTAAACCAAGAAATAATAAATAATTATTAGTGCTGGTTAAAGATGACAGTTGAAGGGTTTATTATAAACTTTAAAGGTACAACTGTCCAGGTACCTCTTTTTTTTTGTTGACAAAATAGGTTTATTCAATAATATGATAAAAAATAAAAGTTATGTCCACGTATACCGTACAACGATTATATTTCTCTCATAATTCGTGGCTAAGATATTAATGAGTTGTCTGATTCTGATGTCTCGGAACTTCCGGAGTTATATGCTTGTTATACGGTAGTGACCGATAAACATTAAAAACATTTTTTTTTTTGCTGCATACAATTAATGAATATTAAGTAGCCGGTTATTACGATTTACATCAATAATTTTTTTGCATACATTTTATGCCATCGCTTTTTTAATTACGTTGTTGCTCGTTATAATCGACTTCGATACCGAGAAGAATCACACGCGTACGTTTTCTGTTCCAAATTTTTTTATGGTATACTCGCGCCAACATACGCAATCGCTTTTTTTGAATACATTTACTTCGTACATTTGATACTTGTTGTTTTGTGTAACGCGTGTTGTTAGCAATCGCGTTCCCTCACATCGACGTTCTGTGTAATTGTCACATATTATTATATTACGTGACTTTTACGTCGTAAGAAGCTAATTATCTGTACTTGTATTGTATTAGTCTCTAATAATTTTGATATTAAACTCATTTTCCTGTGTACTGAATTAAGGGTTAAAAAATATTATTTTCTTTGAATAACTTCTTTTTTTGTTATTTCGCTTATGGGACAATCGCCGGTAAAATTTTATTTGTACGTGGCCTAATTCCTTCGAAAGATTCGAGGAAAGGTACGTAATAGATTCTGTTAATTTCAAACAAAATATTTTGAATGGGAAAACATTTCTAAATCATTTAATGCTGGGCAAAATACTGCGAGAACAGCAACTAATTATTAATAACGTAAAAAATATTAATAAAAGTTGTGAATTGTATGTATCATTGTATAAACTACGATAAGATTATTATGATAACCAATAATTCATGGAAGAAATGGTATAATACAGAGAGTAGTTATACTCGGGATAAAATGATGTGTAGAATAGAAGTTTATCATTCGGGGGATACTTATACTAAGATTAATATTCTTGGTATAGTAATACTGAGTATAACAATGGACACTGTAGAACCGGCCCTTAGTCATAAAAAAAATTTTTTTTATTATTATAAAGTTTATTACAAACAGCTAAATGAATGCCACGTGCGAAACATGGCTGGTGTTCAGTGTTGACAAGTTTTCCTACTTTTAACATAACATTTGGTCCATCGGTTACATGCAGTTGCGACAATATCATTTCCAGCGAAACATTGTTCATTCAGTACAGAAATACGCAGTTTTCAGCTGCTGTCATTATTGAACAATTGACTCGAATATGACCCAAGCTGTTTTCCGCGAACGGACGTTAATATCATAACGCTCGTTGGACGCCATTTAAAGTCCATGATCGTCAGAAATCAAACTAAATCGTTCACTGGCATTTTTTTAAACGTTTCAAATTGTTCTGCTAGGTTCCATAAAAATCATTCTGTAAATGTTTAACGAATCATTAACCAATGGCTCTATGAACATTTAACGGCTCGTTATACGTATCATTGCTTATTTGCACAACAATTTTGTAAATAATTCAAGGAGAATGAACATATATCATTATATAAACGTCTATTATCTTATTAAAAACACGTTCATATCGTCGAATCGCCCGCCAAAGTTTATTGATAAAGTAAATTTTTATTGATAATCATTTATTACCATCATAGATAAGAAGTATATGGATAGGCTACTCCTATATTAAAAGTGCATGGGGTAGCGGTCCATTTTAAAGAAGAGAGAAGTCGCTATTAGAATGGTTCTTATTCTCGCATGGAATATATTTTAAGGTTATTTTAATGCAGTTGTTATATTTATTATCTTTGGAAATTATACGTGGTGGTGGTGATGATAACAATTATTTTCAAATTTTGATATTACATATATAAAAATGTATGAAACATTGCCGAAGTTGTCCCTGATGACTGAAATACCTGACATGTCTACTTATATACTTACTTAATTAGATCATTTCCGCCCATACAAAAATGCTTATTTGCTATTTTTATGTTTGTATTTATTATTTATTATCATAGATTATTGTCACATTGTGGCATTTTAGTCATGGAAGACACAGTAACTTGATAATGGAAGACAAAAATAAACAACTCCATATAATTGTCATAAAATGACCGGAAGATAAGATGTAATGACCCATCCATATATTTATTATCGATGATTACCATAGAATGAAATACTGATAAGTGATAATTGATTAATGATAACACATTTCAACGAGTCGTTAAAATTTACAGAGCCGAAATCGCGGATCATTAGCGTAATGGACCGTTAAACTTAGCGGTTCTGTAAAATTTAAAGAACCCAAATTTTTTATCAAGTCGTTAAAACCGCTAATGGTTCTGTAAATGTTTAAAAATCGCTTATGCGACCCAGCAATAAACTTTTCTTTTTTATGTATTATAACTTATAATAATAATAATAATAATAAAAAAAAATCGTCGTTTTTCTGGCAACAAAACTTCGCCTTTAATGTCAATAAACGGTCTTTGGGGAGGGGCGTACTTTCGATATTTCGATAAATAATATAATAAATTCTCCGTAGTCGCCGCAACACGACTGCACGCAACATTACCACCACCAGCAGCAGCCGAACAAAAAAAAAAAAAAAAACTCTTTCGACAACATTTTTTCACTGTTATTATCGCGTATTTTTACAAATACAACAAACGCAAAACTACGATAGTGTTCGTGTCGTTCGTACGGCTTTCGTATACGGGACGGTGACGCGCGTGCAGACTTTAACGCGATCGATGGCTTCTTATCCAATGCAAAACGATATGACGTTTGCCGTATCGGCGCAGTGCGTCCGGCCGTTTAGATCGTCGGCGGGGCGCCAAACGTAAGATAACGCGTGACCATTTTAATACATTGCACAGTCTCGGGATATTTAGATATCTAAATTTTTTTTAAAAAAATTTTTTTCTTTCGAACACGCTATTCGAAATAATATGTTTTAGATTGTGAGCGGAGCTAGGAATCTATATATGCTATTCAGCTTAAGAATATACCGGAACGTGCACGTATAATAAAAGCAGGAGCGATGCTAGAGTGCTAGACCCCCAGGCGGTTAATAGCTGCTCTACCATTGGCTGATGCCCTCCCCAGGCGGCTAATAGTTGCTCTGTCATTGGCTGTTGCTGTCGGCAGCAGGTGGCTCACGACTACGCGAACACGAACCAATTTTCGTCCGCTGCCCGGTATGCGATATAAGAAACCCTAGAGCGGGCGTCTAATGCGACACCCTTATTGGTCGGCTGATTGTTATCGATTTATGCCAAACTGTTATCACTCGTTAGTTATCGTTTTTATTATTACAGTACTAGATATTTTCAAGTATAGTAAAGTATAAAATGATTATAACAATCAATTAGTGGAACTTTTTTTCTTTGAATAGAGCAAAGAATATGTTAACATCGTCTTCTGTATTTGTAATGAAATGATAAAATTAGAAATTTAAGTTTTTTATTAAATTTAAATTAAAACCCGTTCGTTCATAATAATAAAAACGATAATTAACGAGTGATAACGGTTTGGCATAATTGATAACAATCAGCCGACCAATAAGGGTGTCGCATTAGACGCCCGCTCTGTGGCGTCTAGCGTTTCTTATATCGCGCCCGGTATACTCTTAAACTAAATAGCATATAGGCGGAGTACTTATTAGATACAGCAGAGGGTATGGAATAGGGTGTATAAAATACTCAATTCACGTTTAAGGTAATTTAATGACGTTTATTAAGGTGGCGCGGAGAAAGACGATAGGCATAAAACTCCAACATAAAATGAATTTAAAGAAAATTAAACAAAAGACTGACGAAATTGACGTCACTCTGTGATATACTAATAATAATTATTATATTTTCATTCGACAAAACCTCGCGAGGAGGGCCCGTCGATCCAGCCGAATCGGACAATTACATTTATGTAATTTTTTCTATTTTATAAAAGAAAATGGAAAATTAGGAGGTTGTATGGGGTAGTACCGGTCACGCTTTTATGAATATTTTTACAACATACACATTACCAATCCATTATAGGAGGTGCACCCCACGCAAAAACTCGCTGATCTCGCCATTGACGATTCCTCGCCGCGGGAGATGATTTTCTGTTGTCTACTCCATTTTGAAGGATGGAAAAACGAAAACAAAAGATGCTGGGCGTTGTTGTCTATTGACGAAAGAGAAAAGACGAGTGTCTAGAACGAAAATAGTCCAGGCGCGTTTATTGTTGAACTTAAAGTGTAGGGGATTTGGATGGTGAACCGGTACACTGCATTATCTGATCGTTTAGGTATATTACTATATTGTAAGTTGTAACACATTGCGCAGCCAGCACATAAGAACGTACAAAATAACTATAGGACGTATATCCCTTTTTTCATGAACGTTATACACTCGTTTACGAAATTCGAAAATTGTAAGTTTTTATCGTTTGTTTTCGTATGAAATTTGTTACGTTAAGTGTTGTTCAGCGAAGACAACTGATTTTTCATTGGAATAAATAACGTTGTAAGAAAAAAAATCATCAAGTTCAAAAACTACGTAACTGTGCAAATATAAATTACGCTCGCGTTCAGAGGTTTTACTGCAGTAATTGATTCGCATATTAATTCACAGTCAATATATTTTTTTACGCACACAGAAATACGTTTACTCGAAACGAGTAAATACGGCGACGTCATATAATAATACTGAATACAGTTATAAGCACACTTATTTGCTTGTGCATTTCTTTGGAAATATTTGCGTTTAATATTTGAATATTATTGTTATTGCGCGATAACCGCATTTATATACTATTGAAAAACAATAATATTAGGTATTAATAAAATATTAGAAACAATAGCGAAAATATCAAATAAATAAAAGAATAAAAAGGATATGTGAAAAAACAGAAATTAAAAAATTAAAACTATAAATTAATACTCGTAAATAATAAATTCGTATATACATAGATTATATAATTAAACAGTAATGTAAATAATATTAAAATCGCATTTAGTACTAAGAATTATTTATTGAAAAAGAAATTTTTTTTTAAATTTATTAGAATATATACAATCTGTAATACAGTTACAATAAACATAATATGTACGTATTTATTTTATGACGTGAATGCTTGTGTTGAGTAGCTACACTCAGAATATTAAAGAAATAAATTATAAAATATAATAATTTTAACAAATTAATTTTATCTTGGAATTTACAAACTTAAAAGTGCGGTTGTAGTAAATTTTATATCGATAAAATGAACAGAAGTTTTAGAACAATAGATATAAAGAACGCTTCTCTGAAATATTATGTTTTTATATCGAATTCAAATTTTGTGAACAGTGATTTAGAAAATAATAGTGTACAATTACTTTTAATATAGATAATGACTCAGAAACTTTAAATATACAACATGATATTTATATAAATTCTATTTTGGAAGAATTATAAAACATAATAAATTTAGAAATATTTTTAATGTACAAAGAGATTTAAAAATAATATTTTATATTAATGTATATTAAATAATCTTAATAACATGCCATAATTGTTTTTTTTTTTTGATAATTTATTTTACTATGTGCACAATTACTTTGTTAATTTTTGTCCTTTTACTTTTCTATGCAATAGAAAAATTCTCTATTTTCTCTAAGTAATTTTGTTCGTTTTTATTTTTTTTTCTTTGTTGTATTTTTCTCTTTCGCTTAACGCCTGATGATGAATTTTTGTCGAAACCGACAATAAATAAACAAATTTAATACAAAAACTCCTATACTATATATTTCTTTATTTTTCATAATAAACTGGCTTACTGTATGTTCATATAATATTATACGTATATTTTTTTCTTTATAATAATATACATATAATATATTTCTATATAATAATAATATTCTCGGCCAGTATAATAATAAATGTATATTTAATTGAATCTACAGTTAATTCTATTCAAAACCCGTCGAAATTCCTGGACCGTGTTGAGATCAGTCAACTATAATCTTAAGATAATCCAGCCTCCGGACATCAGTTGTAACACCGACATTATACGAGTCCCGCGGATAAGAAAGCTTTTTACGTGGCTTTCGCTCGTACGAACGAATAATTATTTAGTTAGTTATTGTTTTATTCACAATAATAAATTCACTTTTGTGCGTGAACATACGCAATAAGAATATTTTCATTGGAGTGTATTTATATATATATAAAAAAAAAAATCATATATTATGCACGTGTGTACCAACGGCGGCGTGTTTTTATTTTTTTATTTTCGTACAGCAATAAATCCAATGACAATCACATATGTATATTTATAGAAAAGAACATGTTATGTTTATAAAATCGCTACGTAAAGCCGCGATAATATTATACACGTATAAATGTAATAGAATATAATTGTAAAGTATATTTTGGTATTTATATTTTTTTTTCCTACACAATATTTCGAGAAGATGTAACTGGGACGCGCGTGTTATTGCCGTTTCTGCGAATATACGTACTACACGAATAAAAATGCACATTGCAGTTTGTAGGTCACGACGAAAATTAAAAAGTCTGGTAAACGATAAAGGTACGCGCGTATTGAACGCAGTGACGTATTTAGAATTTCGTTGCCCTTGGTACACATTAAATTGTTGCCCCATCTCCTATAACGTATGCAAAAAAAAAAAAAAAAAAAAATTACCTATAAAGTATACTTTGTACACTACGAAAATTCGCAGCACGATATCGTTTTTCGTTTAAAATAAAAAAACCAAGAAATAATAAATAATTACTAGTGCTGGTTAAAGATGACGATTGAATGGTTTAATATAAACTTTAAAAGTTCAACTATCCAGGTAAATCTTCCGTTTTTTTTTTTTTTTTGACAAAATAGGTTTATTCAATAATTTGATAAAAAAGAAAATTTATGTGCATGTATTTAGGTACAACAATTTATATTCCTTCTATAATTCGTGGCTAAGATATTAATGAGTTGTCTGATTCTGATGTTGTTATGTGGTAGGTAGTGACCGATAAACATTGAAAATCATTTTTTTTTCTGCGTACAATATTAATGAATATTAAGTAGCCGGTTATCAAAATTTACATCAATAATTATCAGTTATCACGCAATATATAAATAAAAAAAACTTCATAATATGTGCCAAAACTGGCTACTGAAAATTGTCCGATTATTTTTTTTTTCTCCAAACTGTGAAAAAAAACATCGTATATTTAAAGAAAAAAAATAGTAATATTATTTAAATAAAAAACTCAAAAAATTTGTTGCCTTCAAAAACGTGATGCCATAAATACGCCACTGATTCGACGAATACATTGATGATTAGAATTAGGGTTGGGATTTATATGTAATAAAAATCTTAAAATATGCATTATTGCAAAAATGTGCATAAAAAAATTGTTACGTCGATATCACAAACTAATTGATAAATGATAATTAACAGTTATTGATTATTTATTATTATTATTATTTATAATTATAAAGTTTTATAATTTTATTATTACGTTAAATATTATATGCTGTAATGTTGTATTGTTTCAAATTTTCAAATACGAATGAACGGCGATTGGAACGAAGAATGGATTTATATTGATTGAAATTTCTCTCCATATCACACGACGTTAATAGAGCGTATTTAAATGACGCGATTTGGTAATTTTTTGGTATTCATGTATTTTCGACGAACGAAGAATTTATAAAGACATTTACTGAGTAAATACCATTTGAAATTCGTTAGATTTTCAAAAACTCTAAATATGCAATTATATATGCATTATGTTCAAAATACGCAAAAAAAAAAATTGTTCTATTTAATCGAGAATAAGCCAAAAAAATCGTGAACATACCTGAAAACCACTAATCTATTCGGACTAAAGGAAAAAAAAAACATGCAAATGCATATAAATCCTATCCCTAATTATAATCAGTGTTAGGAACAGATAACAAAAAAATCATCTGGATAAAGATAAAGATAACAACACTAAATTTTATCTAAGATACAGATAAAAGATAAACAAATTAAATTCATCTAACAAAAAGATAAAAGATAAAAATATTTTATCTAGATAAATAACAGATAATTATAGAAATTAAAATTAAAACAACTAAGTAATTAAAAAAAATATATATACCATCATGCAAGTTTATGGCTATATTATAATATGTTTATTTTTGGCTTCATTAATTATATCATGTTGTGTATCACCAAACATTAACTTTGACACATATTATATAAGGAACCAATAAGAGCCAAGGGAGTAACAAAGGTATAAATAAAAATGGGAGAAGTCACCCTGCTGTAAAGTAGGTGTCGAGTGGACCAAAAACAAAACACACCTAGTTAATAATATTTTTAGAAATAATATTTATTACAAGTTAAAATAAAATATAAATATTATTGAGAAAATTAAATATCATAGAAACAAAAAAATATACTTCAACTGAAGAGTGAAGACTAAGACAATATTATGTAATTTAATTTCGTAGACCGTAGTTGCCACGACATCACGTTCATTGATTTGAAGAAATAGTATTCTCGGCCAGTATAATAATAAATGTATATTTAATTGAATCTACAGTTAATTCTATTCAAAACCCGTCGAAATTCCTGGACCGTGTTGAGATCAGTCAACTATAATCTTAAGATAATCCAGCCTCCGGACATCAGTTGTAACACCGACATTATACGAGTCCCGCGGATAAGAAAGCTTTTTACGTGGCTTTCGCTCGTACGAACGAATAATTATTTAGTTAGTTATTGTTTTGTTCACAATAATAAATTCACTTTTGTGCGTGAACATACGCAATAAGAATATTTTCATTGGAGTGTATTTATATATATATATAAAAAAAAAAATCATATATTATGCACGTGTGTACCAACGGCGGCGTGTTTTTATTTTTTTATTTTCGTACAGCAATAAATCCAATGACAATCACATATGTATATTTATAGAAAAGAACATGTTATGTTTATAAAATCGCTACGTAAAGCCGCGATAATATTATACACGTATAAATGTAATAGAATATAATTGTAAAGTATATTTTGGTATTTATATTTTTTTTTTCCTACACAATATTTCGAGAAGATGTAACTGGGACGCGCGTGTTATTGCCGTTTCTGCGAATATACGTACTACACGAATAAAAATGCACATTGCAGTTTGTAGGTCACGACGAAAATTAAAAAGTCTGGTAAACGATAAAGGTACGCGCGTATTGAACGCAGTGACGTATTTAGAATTTCGTTGCCCTTGGTACACATTAAATTGTTGCCCCATCTCCTATAACGTATGCAAAAAAAAAAAAAAATTACTTATAAAGTATACTTTGTACACTACGAAAATTCGCAGCACGATATCGTTTTTCGTTTAAAATAAAAAAACCAAGAAATAATAAATAATTACTAGTGCTGGTTAAAGATGACGATTGAATGGTTTAATATAAACTTTAAAAGTTCAACTATCCAGGTAAATCTTCCGTTTTTTTTTTTTTTTTGACAAAATAGGTTTATTCAATAATTTGATAAAAAAGAAAATTTATGTGCATGTATTTAGGTACAACAATTTATATTCCTTCTATAATTCGTGGCTAAGATATTAATGAGTTGTCTGATTCTGATGTTGTTATGTGGTAGGTAGTGACCGATAAACATTGAAAATCATTTTTTTCTGCGTACAATATTAATGAATATTAAGTAGCCGGTTATCAAAATTTACATCAATAATTATCAGTTATCACGCAATATATAAATAAAAAACTTCATAATATGTGCCAAAACTGGCTACTGAAAATTGTCCGATTATTTTTTTCTCCAAACTGTGAAAAAAACATCGTATATTTAAAGAAAAAAATAGTAATATTATTTAAATAAAAACTCAAAAATTTGTTGCCTTCAAAACGTGATGCCATAAATACGCCACTGATTCGACGAATACATTGATGATTAGAATTAGGGTTGGGATTTATATGTAATAAAAATCTTAAAATATGCATTATTGCAAAAATGTGCATAAAAAAATTGTTACGTCGATATCACAAACTAATTGATAAATGATAATTAACAGTTATTGATTATTTATTATTATTATTATTTATAATTATAAAGTTTTATAATTTTATTATTACGTTAAATATTATATGCTGTAATGTTGTATTGTTTCAAATTTTCAAATACGAATGAACGGCGATTGGAACGAAGAATGGATTTATATTGATTGAAATTTCTCTCCATATCACACGACGTTAATAGAGCGTATTTAAATGACGCGATTTGGTAATTTTTTGGTATTCATGTATTTTCGACGAACGAAGAATTTATAAAGACATTTACTGAGTAAATACCATTTGAAATTCGTTAGATTTTCAAAAACTCTAAATATGCAATTATATATGCATTATGTTCAAAATACGCAAAAAAAAAAATTGTTCTATTTAATCGAGAATAAGCCAAAAAAATCGTGAACATACCTGAAAACCACTAATCTATTCGGACTAAAGGAAAAAAAAAACATGCAAATGCATATAAATCCTATCCCTAATTATAATATGTAATAATAATAATAATAATAATAGACAAATCTGTGTATCAGATTGGCGTATATAGGATTTCATTTCGTTATGGAAGAGGATTTTATCATTATTGTTAAATTCATAGTAAATAACGAAACTCTACAACTTTATCTAAGTAAATCACTTAAATGACATCCACAAATCCACAACATCCGCGGCTCGCTACCCTTTTTTTTTTGGTTTTGTTAAAAACATTACAGCAAGGCGATTAGATATAAATACGTATATATGTACAATATCAAATTAGGAATTCATAGCGTTATAAATAAAATAAGAGAAGAGGTATTGTATAATATAATATTTTTTATATTATGTATGTGTATATGATCTGGTTTCAATAACCGAGGCAGTCAAGACGATGAACAATCAGAACATAAAATTGATACAGAAAAAAAATCGACAATAGAAAAAGAACTTTTATCACTCATCGCGCTGGTTGACAGCAGCGTTGAAGCAAACGACTATGTCACTTTGGACGAAATCATTTCCACTTCACGACAATGATCTAAAAAATACCGATGAGGAAGAAGACAAGCCTCAAGACGAAGAAAATTTCACATTACGAGTTTACGGGCCGCATTGACTACAATAAAAGACGTAGGTCGTTTTATTTCGTCAACAGTGGTAAAAAGCAGTTTCATTTTCTCTTCTACTGTAACCTTGGCAAACGAACTTACTCACTGGATCGTATAGATACGGCAAAATTATAAACAGACCAAGCTGACCGATTTTTTCTCACCGAATTCAATATTCATTTATGCGTCTGATCAATTTCTTTTTTTTTTATTATTTATGTATGTACGTACCTATGTATTGAATTAGACATTACCTTCAATATTATTGAATAATTAAATCTACATAATTAGTAATTAGTAATTACGAATTATGTAGATTTAATAATTTAATAATTAGTAATTACATTTAATAATAAAATTTAACCCAGCGCATATGTTCTCATTTTACGCATTTACCCTTTATGAATATCAAACCTTTACCACTCCTGAATATCGCATACAATTCCGGTGATCGAGTGTCCGCCGCTATTTATAGAAATTTCGCTGTATGTATTTAGTTGTTGATGGGAATGTACCTACTCGGAAAAAAGTTGGAATACTCGCGCGAACACGGTTTTCGCGTATATTCAATCCGAAACAATAGTTTTGTCCGCCTCTCTGTTCACGCTCCTCACATAATACTTTTATAGACATTTTAATATATTGCATTATTGTATAGGAGAACACATCATACATCACTGTACCTATATTGTTGCATACACGATCCGTCGTACGCGCGTTGTGTTTAATTAATTACAATTATCATATTGTGTGCGCGTGCGTTATTCCATTGCCCGCGTTCGTCGTCATCCTTTTATGTGTGCGCGACCTTCAAGGTGCCGTGTGTCCTCCTCTTACTGCGCGACACCTCCGGCACAACTACTGCTTGTGTCTCGTCGTATAATAATAGTGTGCAATATGTGCGCGTATCTTTACCGCTTCCGGGATGTTTTCGTCCTCACGAAATGTTTGTAAAATACCTAAGTTTTTTTGACTTTCTCGTCGTCTTCGGTATTGCAGTACGTAGACAACGACCATAGAGACATATTATTAACGCATGGACCGCGCATTCCACACCTCCCGTCTATTCGTTATCGGTTACATATAGACAAAGAGATATCGTTGACATAAAAAACATGTGTATGAGATAGATAGATATTGAGAGATACGGGTTGGGAATTAAATGGGGAAAAAACTAATCCGTTTAATTTTATCCATGTATTATTTATATTCATTTATCGATAAATGTCGATTATTTATATAAATGGTCATATAAATAGTCAATAATCAGTAAACAAAAAAGAAAGTGATTGTAGACCGTTCCGACTCGTAGCTCTGTCTATTTGCCTTTATATCGACCCCTCCTGACCTCTGTCTCTCAATGCGCGGTCCATGAGTTAATATGTCTATGACAACGACGGAGTGGAGTGGACCGTAACATTTCGTCCGAGTGTATAACATATAAATGTGTATAATATAATTAAGTTAATTGAGTTTCGTCGAAATTGCGGGTATATTTCCAACATTTTGCTTTCGGACCTTGAATTTCAAGATCGAGTCGAGACGGTGTCTCGTGTCCTGAAACCGTGTATCGAACAGCTGCAGAGGTTTCTTAAAACGCACACCTGTTGGATTACAATTATCCGTCTTTAAAGGTCTATTTACACGTGCCCGGTCCGTATCTGTACCGTCCGTTCAATGTCCGTGTAATGCATCCGTTTACACGCGTTTCCGTTTCAGACCCATTCGGTTTCGCGTACCGTCAGTACACTGCATTTGTATATGCGTACGTCAGTATTGTGTTCTCCTACGGGTGTCTTGATACTTAAATTTGCTTTTATATTAATTATTCGAAGACCTAATCATAGAGATGAAAATTTGGAAGACTCAAGAAGGTCCAGCTTTACTTGCCTTGTTCCTAAACGAAGAAGAAAAAACAAGAAAAAACCACGCAATAAAACGCTAGGGCTAGTGACGTGTGGAAAAAAAGAATTCGCCACTACTAGGTACCTATATACAAAGAACTGATTGATGGCGTAACATTTTTTTTGATTATATACATATATAATTATATATATATATATATATATTTTTTTTTTAATAATAAATAATTACACGAGATAATTCCGAGATCACCGAATTTTAAACAAACGCATAATCATTTTTATATATTTAGATAAATCGATCACTTTAAATAGATTCAAATTTTACACATTGCATGTCCATACATGGACTAACAATCGAAATTACATTGATTTTCATCGAAATTTTTTTTCGACAAACAATAGGTCTAACAATATTACATATTACCTATGTCTTAAATAGTCAACAACAATATCCTCCATCGGAGGACGAACAATGTCGAACGGCCGTTATGCTGCGGCTATATCTACGTCTGTTCAAACAAATTACGACAATGATTAATTGTCATATAATGTAATGTATCTAAATACAGATAAATAATAAATATATATGAAGTTCTATTATATCATGATCAATTTTAATTGTCAATTCCTCTAACGATAATCGTGTTTAGTAATAATATATTTATACATCTTTTTATAATTATTTATTGCAAAATTAAAATCTCATTTGGTAAGATAATTATATGATATATTTATTATTTTCCTTCAGAATTAAATTAATTACGAGTACATATGTATTTTACGCGTTATTAAACAGAAAGCTATTGACGAAAGCAGGGAAAACTTATGTATTATTTTAGTGTAATAAAATATATAAAGGATTTTTTTTATTCCAAAAATTAAAAATGATTTTTATTTTATGAACGGCTGAGTAAATTTTTAAAAATAGCAAATAAAAAAAAATATTTAAAAAACAAATAGCTCAATAAGTGATTACAATATCTTTTTTTAAAAATATTAATTATGCACAAATTTAAAAAAAAAAAGTAAATTACAAATAGTTTGGTTACATCATACATAAGTCTCAGATTATTTATTATTACATGAATTATTTCTGAAATTTCGACGTACTTCATTATTTATATATATTGAATTCGTATAGGTCACACCATCCAAATTAGTAAATCTATTTTACATGCATAAAAATGTGTACACGTGTGGTTTTAAAGTAATTTTATTATATCGCCTTAATTATTTTCTAATTAATTATTAAATATTTGCTCCGCGTGTCAAAACAGCAAAAAGGCTTTGCACATCAGTAATACTAATTATAATTTGTTTCAAAGTTTCTTTTGAAATATATGAGACATGCATTTTTGTCTTTAATAATAATAATATTATATATATATATATATATATATATATATATATATATATATTACATTATAAAATATTATAATTACGTTAATAAGCGTTACAATTATTTTTAAATTAACTTTTAACTTAATAAATGACGATTTTTTAATTTAACGTCTTCATTTCAAGTAAACTTATTATATAAAGATGTCTAAATTTAATAAAAATTTGTTCAAACTTCAAAAAGAAAAAAAGTACATTTTCTGATTGCGATTTATACATTTTAGTTAAGCCCATTTTATAGGCACCATGTTTCGAAAAAGTCGTGGGGGTGACTTGTACATACAATATAAATACCTATATAATATAAAAATATAAATTTATTTAATTTTAATTTTTTACGCATTTAAATATCAATCGAAAAAGGACTCTCGGTATTTGTTTTAAAGGTTGAATAAAAAAAAAAAAAATCATAACTTTTCAACGTATTTATTACAGGGTTTTAAGGTTGTTTTTTAATTTAAAATTGGAAAAAAAAATATTTTAAAAGAAAAAATAAGTTAAGAAAACCTACAAGGACGTGCTGAATTCTCGGTTTCTCAGTTATAGGTCAAAATGTCTTTTAAAAATATATTTTCAAAAATATTACACCAATCAAGTGCTATATTATAACATTGGTCTCAATAAATTTTCGAAAAAATATTTAGAAAAGCTATATAACGTAATACCACTCATAAAAAATATCCGTTTTCAAAAAAAAATTAAATTTCGTAAAAATGTTAAAAATTTAATTAAAGAAAACTAAAGTTACTAAATCATTGAATTATTACTAATATTTGAGGTTATACGAAATGCCCCTTAAATATTGGATTTTTGGATTTTGTTCTGTCGAATTTTTTTCAATAAGTCTTAATACTTTCTCATCAGGCTCTTTGTCTTTTTCGATTATCCGCTAGTCAACTGATATGCCATTATTTATTACCTATATTTTTTAATAGTAGTTTTTTCCTTTGTATTTTCCCTGCATAATCGATATTTTATAATCGTCAAATATCGTTGTCTGTTTAAAGGTATTTCACATAACCTCAAACTTCGTAAAAAATTATTTGAGTTCAAATAAAATTAATTTGTAATTCATGTAATTTTTTTTTTTTTTTGACGGAGAAATTTTAACCGGTTACCTAATAATATGTTGATACACTAAAATGAATATATTGCATAATAATTGAGTATTTTAATTAAAAAACACTCGCGTGTACAGAGGCCACATATATATATATATATATATATATATATATATCCTAAAATATATCCCTATTATAATAATCGTTTGATTACGAGGTTAGGCTATAATAGCGATTATGTACCGCGGTTAATTATAATAATATATTGTATGATGCATGTTACAATTACGTCTGTTTAAATTTGCGATCCATTCGAATTCTTCGTCTAGTATATAAATGATCAGGAAACGCGTAGGATCGTTAGAAAGTTATGAAACCGTTACGTATATTAAATATCTTTTTTTTTTTAAACCATATTTTTACGACGGGCATCGTTCTTATTTTTCGGCAATTACCATTTAATTTTAGATATTAATTATTTTGAAAATTGATACTTACTTTATTATTACTTTTAATTTAATAATTTCGATAAAATTAGGCGCAAAAAATCGTTTTAATTCTAAATTATCAAATTATCATTGTGCGAAAATAAGTTCATTTTTGATTTCATAAAAAATAAAAAAAAAGATTTCACTATTATGGTTATAGATTGTTCGAAATTTTATCGAAAAGAAAATAATTCGAATAAGTCGAAGGCGAATCGTTTTTATCAATAATTGAAATTATCTGCAATATCGTCTGAGTGTTCATAAAATATTGTTATAGTAAAAAGAATATTAAATGAATATTGTACAGTTTAATAATAATAATAGGTACGACATATTCGTACGAACACGCATTGATACATTGACAACCACGTAGACAAGAAAACGATACATAAATTTAATAGATTTCAACGATTTATATGCGTTTGAAAGAATAATATTAAATATAAAGTTACTCTTATACAATTTTCTTACAGGACCCGAAGGTTCGTTAAACGTCGTAGCATTGATTATATATAGTATAATTCTAAATATAATCAATAGTAGTAGTTAATTTAACATTACATTTTTGTGTATTGAATTTTAAAATCTATAACAACTATAAATAGCTCAAAATTGGAAGAAGAAAAAAGGTATCTCGTTAATATGGTAAAAATTTTGACTAAATATTTTCAAGATATTTTTGAATATAATAGTTGAAGTAAGAAACGTTGTACACAGAAAAAAATAATTGTAAAAATCGCTTAGAATTTAAAATAAGTTAAGAAATGTTTACTTTGCAAACGTGCTAAATTTCCGGTTCCTAAATGTGTTTTTTTTTCAATTTACCTAAAATACGAAAATAATGTATATAGATTAATTAACAATTTCCCTCGTAACTATTGGTACTCTAGTAACTATGAAAACATAAGATGGACAAATGGACTTTATAAACTTACATGTATGCTAGAAACCTAATAAAAATGGACATCGTTATAACAGGAGAATGTATATATGTGTGTACAGCAAAACCTCAATTATCCGAGTCGACTGGGACCGCATCTAGTTCGGATAACTGGATTTTTTTTTTTGTTACAGAAGATGACGATTATGATATTGTCACTTCCAAAACATGCGCAGAATGCGTAATAAAGATGGATGGAATCAGCGTCAGAGTTCTCGCGAGTCGTTATCAGTCACTGAATACAATACTTGGAAAGCGCATTCTGTATAAATCTCGTATATTATGAAATATGGACCCCTATAGTGAGCCGCCATATGCATTCCGTTTCTATTTTTCTGTTTTTGTTACCAACTTCATTATGTACAAATAACCGATTTTGATGCTAACATCGATACCATGAGCACGTCGTTTTGTGTCCTGTTATCTCAAAGTAAATAATAAAACATGATAAATATCATTGATAAAAATTATATTTTATCGTATCCTCTATGACTTTTATATCTTATAGAATGCATATGGCGGCCTCCTAACTGGGATCATATTTTGATTGATATACGCGCTCCATGTACTGAGTTCAGTGCGTTATCAGTATAATAGTGTGGTCAACCGTATGGTGGATGTTATTGCTCACCGCCACTGCGACGGTCAGGACGACTTGCGTGGGAGCGAGCCAACGATCAGCAGACGGCTGTTATAGACAGTAACCAAGTTAAATCGTCGGCGTGTCGGACTCACCGCCTTCGTCTTCGCCAACGTCATACCGACCAGGACCGTTTCGGTTTGGTGCTGGAGAAGGCGGAGGCGTTGCTGGTAGCAGAATTTCGCCAATGATGGTAGACTAGATAAGATGATTTCATAATATACCTATGTTAATTAAGAAAATGTGCTTTTCAACTCGTTAAACGAACGCAGTTATTTTATCACAAAATAATATTAAAATGTTACATAACACGCGATCAGTAGATGAAAAAAATGTTGAAAACAGTTTGAAAAAAATTGTAAATTACGTTTTTTCCTCCTCGTGTTAAATTGACTGCACACGATCAATAAAGGGAATCAGAAATGAGCGTATGCAAAGAAAAAACACTACTCAAACTACCTATTTTTTATCGAACGACATATTATTTACACGTGATCGAACACAAATAAAACTTCATCTTTAATGTAATGCTTTTGTATAATTATAATAATTTATAATCGTAATAATAATGTTATTATTAAGTTTTTTTATATATACGTTATAATATATATCATTCTTGTACTGCGTGCATGTATTAAAAAATCTCAATACAACTCACACACTATGATTTATTTTTCAATTATCGTTTATCATCATTAATTATTACATTGAATGTCACGATGCAATAACGATTTATCTTTGATGCGGTTCACCGGTACACACTTAAATATAATATTCAATGTTTATAGAAACTCGGTTTACTAGAACGCCAAATCAATATGCAATCCTTAATTGCGGATAGGATTTTCAGTACTTTATTCGATATGGAATTTTTCACCCAAATCTTCTGTAGCGAGGTATTACAGTGTCATTAGTTACGTCTAGTGATAGATATGACAAATTGATTATATAAAAAAAACAGATTCAAATCACTGGAAAAGTTGATGAATAAAAAATTTGACAAATATTCTTGCATATAAAACTTGGATTTTTATTCATCCGTTATTATACAAAAAAATTGTCTAGAACGAAAAATAAATTCATAGGTTCTTATAAAATGTATATAGTGCTATACAAAAATTAAAATTACATAAAAATCTCTGGATACACAATAAATTCCTGTTCTTCGTTCGGATGAAATTAGAATAAACTGTAAATTTTTTTTACCATTTCGAAATAAGACCACATAAAGTTGGTCACGAGAGAAACAGCATTTCCACAAATCAAATCCAATAAACATAAATGATTGTTCTTGATCTTTATTTGTTGTCATTGCAAAACAGTTTTTTTACTGGAAGTTGTATTCTCTTGAACTGAAACGGTTAATCTGTCGGCATTATCTGAATCTGTGTCATTATTGCGAGTCCACCAGCCGTAGGACTAGTTAAAAATTTAAAATTATTGCCTCTATTATATTACTTTTGAAACCTGTCACTTATAAGTTGTAATCTGGTGCCGTTACAAAGTTTTGGTAAATCGATGTTTCTGAATAAAAAAATTGGAGCATTTTTTTTTATTGTTATTATCAAATGATAGGGTGGATTCTGGATTAATCTAAACTATTGAAAATCTCTTTAGGATAATTGTCAGCCTCATCTGGATTTGTTACACAATCGATAGAATTAAAAACTTAAATTTTTGTTGGATTTGGATAAATGGGGATTGGTAGAGAACAAAAAAAATATGAATGTGAAAAGAACATATATTTGAGTACCTTAACTTTAAAGGTGTACGCATTATTTTAATGAATAACATGGTATTTATATATATATATATATATATATATATATATATATATATATATATATATCGGGCGCGAAGAAGAAGAAGATATATATTTTTTAAAGAATAAAAATGTGTGTATTTTACTCAAATTAATTAATGGTTAATAATTAATAATTTATGATATCGACTTTTTGAAAATATATTCCAAATATTTTTTTTAAAAAGTATTTTTCCCGAGTTTATACTTGTATAAGCATATAATAAGAAAAATACACAAAATACACACATAAAATAAGCAAAAGTACATCGGAATTCTGGGAAAAAATAAGAGGCAGGTACGTTTATACAAAGTGTCCCACAGATATCTGACAAATGCAATAATTTTTTTATCTTTTCAATAATGTTTTCAAATAATTTTTATACGTCTACGATATATTAAATAGAATTTTAGTTGTATGGAAATTGAAATAAAAATAAAAGATTTTATTCTTTTTTTCAAGGCAGCTATTTTATAAATATAGTTAGAAAAATATTATTAAAACTGTAAGTTTTAATAAAATTTAGGCATGTTCGTTAATTTTTAAACAATTTTTAAAGTATGTTTGAATTAAAATAAAAAATCCACGTAAATTGATATTATTCAGTAGCTGCAATCTAGTACGCGTATGAAAGAATAGAGACATTTTCATAAACTTAAAAAATTTAAAGTTAAAATCATCGATCAATCATTTATTAAAATTTTTAAGTCTAAATTTAAAAAAATATATAGATTTATTATTATAGGCTATTATTTATTTTCTGAAAAAGTCTAATATTAAATTTTCATTTGTAAAAACAAAAACAAAAAATTGTGAAATACAATAAATGTAGCGAAGAGTTCTAGTAAAAATCGTAGTAAGAAAATGGTTAGAACAAAAGCTATGACATAATCTCCATAAGACACTCTGTAAATACAAAAAAATTTAACGCAAAGACAGAGCGACCGTCATTTATACTGGACTCGACTAGACAATCGTAAAACATTATTATTATTATTATTATTATTATTATTATTATTATTATTATTATTGTTATTATTGTTATTGTTATTATTATTATTATTATTATTATTATTATTATTATTATTATTATTATTATTATTATTATTATTATTATTATTATTATTATTATTATTATTATTATTATTATTATTATTATTATTATTATTATTATTATTATTATTATTATTATTATTATTATTGTTATTATTATTTATATTATTATATGCGTACACCATTGCGGAGGCAAACACAATCTGCTTACAAATATTATAAATTATTTTTCATACCCATTGGCGGAATTCCAACGTTATTTTACACTAACGTTATTTTATGATATTTATATTATTCAACTCATGCTCGGACCTTCGCAGATCTGACAAACGCAAAAACTTTTGTTCTATTAAAAAATTGTAAGGTTTTTTTTTTTTTTTTATATAATAATTACTAAAATCTTGTAAAAGCCTTAAGATAACAAGTTATTTCTTGGAAAAACTGATTCGATATCGAGTATTTATCATTACTGTAACATTGATTAGCAAGAAAAGTAATTGAATTTTAACAAAATTTAAAAATTGTTTAAAAATTAATGACGTAAGCTAATTAAAACTTTTGAACACCAAAATTTTTCTAAAATGTTATTTTGTAATTGGCTACTTTCATTGTTATTTTTAAAAATATGATAAAATTTTAATTTACTATTCTTAAGCCCTTTGTGATTTAAATTAAATTAAAAATTTGTTTATTACAGCGCAGGAGTTTATTAAAATTATGTATTTAATTAAATAATTAAATAAATAAAATGTCGAATAAAACAAAAGTTACATGTTTAATATTATTACAGCCATCCACCCAATCGCGTGTTGTAATGCGTATATATTTTCAATGCGGCTTTGTCGCACGAATCGATAACTCGTTTATCGTGCGAGAGTAATATTTAATAACACAATCAATATTTTGCACGTATTATTCACTTGTAAACAATACTCTCGATCGAATTACAAAACTAGATATAAACCGAGTATAAAATATATATAAGAGTATAAAACCTTTCCTCGGACGTACCAATCAATTCTCGATTCACATATTTTATTAACTACAATAAAATCCGTACGCTCGGAATGGCCATTTTTATTTTATTTTTTTCCCGCCGCCGCGCCGTGTCGAACAACGTATTACATTATTATTAACGACTTCAGTGCTCACAGCGCTAAACTTCTACTTCCTTTTAACGCACATTTTTGCACGTGTTATAATTGCTATATTATGTAAATTATTATATAACGTACGAGTTTTCGAAGCGATCATATGCGACATCGGCAACGTATTCGATATTTAATACCAATTAAAAATAAAAAAATGTATTATATCAAATACTTTCTTGGTTTTTTCCTTTCTTAACGCGAAACCGTCCGGAATAACTTTGATCTTTTTTCCCACTCGTTTTCGATGTCTATTGCGTTATCCTTCGGATGTTACCGAAAATAATAGGCCGTGTTTGTTTGGTCTATTTTGACTATGTACCTACCCTCATAGGCGCAATTGGGGGCTTGGGTGTGCTTAGCACCCCCAGTCTTGAAATTAGCACCCCCAATTTTTTTTCGTATTTATTTAAGTTTTAGTAATTATTATGTACACAATACATACATAACAATAGTTTTGTTCTATTATATTATTTAAATGAATAATCGTGTGATGACTGAAAATATGTTGTCTTACAGACTGGTCAAAAAAATCAAAGAAAACTATTTAAATTCAGATGATTTTATAAACTTATAATATAATAATATGCTATTAATAAAATATATCAATTTGATTAGTGTGGCGACTGGCGATAAAATCGTTCCGACTGTTCGCGACGTTTGGCGAAAACATCGCAGTGTGACAACATTCAAAGTACTATTTTAGTTTTATCACAGATTATCATCATTATTGAAATAGACCTTACCAGTCAAATTGATATCAACGAAGTAATAGATATTTTTGCTCAAAGTGAAAGGAGGGTGTTATTATTATAATAAGTAATAAAGTGTAAACTCAAATTTAAATTTAAAATTAAAGTTGATTATGGTTTAATAATTCATATGTTACATTCATCAATGAATGTGTAATTACTGTAATTAAATAATAATATACTTTACAAAGCATCATAGCCATTACTTAAATATGTAATTGTTTAACGGTCATTGAAGGGTTGCAGATAACATTGATAACTCTATAAAATAACATGAAATATCGAGGGGCTTAAGCACCCCCAGTTTTTTCAGTGAAATTGCGCCCCTGCGGCTACCCTGTTACGACATTAAGATGGTAAGACATGTAAGATTTACTTTAGTATTTATTTACTTTTTTTTTTACGTCAAAGCCGACGTTTATTTATTTTTTTTTTAAATCACCCCTCCTTAATCGATATTGTTCATTTATCAATGTTTTATAAGCTTCGACACGTAAAAATATTATATTCGCCTAGATCCAATAGACTCGTACATAAGCTTATGTTTATATCCTTCGTGGTTGCGAGTAATAAATCCGATGGAATCGGACGACGGCTTCAAACACAACTTGAGCATAACAATATATATATATATATTATAACTTGGGGTTTAATCGTTTACATCAGACACGCCACAAGTCGTAAAATAAAACACAGAAACACTATATATTGTGAATATTGTAATGCGTATAATCAAACGATGTTTTCCGACTCGGCGCGCGCCGAGATGATCGACTACATTTCCTGGTAATTTTCACTCGGGTGTATCCGCACTAATAGTCTCAACTCTCAAGTCTTTCATCAATCAACACCAATCATACCTAAAGCAGTTAAGGAAATAATTCCATCACTTTCGTTTGCTGCGTATTGCATAACTTTTTTAAAAACTATTTTTTGATCAGCAGTCAACAGCTGTTCCTGAGAATTCACAAAATGGCGCAATTCATCAGAATTATATTGTCGTTCGCGTACCAAATCTCTGTCATTGCTTCTGTCACGTGTAGTCCAAGCTGACAAATAATGTTATTGTTGATCGAGATACATCTATCCTCATAAACTTTACAAACATTAATATATTCTATAAGATATATATTTCTTTACGCATAATAATATGGACTATGATTTATATTTTATTAATTTAGTTCGCTCTTTTATTGTTTTGTTTCTTTCGTCGGTCGGTTCACGGAAGTCGTAAAAGCTGTTGATGTTATCGCCATCTATCTGCACTAATGGTTACCATGGTAACTGCAGTTTAACGCCTAGAATCCCAAAATGTCCTGTATTAGCCACCATTCTCGTTGGTTGCATTTCAATAAAAAGTACCCTATATTTTTCTCTAGCTTATAATATTACTCTCTATATCAAATTTCATGCGAATCCGTTACGTCGTTCCGATGTTATTGAGGAACAAACAAACATTTTTTATATTATATATATATATATATATAGATTAATACGTGTAAAAACTGATTCGGTTTTGCCGTCAAAGTATAGGTATAGCAACCAGTAGCGTGCCCAGGAATTTTCAATGGGGGGTTGTTATAAGTAAATAGTAATAATACATTTTAATAAATTGTCATGGTAATACCAAAAACTCAAATGTTTATGTTTCAAGCTCTCCAAAATCGTTTCTAGCTTATAATTGTGTACATTTGTAAATTGTTCTATAATTTAAATGAATTTAAATTATAACACACTTATACCAAGTCGTTCAATTAACATAATATACGTTATGTATAGTAAATGTTTATTGTCATGACTCATAAGTAATATTTTTTTGCTAATAACTAATAAAGAGTATTAAGTAATGACTTTAAAACAGCTCTTATAACTAATAAGTTGTTTTCTGTAGGTCGGCAAAAAAGACAATGGGGAGGGGATATAACCCCTAACCTCCCCCCCCCTGAGCACGTCACTGATAGCAACGCACAAAGCAGTGGGGACGCGCGTGCGAAATACTAATAGACATAATAATGTTCGCGTATTATAATGTATACCAAGTAAAATTATATAACGATGTACATGACCAATGACGAGGAGATAATACCCATACTTTATAATCATTTATAATAGTCGATGTACACGCGCGCGCTTAATATCTATTTAATAAAATATAAGAAACCGACTTATTTCTCATTAAACGTTCGCAAAGACGTTGTTTGATAATATAATAATAACTATCAAAACTAATAATTGGCTCCGATCTTTTTTTTTTTTTTTTACGTCCGCGTAAAAACTGTTACGACCAGTGCCGCAACTACAAGTTCTGAGATCCGTGATCAAGGATCCTGTTTCAGGCCCCTCGCATTACTTCGATACTGCATTATTATATACTCGGTCAAAGTAATATGACTAAAAAGTAAAAACTATGAAACTATTGGTTTGTCTGCGAACACATTCGGATGGAATGAGTGCATTTATTCACGCTCATTCGTTTTCCGATTGAACGTTTTACACAGAAAACCCATCATCAGACGGACAGACAGTTTCTGTAATAAGACTTTAATATTTTTAGTGTAAAGTGCACAATATCAATGTAAAAAAAAATATAAATATATTTTATAAAAAAAAATGTGTTTCATATACATATGAAAAATGCAATTATGTCAAACGGATTTCAAAATTATCGAGAGAATATTGCATATTCTCCACGCTTTTTAATATTTTTAAACTTTCGAATTTGAAAATGCATTTAAATAATATTTTTCTAATAAATGTTTACAGTATTAAGAGTCTCGACGTTTATGTCATAACAATACAGTCTGATTTATTTCGACCTCTGAGCACTTTTGGTCACCCGTTTCAAGGCAAAAATCCTAGACCAGTATGTTCGACACACGCAAAACACACAGTTATTGCTGCAGCACTGGGTACAATACGCTTGCTTGTACGATCCTTATCAGCACACACACAATCCTATACATTTTGATGTATACTCGTACAACTGCGCACGTTTTCTATAAAAGATTTGTGTACAACGTTGCCACACTACGCCAAGTTTATTTAACGTTAATTATTTTATTTTATTATTGACTGCAATGGTCATAAATAGTAATACATATTACGATTATTTTCTAAAACATTTTCGCAAAATTTAAATTTGGATTAGCATTTTAAAATTTTATGTCAGAAATGCGTTCTTTATGTTTTGTATTATTAAAATTGCTATTCATTTTAGCAATATAAAATTTATTGCAACTGCATATAAGTTTGTAAATTCCAGAATAATTAAATTTGTTAAAATTATTATTTGGAAATCGTTTTATTTTTACCTGTTTTAGAAAATAATCATACTAGTGCTTTTAATATAGATAATATAATGACGTAGATATTTTAAATATACAACATAATATTTATTTAAATTCTGTTTTGGAAAGAGTCTCATATATATATATAAAATTAAACATAATGAGTTAAAAATAATTTAATTATACAAACGGATTTAAAAATAATATTCTATATCAATATACAATAAAAATATTAGTAATATGCCACAATAACTTTTTAAACAAATTAAATTACTATATACATACACAATTTGTTCGCTGTTTTTCATTTTTTAATCAATTTTGTTTCTAATTTTATTTCTTTTTATTTGAATATTCATCATTTTCGCCACGTAATTTATTCATTTTTATTTTCATTCTATTGTATTTTTCATTTTCTTCTTTTTTTCATTTTCAGGTATTATGCCTGATGGTGACTTTTTTTCGAAAACGGTAGTAAATAAACAAATTTAATACAACAACACCTTTAAATTTCTTTATTTTACATAATATTGTTTGGCTTAATTGTACACAGACACACACACACACACACACATATATACAAATGTATTATTTACGAATATTAATTTATAGTTTTTATTCTTTATTTCTATTTATATAGCACATAAATTTTGTTATTTTATTTATTATATTTTTCTGTTTTTGTTTTTACTATTTTATTATTAATTAGAATGGGTTCGGTCTTAATTGGAGAGCGGATGACCAATTGATATTATAGAAATATTACTAGTTGAGAAAATAAATTAGGCTCCATGGATTGATGTAGCCGCCAAAGGTTTGAGAAAATAGATCAGAACGCGTCTATTGAAAAAGCGCATCGAAAGAAAAAGTGGAAAAATATTGTGATGACAACTGCAGTTGTTCTTGCAGCGGATCGATGATGATGATGATGATGATGATGATGATGATGATGATGATGATGATGATGATGATGATGATGATGATGATGATGACTTTGAAGTAAATGCATACGCAAATTATGTATAACCATAACCTTTGGCTTTAATTTGAAATTCAAAAAATAAATTAGTGTAAAAAGAACGAATGCCTGTATAATATCCTCATGCCTATAGCGGTATACATCTACACCTTTTTTTTATTTTTTACTTTAAATCATACGTTCATGCGATGAATAATGAGCGCACGCCCATCGACTCTGGACGTAAATTTAAAAACTAGAGGTACGAATATGTACGATATTATATAAATTGGATACACGTACGCCTATAAATTAGCCACGAGTTAGAAGGATAAAAAAAAAACGATAATGACGTCAACGTTATCGTATCGATTCTTTTACCGACCATCGCGATCGCCGTTTTACCCTACCATATAGTTATACGTGTAGTATAGTGTATACAGCATTGGCGCACACAGATTTTTTTTGGGGGAGAGGGGAAGCTATTACAAAAATATAATACTTCACTTTATAACTTTTATAATTATTACACGCACTCTATAACAGACAATATCCTTATTGTTTTTTAGTGTATACATATAAAACACGATTTTTAAATATTTTAGATGTAGTTATAATCCCTTTACCCCTCTGTGAGCGCCACTGATGCATATTACGGCATTAGTTTCAAAAAAATGATTTTTGAACGGACTGCGTCCCGGATTAGTTTTGAAGCATGTACGAAAATTGAGTGCCAAGATACAAGAATACTAACCGAGTCGAAGTTTATATTGAATTCCGTACAACTGAACAGAACACGACGCGTAAAAGTTAATGTTTTACAACATTTATTAGTAAAAATTGTATTTTATAAAATAGTCGAATAAATAATTATGTAATTTATAAAAATAAATAATGATGCCGTTTCACAGTCGGAATAAATAATAAACACGATAATATTGTAATTTAATTGTGACTTCAATAAACTCGTAACTGTTTTCCGTTTAAATGGTCCAAATACGATTTTGTATATTTCGGTTTTCTATAAGGGTGGAATGTGGATTCGACGAGCGGTAGGAATAATTTTTGTTTTTATATGCCCGGCATTCATAGACATATTAAATGCGCTACGAGATTAATATTTAAAATAATTATAGGTATATGCGGGTAATTAACGGAGTTAACAGTGTAGAAAAACAACATATTATATACAGAGTTTGTACGGAAATCGATGCGATTAAATTCATAAAAAAAAAATGTGTTTATTATTTTAATATTATTCTACTAAGTTATTATTCGTGACGTCGTTAAAGTTCGATAATTATTTTTGTAATAATATGTTGTTACAAACGTAAAAATATAACGTTTAGCAAACGTTATTTTTTCATATAAAACGTTGAATAAAACAAAGTGCATGCGTCTTACTACCTCAGAATAATATAATAGATAAAGTATATTGCAGTATAATACGAAAAACTTAAGTACGATGGAATTTTAAAATTTAATTATAAAAAAAAAAATTAATTAAACAATAAATTGTTTAATTAAAAACGTGAGGGTAGAACGTGATAGAAGTAAAACAAATATTATATTCCATCTTTAAGTTAACAGTCAAAACGTCCGGTCTGTTGTACGTAAACGATTATTTTCCTCAATATTGTAAGTTTTGAAGAGAAATCCATACAGGTACTTGGGTAAAAATATTCTGTAACGTTTTAATTTATGTTGTAAAACGACGAAAATTAATCATTTTGATCGGCAGTATTTCGATATTACGAAAACGTCGGAATATGCGTTAAAAAAAAAAAATATATATATATATATATATATATATATGTGTAATACCTATACTAAAATATTCTGAATATAAATTCTATATGTAAAAAATAAGAGAAACAAATTTCGGGAATATGCAATTATTCGAAATAAATTTTGTATATTTCGATCACAGCATATTATGATACATAAAACGAATTTCCGTTTAAATAAAAAAATCGTTTCAAATCAATCGAATAAAAATGCAGAATGCATCGAAATCCGTACCCTTAGTACGTATTATATTATCATTATTAATAAATTGCTAAACGTTTTCGAACCTCCTAACGAAAAAATTAAAACATAATAATATATATATATATATACGGGTATATGGTTAAATTAAGTCCATTAATTGATATATTAGTTGTTTTGTATATATGTTAAAACATGGCAATAATAATTATTATTATTTTTCATAACTCGATAAGTTAAATTTAAAAAAAAAAATTATTATTATTTTTATTTTATTTTATTATTTTTTTTTTTTTAGGATCACAATAATTGCACGGTGTGTTTAAAATGGTAAGCCATCATTGTGATGTCAAAGAGTCCAATGAAAGATAGAGTAAAAACGAAAGAGAGAGAGAGAGAGAGAGAGAGAGAGAGAGCACGAGTTTGTGTAGGTGGTATAGCAGCGGAAGTAAGGTCAGTGTCAAGGACGGTCACACGGTGATCTATTATTCGTACTGATTTATTTTTATAATACTATTACCTACCTATATAATGTACACACACATTCAGTGCCGTATTTACGTTTAGGACCGAAATAAGGACAATTTAAAATATTATTGTGCATTGGTCCATTTATATTAACACGTTAAATGCTACTGTCGACACCCGACACGTAGTCGACAACAAACACGCAATACTCCAATTATCTATTTAAAGAAAGTGGTTATGATTTTATCAATGTCACAGAAGTGTATATTATAGGGTGGTCCTTAGCTAAAGGAGAAGAAAAAAAAATTGAAATTTGTTGACTGGACGCCCCCCTCCCATTTTTTTCATTAGTATAAGGAAAGTAATTTGTGTAAAATTTGGCGATGATGAATCACTCTATTCCCGTACCTCCTAAGAGTTGAAAAATGGCCAAAAAGGGTAGTTTTATGGTTTTTCTGGATTAATTTTAAAACTATAGCACTAAGCATAAAAATGTAGTAAATATTAATTTTAAATGTAAATATTATCTTTAAAAAATGTATTATTACCTACAAAATATCTTGTAAATCCGTTATTTTAAATATACATAGGTATGAGAATTATATATATTATATAAAAAAAAAAAAAAAAATTATTAAATTTGTCAAATAGTCAAATATATGGACAGTAAAAATTTTGTAATTTTGTGATGCGGAAGCTTGCAGGGTTTTAGTGGAGATCCCTCTGCGAAATCCACAATTCTACCGCCCTTATTGTACCTCCCTATACACGAATAAAAAAATTGTATGTTCAGTCGCGCTTATGTTACGCACAACGACAAAACTCGTGCTCGAGTAATTTTTCCGGTCATATAATATTATATGTGTGAGGTGAATATTGTGTTTTTTTTACTCTTGTACATCGTATAATGCAACGCGAGACGGAAAATTGATATTTTCTACATCCGCATGAACGTTATACGGTAAAAAAAAAAAAAAAAAATCGACTCGATATTGTAAAAAGAGGAGACTTGCGCCTTCATCTTACAAATATCGAATCTGATATTAAAAAAACTGGCTTTGAAACACCAAGCACAACCATCTCACTGACCAGTGTCCGCTTTTTTTACTTTTTACTACTTTTTCATTTTTAATATTAAATTGTTTTTGATCTTTAAATTTATAATTTTTTCATACAGAACGTTTTTCTAGCACACTGTTTTTATTTTTTTATTGGTCACATCCAGTGGCGTAGCCAGGGGGGTTTTGGGTGTTTAAACCCCCCATTGCCTTTTTTTTTATACTTTTTAATCTAATAAATGTATACAATTTATACAATTGTATATTTCATTAATTCTAGTACCTACTGCAAAAAAATATGATATATTTTGTCATTTTACAAGTAAAAGCATAATACTTTTGAAAACTCGTCCAGAGTCCAGATTGATAACAATAGATTTTCTACTTATTTCTATAAAATAATGGAATTAAAATAATAAAAGGATTTCATATTGCAGTGTTTATATATTTATTTATTTTATTTTTATTCATTTATTTTTATTTTTTTGTATATACACCACTGAACCTGGTCCTTGAATGGTTCAATAAGAGTATGAGCATTGTGCAACAAACCTAACAAAAAATGTAAAAGCTTATAATTTCATTTATACTTAAACCCCCCCACCTCCATTACATAATCCTGGCTACGCCACTGGTCACATCATTTTGTTTTAGATTTACAATATTAACTCTGTCCTTTTTCCCCATAACTATAATTATTGATTTTTCATTTGGGGAGGGGGGGCGTTGAAATGTCGTTTGATTTTAAGGGGAGCGGCTGCTGTTAAAAGGTTGAGAACCACTGCAGTACATAATATTATATACGACGTCATGACCACACGATCGTGTAAAATCTATACGAGTATGCCTAGCACGTGTATGTAATAATGTGTCAATTTACAGTCAAAATATTACTGAAACCATCATGTTCAATTTCATTATAAGTGAGTAATTCTCATGATATTTAATTCGTATACGATTTTTTTTAAAAATTTAAAATAATTAAAATTTTTTTTTTTTAACCGTAATGTATGCTACGACACCGTTCGTAAAGATGCGTGTTTAACAAAATTCGATTTATGAGAAGATTTATTTTAGTTATTTCTGAATGATGTTATTTTATTGTATGGAAATTATGAAAGTTCTAGTAGTTTTTCCAACGTATAAAATGTATTGCAGCTACATAATATAAGTTTATATACGATACAGTTATCAAAATGTATGGGAGTTTTATTTTTAAGTGTTTTATTATTTATGTTTCGAATAGAATTATTGTAAGTTTTAAATGCGATTTTTATACAATTATTGTTGTTTATAAAGAAATTATCGAGCCAGTGTTATTTTTACTTTTACATACAGCGATCCGGTGCCGTGGAAAAATATTGATACACGGTAAGAGTGTAGTGTAAGTTCAATGTCGAAAACGGCATTTCTGTTATATAGAATATGACTAATTATTATTTATGTATACGCAAATATAATGTATAAAATCCGTTCGATTCACAATCAATTGGCATCGAACACCACCGCCTGTCGGACAACTATTGCGCGTTAAACAATCCAGACACGTATTTATATACACGACGATTATGTAGTGTATTTATTATGTACAAATACACGCGTACATCATTTTTTGGTTAATATTTCAAAAATAAATATATTAATATTATACATATAATAATACCCATCAATCGCGTACGATTACTTTTCTTCTTCTTCTTTACTCTCTCGACGTGATAGTCATTGCCAAAAACGCCAACATACGGCCAGCACGCATCATTGGGTATATATATAATTGTAAATATATAATTTATTATTAGAGCGCACGTAAAACTGCGATAATCCCAGCGAAAAGTACGCGTTTTGTCGTCATCCCATAGGCGTGCGCAGACTTTTGAGTCGGGTATGGCTGAATTCAATCCGACTACCCACACCCCCCTTGTCACGGACAGACAAGAAAAAAAATTACAGAAATTTTTTCTATAAACTTCGAAATGACTATTTTGTTGGTGACTGGAAAATGTAAACAATCATTTTTCATTAATTCACACATACAATTCATCAATATTGATTTAAAATTAATCTAATAAATTAATTCAAAAACGTTCAAAACATAAATCATAATACATATATAATATTAACAATTGTCAATTAACATTAATATTTATTTATTATTAAAAATTATTCGTTATGTAATTTTCTCTCAGGTAAACGCTCAGGTGGGGCTAAAGCCCAATCAGCCCTACCCGTGCGCACGCCTATGCGTCATCCAATCACCTTATAGTAGTTTAATAAGGTGTATTTGAACTGTATTTATTCTACAAATTTTGAGTAAAAAAAAAATTTTTTTTTACATTTTACCGTACGTGTGTGTATTCGCGTAAATTATTTTGTTCGCATTCGACGATTTTTTTGGAATACATAGTTAATGTATATATATATATATATATATATAATTGACTATATAAATATTCAAAGTGAGTAAATATAATATATATATATATATATATATATATATAAGCCTCAAACCTTACGTCAATTATTTGAATATTGATCGCGTGTTTGTTCGATAATTTATATATTTTAGTGATGGGTACATATTATATTTATTTATTTACATAAACGCGCATGTAGGCTCAAGTACAGTGCATAACTCATTTACATTTATGTATGTATATAGTAGGTATGTAATGTATTGAAAAAGACAACCTCTTCACCCTAGTCCCTAATATTTTCCTATCCTACATGGTCGTAATAACTATAGCATATATTAATTATTAGGGATAGGTGTCTTATTAGATATCATCTACTTTTCTATGGGTGCATTACGCTTCAGGTAACTATATAAGTAAGAGTAAACGTTTATACGATAAATTAAAATCGTTCTATTTTTTCAACAAGCCAATATTGTTGGTAATATTATAACATTAGCGTAGTTTTTTTCCCAATCACAATTATCATGGCCATCCTCATAATTTTTTTTTTAAAAATAACATTGCTGGACATCATGTATTTAGGTAAGGTCCATGCGAATTGTCTAAAATAGTGATAAGTTATAAATGATTAATATAATAAAGTTTGAGTGTTACCTGTTTAAAATGTATGAGTGCTAAATGCTATTATATAAAATAAACTATTGTACAAGTATTGTATGAGGAAAATATTTACCGACTAAAATACATCACGATACAGGTCTTCGAAGGGGGGTAATAAAGGTGTAGAGGATAAAGTCTCCCAATACTTAGATTTCGATTTTCGTCATTTTTGTTTGCCCAATCCATTTTTAAAATCGCCCCCCTCCCCCACCCCGTTATTTTGTCCTGGATCCGCCCCCGACACACACTATAGGTGTACTATACTCAATTTGTTGACGACCGAAATTCGATTGTAATCCGCGTATAAATGCGTAAATTAAAATATAATTGCCCGTATGCATAGTCGTTTTAAGTAACCCTAAATAGTTTTAATTAATACATAAGAGAATTCCCGTAAAGTCGCATTGCACAGTCGTGATTACGGGATGATTGTCACATCATAGAGTGGCCAGTAAAATTAATTTCAACAATGAGATTAAAGCCTTAAAGTGTCAGTCACATAACCGTTGTGTGTCCCATTGCTACGTATCACCTAAGCCATTTAAAGTGACCAATCGCACTATGCATGCGGACAAATATATTTTGAAATGCACGCGTGTAGACGATCTGGTGTTTTATCCAGCTGCGCGTCCCTTCCCCGTTTGACGTTTCTAACTAAGCCACAATACTGAGCTACAATAGTGACCGACTTCTATATAGCTGTAGTCCTGTTATGGCTGGTTTCACGTCGCGTCATCGTCTGTGGCTGTGTCAAACAGGTGATTGTGCGTGCGCGTTTGCAGATTTCAGCACAATCGGAGGGAAAACGGAACCGTAGAAAATAGCGTTTTCGCGCGGCGGATATACTGCTCGTATATATATATATATACGTTTTTAACACGGGAGGCGTCGGCGATTCGGCACGGACCACATCGTTTTTCGACGATCCTCGATTCGTCATGTACGCGATTATTATTATTATTATTATTTTTTTTTTTAGTTTTTTCTCCCGTCATTTTTATGACGGAGAAATCGAGTTAAAAACGTATCGATATATATATATATATATATTATGTTATGATATAGTGCAGACGAACAAAAAGAAACGAAAATAAAAGAGAAAGAAACCGTGGAGAAAATACGAATACCTACGGCAGTTTTGTTGTATTTTCTTTTTTTTTTTTTATACGTATTTCGTATTATGCGTTTGTCGATGTCACACGGGAAAAGCGGAAAACGCATACAGTTTCGTACGACGTACGACGTACACCGGCAAAGAAACGCGGACGTCACGAGCGAGAAAAACATTCGATCGCGCAATACGCGTATATAATATATCTGCGATTCAGTGGCGTATTTAAGGAGCAGGGGGCACAGATTTGCTGTATTTACGCGTTAAATAATAACACAGGTCTGCAACCAAAAAAGATTCGTTTACTGTTTCTTATAGATTTTTACTCACTAAAAACGGGGAAAAAATAGTAAAAATATTCCAGAACACATCAATTTTTTTTTTTTTTTTTTGCAAAAACTCGGTATTTTTAGTTTACTTCAAATTTAAATTGATAGTGTTAATCTATACAGGGGAAGGGGCAGGTCGTGTGGGTTTCGTGGTGTTAGGAGCACTGGCAATATACGTCACAACAAATAATATATTATGCAGGCATTTTTTGTTTAAAAATAATATGTCTAGTTCAATATGTGATAGAATTAATGATTTTTTTTTTCATCGCTGCTATGACTTTTTTTTATTGTAAACCCTTATTATGTCGCAAAAAAAAAAAACCTATGTGATGGGGGAAATTGAGGTTAATTTTGAATTCAGCATCCTTATTGAAAACATAAAGTTTACGGTTTACCAAAAATATTCCATGCAGCTGAAAAAAAAATGTATTTTTGCAGACTCGTGTAATTCACGTTTTAATATATTTTATAAAATGTAAAATCAATGTTTATTAATTCAATACACCGAGATTACACAACTTGTAACCGTCAAAAGGCACTCATATTTCACATGTTCTTGTGGTGCAATATTTAAAAACAATACTATACATAAAATAATTTTTAAAGTTAAATATAATATAAGGTATATATTATTAAATTCAATTTTGCTAATTAGAAATTCTTTAATTTTATCGTTAACTTCGTAATTTTTTTTATAGAAATGTGATTATGAATATCTTTTCATATACCCATTTTGAATTTTGTTGGTGCTCACACATTTCTAAATACGCCCTGCTGCAATAAATTCGTAGCAAAAAAACATAGGCAGCGGTTTGGAGGAGCTTAGCTCAGGCCCGTCACTAGATATTTTCCGCCTTGAAGCGTGACAATTTTAACGCCGCTTTTCAGACACTGGTGGAAGTCAACGCGGAAGTGAGTATACATGGGGTGGGGTCAGGGGAGCTGCAGTGTTGGCGATACGAAACGTGAGGCTCTATGTAAATTACAAACGCAAAGCCCCTCTAGACTTTTCAAATATAAAATACCGATTATTTTCTGACGCCGTCGTGGTGCTTCACCAGTGACCTGCACAGTGGGAAAAAAAAAAGAAATAATTTTTATACATTTTCCAATACTACTGTAACAATAAATGGGAGCAAAACCATTATTAAATAAACTTGCATATACAAAAAAATATGTGTGTGTGTGTGTGTGTGTGTGTGTGTGTGTGTGTGTGTGTAATGTACAATCAAGCCAAAGTGTGATGAAATATATTATAGGAGTTGTTGTATTAAATTTGTTTATTTACCACCGGTTTCGACAAAAAATAATCAAATATATGAACAAATTACACGGAGAAAATTATTAATATCACAATTATTATTATTATTATTTTTTTGTTGTTGTTGTTTTTTAATTTATTTGAAATGAAAATACCTGGACTGTATTTTTGTTTTTATTAAGCAGATTGCAGAGCTTTATAATACTTATAAATATTATATCATAAATAATATATTATAATATTATATAATTATAATGGTAGTAAACATTAGAAATAATATTACTTACATTGTATATTTTATGTCATTATGATAATAATTAAAATATATTATTGATTTTATACATTTTTTATCAATAAAAATAAATTACAAAACTAGTTAAAATTAAATAAAGAATTCACTGTAATTGAGGGAGGAGCGGAATCTTCCACGTGGGCCTATGACTCGCAATTAATTTACGCCTCCACCCTTAAATTACTGTCGAGTGTTTCATATGACGGCAACAAACATTTTCTTATTCTAGCTTAAAAAAAAAAAATAATAATAATAAATTTAAATTCTAAATACACTACTGGTGGAGATTAAAGATTATTTATATCTTCCTCAATGCGCCATCGAAAAAACGCCTGAAAAATGACAATATTTGACCGCTGGCTAAAACATATTCATTGGTTTATTCATCCTTTATGTAAATTTTCGGCTATTTCTAAAATGACATATAGAGAATAGCATTTCGTGTAAGTTTTAATTAACATTTTTTTTTCATATGCATTAGTTACATGTTATTTACCACGATTTCGACTTCTTGATTCTCGTTCGCTGCTATCACAATATGCGTCCAAAACGTCCGACAATTAGTGATTTTTCTTAATACAAACGTATAGTATAATAATGTGCGTATTATTTATTTAAATTATTTACACTACGAAAATGTTTGCCACGCTGTACTGAACAGCTAAACGATAAGAGACTATAATGAATGGGTTATTTCTCTCATTTTAATTTAAATACGAGTCTACGTAATTTTTAATGTATTTTAACAGAGTCGAACATGATGTATTCAATATAAATATGCATTTCATACAAGTAATCTTTTGATTGTCAATAATAATTAGTAAAACTAGCTCATACATAATAATAATAATAATAATAATAATAATAATAATAATAATAATAATAATAATAATAATAATAATAATAATAATAATAATAATAATAATAATAATAATAATAATAATAATAAAAAGTATCGAGCCGCGGGGTGTTATGAATGTCGCTCAAGTGAATTACTTGGATAAAGGTTTTAGAGTGTATTGTTATCACTATAAATTCGAAAGCAACAATAAATCAGTGCATTTGATAAAACGATTCTGAGCGGAGCTTCGGTTGTAATAACAATTTGTCGAAAACTTTGAAACGGGTATAAAAAGAAATTGAGACTTAACTGTTTTTAAGATTTTTTTTAATATTGTTGAAGTAACAAACGTCTGATATTGTTTCAAATTCTTAAGCCTTAAAACCAAAAATTACCTCTTTTATGAATTGGAATATTTCAAAATCTACAATTGCTATGTATATAGCCCAAAACTAAAGGAAATTTTGTGAAAAATTTGTCTCGTTAATATAGTCCGAAGTTACATATTTGGTGAATATTTCGGGTTACTATGACCATTAGTTTGAAAATTACGGAGAAATAATGATAATCGATTTTGATGAAATTGCGTTTTTACCGCTTTTGTATAATTGTTCGGTAGTTTTTTCTGACGCTTAAAAAAATGTATTGAAGAAATCGAAAAATGACCACACTGAAATACCAGCTAGATGCAATTCGCTACCGGAAACAAACTGCGACTGTATAGACTGGAGCAATCTTTCTGGTAGAATTTTTGGGTACAGACATAAATAAAAAAAAAACACAGCTTTGTAAAACTAATATACGTCGCTATATTATAATATTCCTCGCTCCGTTTAGAATCGAATAAAAAAAATTATAATAAGAGATATATTTAAAAAATACATACATACATTAATTACAATGGACGTATTATTAGCATTGTAATACGATTAATTATTATTAATGATCATTGATTATTATTTTTTCCCATAATTCCTGAGATAAAATAATTACACAAAAACTATACACAAGGTAAAATCAATTAATCCGGTTTTAATTATTTGTAATTACACAACGAAATGAACAGACGAGAGAACATTATTAACTATGATAGCACCGACTATAATAACCGAATTGAAAAGCGTACAAACGCTTCTACTCTTTTACCGAAATTAAATTTCGCGTGAACAAATAATTTGATCTAAGTATAACTGCGTCCTAAAAGAAGAAATTCGTTACAATACCGTACAACAAGCTGCGTTGTATGAACAAAAAAAAAAAACTACCAATTTAATCATGACGGTAAACGCGAAATCAAACTGCGACTTTTATGTACCACGAAAACAAATTAATTGATTTGAAAATAAAAATAAATAAATATACATATACGGGAAACGTAAAAACAATGAACCGTTGAAATCGTCGAGCGTATTGGAAAAAAATATCCCGTTGTACCTGTTTAACGTTTTACAACCGATTTAATCTAAAACAAATAGTCACTGAATTATTTCGTTGAATCGCGTTCCACATAATTTATCTATTTATTTACAATATTTTATAACGCCTGGCGAGTCAACTAATTTCGTACGCCCGTTACCTATATAAAGTAAAAATAAAAAATATACAAGTTCAGTCAAATCTTTTAAATAACTTTTTAAAAGTGACTATTAGTTGTTGAAATTTAACATTTTCTAATTATCATTTTTTATTCTAATAATCATCACGATTTGCGTGAAGACGTGCCGCATTTAAGGCTTATCAAACATTACACCGTATTTCACATTTTCACGTTACCACTACACGCCGTTGATGAGTTTTGACTTTTTAAGAAAATAATTGAAGTTAACACGTCGTCAAGTCAATTTGAAAAAACCGTACCTTATTGATAAAAAAAAAATTAACGCATAACTTAATTAAAATCGTCTAAACATTTTGACTTTTAGCGCGTATTGATGACCAGCTTTGGTATTTCGTCGTCGAAACCGAATTAGGGAGGAGGGGTAATACGTGTCCGACTGCCGTGCGTCATTGTGCGCAACATATCCTGTCATCCTGAAACACGATGCACATTGTTACACTCGCAATAAAAAAAAAAACGAGTGCGTTTTACAATGTCCACGTGTAGTGTAAATTGCACGGTAGAAATAGTTGCGGTCGATAAGCAACTGTGCACTTGTGCTTAATAATAATTATAATTAATAATAATAATAATAATAATAATAATAATAATAATAATAATAATAATAATAATAATAATAATAATAATAATAATAATAATAATAATAATAATAATAATAATAATAATAATAATAATAATAATAATAATAATAATAATAATAATAATAATAATAATAATAATAATAATAATAATAATAATAATAATAATAATAATAATAATAATAATAATAATAATAATAATAATAATAATAATAATAATAATAATAATAATAATAATAATAATAATATAATTATAATATATATATATAATATATATATATATATATATATATATGTGTGTGTGTGTGTGTGTGTGTATCGGGAATGTGAATAATCAGGCATTATTAATAATGCCCAACACAAATCAAGAAATGTAAAAATACTTATGTGTAATTAGAAATATTTATATGTAATACCGTTGATTTTATAATATACTATACAATTATATTATATTTATTCTGTAACCAATGGCGATACTAGCTGTCCCCGTGCACTTCGTTGCTCGTAAAAAACAAATACTCGAATACTTATATATTAATAATATAACAATACACGGTGTAAGGAGGTTCAAAACTTAAAAAAAAAAGAAAATGTTTAAGTTTGATTTTTATTCTACTTTCAACACAATAATTATATTTTGCACATTTCATCACACTTATTGCGTTCAATTTACATTAAAGTTTTTATTCGTTTTTATTTTATAAAATGCTTATGAAATAAATATAATAACAATATCACTTCTATAATAGTATGTTATATTATTATATAATTAGTATGTTAGTATAGATTATAACAATACTAATAATTAAAATTAAATATAATATTTAACATTTATGTATAAGAATGTATACCAAATTATCTATTTTTTACTTTGCCTAATGATGTTTGGGCATTTTAAATAACGCCTAGGTATTATGAATTATGCCTAGGAAATATACGATAAAAATATTGAAGAAAAAATAATTTATTAAATTGCCTAGTCACACGGCATCATACATAATGCCTAGGCATTTTGCATAATGCCTAAATTATTCACATTGCCAGTAACATATAAATAGGTATATTATAATATATAATATATACACAATCAAGCCAAAATGTATTATGAAAAATAAAAAAGAATACGGGAATCGCTGTATTAAATCTGTTTATTCACTACCGGGTTCGACAAAAAGTCATCATCAGATATTAAATAAATAAACAAATTCAATACAATAACTCATATAGATTTCTTTATTTTTTATAATATTCGTTGACTTGATTTGATTGTCTGTATTATTATACACATATTTCTATATATATATATATATATATTTTTTTTTTTAATACACAGCCGTATTAATTTATAGTTTTTATTTTTTATTCTCATTTCTTTCACATATCGTTTTTATTCTTTATTTGTTTAATTTTTCGTTTTCGTTAAAATAGGCGATACTTTCATTCCATGCAGAGGTACGAATTGACAAGCAGATTAAATTAATTTCTTAGATCTAACAGTTAATTGTGTTGATAACGAATTTGAATTTAATAAACACAGAAAACCTACACAAACTGTACTCAATTTCTTTACTGTTATTTATTTATTTATTTATTTTTTAAATAAATAAATTATGTCTTTTTATTATAATATTCATAATTTTCTCTACGTAATTCGTTAATTTTTTTCTTCTTCTGTTGTATTTTTTTTATGACGACTTTTGTCCTAACTTGTAGTAAATAAACAAATTTAATACAACAATTATTTGATCTATTTTATTTATCTTATATAAAATTTCTTGTCATAATAATCTTTGGTTTGATTATTTATTTACATATATATTATATATATTTACATATATATATACATTATGTATATATATCATATATTGATATATATTATTTCTGATGTCAACATCTCTTTTCCTCAACGAATACTGCATCGTGTTCAATAATCCGCACGCCAAACGATGCGTTTTTGCTTCCGCTTCTGACATCGCTCAATCACATTACATTAAAATGCCCTGTTTCGTTAAAAATTACGTTTAAATGAAACAAAAATTCACCATTGGCCAACTTTTAACTTCCAACGTTGTATACACCAAGTTCTGTACATACAAAAATTAAATTTTTTCACAAACCTCACGAACATATTCAATCATTTATCACGCCTCTGTAACTGTGCGCAATATTGTGCACGGGCTCACTGGTATATATTATATATACATTTTATAGATTTATACACATACGTATCACCGAATTCAAACATTAGGTAGGCACTTATTGTCATTGTTCTACATAAAGCGGTTCATTTCTTTTTGGTTTTGATTAAAACTATCACTCGTAGGACGTACGTGTGCGAGTATACAGAGTGATATTATTATTATTATTATTATTATTATTATTATTATTATTATTATTATTATTATTATTATTATTATTAACCAGCAATTATCTGCCAAGATTTCATACAAACTGTATTTTACATTTGTAAATCATTTAAGGATTATTTACACGTCATTTTCAAAATTATATTCCCATTTCCAGACATGGATTTATATGCAAAAGCGATAGGCCACACGGACTCGGGCCTAAGGCGTGAAGACTTTGTAGTTTTGAGATTTTATCGTCATTAATTAATACTCTTATAACACAAAAAAATCTTATTCATGAAATAGTGTGTAATATGTATATATTCGTAAAGACGCTCAATATTTTAGTAGGAACGTCCACAAACGACGAAACGGAACATTCCTCTTTCCGCTAAATTGAATTGTATTCTACTTATTATTTGGACCAAATATTATTACTTCATAATATGACCCATTTAGGCTAAATAATAGTTCAATAATAACCGAGAAAATTTAAAACTACTTCATATGATAACAGACTCACTCATCACTCCGCAAAACTAACTCCGATTCATCGTGAAAATAAATAATAACCCGAATAACGAGGAGTATTGAAACGAAAAGTTTATGATGCACAGAGAATTATTAAGAGAAAATTTGCATATAAAAAAAAATATATATATATATTTATCGATCGGTCCGAATATGTTTTTCCCATTTAACAAATGACGATTACGATATACTATATAGTAATGGGTACTATTATCTATTTTTCTTACTTTTGACGAAAAATAAAACCTATAAATTAAAATTTAATTCTAATTGATTTAGATCCACTGATGGAGAAAGGCGTTGGTTTGTTATAGTGCCTGGGGGCGGAAAATTCTCAAATCGGGCGCTGCCCACTCCTCATACTTTAAACATATGTAAACATTTGATTTTGAAATGGCAACTCACATTTTTTCTACGCTATCTAAAGAATAAATACCTAAATGACAATGTTTTTTCAATTTTTATAAAACGTCTCCAAGAATTTTAAATTTTACAGTACTGCTCGACTTCACCATGTCTTAACGTTGGGTGCCTATTATTATTCGGATGATATATTCATCGGATTGAAAAAAAATTAACGCGTGTAAATAATTCCCATAGTAATATATTCTTTAAGGTTTTTTTATATAGTTAAAATCAAAAGTCGATATATTTATAATAAATAAAGGATCAGTGTAAACACATTATTATATGATACAGAATGGAATTATCAAATGATTTTCTTTAAAAAAATAATGTAATAAAGAACATCCATATTTTTCCCAAATATAGTCTCGTTTAAAATAAAAAAAACTATAATCACCCTGTACATGCATAATGTGCAACAATAGCATATTGTTACAACGACGCGAACAGGACTTAATCTTGCAATTCCGAATAGGAAATTACGAAGGTCGTAAAATCCTTTACGTTTCCGGACCACTGGGTCTTCGAGGCTTTAATTTCCGACGACCCGAACTTCCAAATACAGTTTATATTGTTTCCTCAGAGAAACGGGACCCGACAATTAGAGTGGGGTTTTTTACTTGTGTAATACGCAGCATAAATAATATATTGTGATTGAATATTGTATATTTTAATACTGAATATTTTATAATTTGTCGCAACGTTAGTAAAACACGTGATTATAATTAATATTAAAATATTAACGCGATAACGATAATAATTAGTGAAATATATCAAATATTATTAATATTATATTAAATTTTACTAAAAATGTAGTTAAAACTAGATGCGCCTATCTATAGTTAAAACGCGTTCTTATGAAAATTTAGAGATACCCTGCAAACTCTGGGCCGCGGTATCGTTTTTGCACGTGAATCTTGAAAAATCGTTAAACGTCGAATAAGTTGTCATTAGAGACCGGATTTATATGAGTTTAAAATCCTAAAAACAAGATGTTTTTTATGCTCTATAATTTCATCAAAATAATCTTTTATATGCATAAATATTCTTTTTTGGAAATATATTACGTTTCATAAAAATATATTAAATACTGAAAAAATACTGAATATATAAATAAATACTGAAAAAAAATATTAAAATTCATAAATACTAAAAAAACAAATAAAAGTAACAGTTTATGAAAGTTATGAAATAGTTTAATTAATCCTAATTTATAAAAAAAATTACTTAAACAGCCATACTTAATCTATATAGTTGTTGATGTATATTTCACTTTTTTAAGTGTACTCAAAAAAAAAAAAATTATATAGGTACATAATATATTATGCAATAAAAATAATATTCAGTATTATACGAGTATGAGTTGAAAATAATAGTATGTTCAAAAAAAAAAAATGTATTTACTAAATAATACTGATATATGACGTTCAAGTTGAACGGTAAACTTTACTCGATCTAATCATGGCGTCCGGGAGTGGAAATTGACGGAGGTCACAATTCTTTTTAAATTTTTTTTACAAACAATTACATTTTTTGTGAAATGTTCAAATTAAAACTCAATATATTCCTAAAACATATCATTTTGCACAAAATATTCTCTAACTTCGAAATATTCTTTTTATGCGCTAAAAATTATAAGAAAATTAATCGTCAAGAAAGCTCGTCCAATTGGAGCTGCACACTCTCAGTAAAAACATAAAAATCCGGTCTCTAGCTATCATCAGTAAGAACTGAAGAAAAAAATAACGTTCTATTCGAAGAAAATAATTCATTAAAAATAAGTTTCTACCTCAAATGAGGTTATGGTTTTCTGTTCAAGATACCTCTCCAAAAATGTTTAATGAAATTATACAAAACTTACTTCCATAAATTTTTTCATATAAATGTGAAGTTAAATTTTCGGCCATGTTTGAAATAAAAACAAATTTCGACTGTCAAAATCCCTTACGTCTCAAATTAACCTAACACCGATGCTACATCTATCAAATATAATCGAATAAAATAATAAGCACACTTTTTACATTAAATTAATAAAGACTAATTTTAATAATAAATGGTCTCTTTTAATAATTTTTTTTTTTTTTTACAAATAAACCATACTTTATACAGTATTTAATTTTTTAATTATACTCGTATAATTAAAAAATATATAGATTTTTTTTCTCTACTAAAATATATTGTTAATATTTTATTTATCTGTCTACTACACTTCAATTGAGAGAGAAAAAGATAATTTGTGTGGGTCATCAAAATATTCAAAAATGGATTGCACTTAGAAAAAGTTTAGGAACCTCTATTCTTAGATTTATAATTAATATATTTTTCCTATTTCCTAATACATTTAAGCAGTGGCGTATACATGATTTTTCAATGGGGGGGATCAGGGCCGGATTTAGGTATGTGGTGGCCTATGGGCGGAATTATGCCTATGGGCCTAAATAAGGAACCTTACAAAATCCCTTATAAAAAAAAAGATCATGGGTGGGATCTGACCCCCACATCCCCCCTTGTATACGACCCTGCATTTAAGGTGTAACTTATTTCGGGAATTTATTGCAACATATTATATACGTGCATATCTACGCACGAAATCTACTAATACTGTGAGACGTATTATTACTCCGATAATATTTTCTAATACTAAAATAGCATATTTTTCTAAAACGCCTTTAACGGGAAGAAATAAACTCCAAGGCAAAAATGACTCGTGCGAAAAAAACGAAAACGGCGCTGATTTACATCTATTGGGAAGAACGTATTGAAAATATTGTATCGACAAAATAAATGTAATTTTTCAATTTTGTATCTCGACGTAGAGAACGTGGAAATAGAAAAATTCATCGAGCATATGAAAAGTCATCGAAATAGTTTTATCAGTGAAATATATGTTTAAGAATCGGAAAATATACAATAAAAGTTACTCGATATTTTTTTATAAAAAGCTTCGTACAAAATGAAAATCTTGTTCGACAACGCGTGAATACTAAAATAATTGGTCGAGTTTTAAATATGCATCTTTAACATTTTATCAATAAATTTTCCTTTCTACATATCTCGTATTTTAACCGAAATTTTAATTAATATTCAGGTTCATATAATACAATATATATATTATTATAATTATATATATAACATATTGAAAAGGTTTCGCAACGGTGAAGATGCGAATTTGTTGCGCGGTAAGTTATTCAAACATATAATTATTACACTGGATTTTCTAAAAACCTCAACGAAAGTTACATGATTATTCATAAATCATAGCCATAAGCCATGAGGTAATAACGTCACAAGTAACCTGCAGGTGAAGTCGTGTCCTACAGTACCTACTTCGAACAATATGACTGACGCCGCATAAAATCTATAAAAATCGAGGCCAAACTAATACACCGATAATTTTCAATTTTACGTTACAAATACGTGTTTCATATGCGAGATCAAACAATTGGATTTTAAACTATAAAATATTTTTAATTAATTAATAACCATCGCAATGTATTGTAGAAAAATTAAAAAAAATAAATAAAATAAAAGCAATCGTAATTTAATAATTTGCAGATAAAAGCGATAAAAATTAATTTGAATTTTATTCCAAAACGTTTTCGATTTAAAAATACACACATAAATAATTACCACGGTGTAAACGCTATATTTTATTAGGCCGTTGACGGATTTAAAGAAAGTAAAAGTAACGAAAAATCAGCGGCTTATTTATTATATTTTACCGAAGAAAATTACAAATAATATGTGTATTATTCATTAAATCGTCGTAAATATACAAGCATAATAGACGTTTCTAGTTCACTAATTTTAGCTTTCCAATCTTTTGAACAGACGAAACGATTTTCGCTAACAAAGTAATAATTTTACTCCGATGTCTATATTATGTTTCATACTAATTATTGTAATATGAAACGTTTATTAAATACCGTTGGTTTTGATATGTTCGTCCGCAGGAATGGACATTATAATATTATTATATTTTTATCAATAATATTTGTACGCATTTTCACCATTATTGATTGAATAAATAAACAAATAAATAATAGAGATTTATTTTATCGTTATTTCTATTTAATATTAAAATCAACATTTGTATTGTGAAATATTCAAATGTATAGAGGCTATACAGTTTTGCCCAAATGTTGCTGGTCACAACTAGGTTTGCCCGGGCAAAAGCCGAAATATGATGTTTTGCTCAAGTACTGTTGGCAGTTCGCCTTTTGCTTTTGCTTGAATTTTTTCGTGTGCATTTGTGGTCTCTGGATGGTTTAGATTCACAATTAGACCAGGTAGGTCTAACGAGAGTGGTAGCTAATACGGGAAATTATAGGATTCTAGGCGTTTAACAATTACCATGGTAACCATTTAAATTGTTATTGAGTTTAAAACAATCTATATATAAAAACAATAATATATACCTAGGTATATATTATATAGTACCTACCAATTTCAATAATTTTAGGATTTTTTTCACAGAGTTGTTCCAAATACTTCCCCGAGCGTCCCCATGTCGCCCATTTTTTTCATTTTTTGTCTGAAGAGAGGAACGGATATATTGTATTTAAATGTTACGGTTTTTCGGCGTGGAATTTTATAATTTTTAAAGAATTTTTTTCGTTCAAAACTGAGCATGGACGAAGCCGGGTAATTATTCAGCTAGCAAAGCCGGGTAATTAGCTTATTGTTTTGATTGTTTAATTGAACATCGAAATAGAAATGTAAATAAAACATATTGAGATTCATTGTGATTTAAAATTTAAATCACATTTCCAATAGTTTTCACGAATTCACAAAACGATAAAAAAAAACAAAATTTATTGAAATTTGGACGGGACAACGTCTGTCGGAACACCTAATATATTATATACTCGTTTATATTATTTATATAGAAAATATGATAATTTAACCACGCGTTCTCTAATTCATACAACGGCCAAACAGAAGCCCATCTCACGCGTGTATTACTATAGTATCGGCACGCCGATCATCAAGATAAAAGGATTATACGAATATATAATATTACAATACGGTGTAAAACGACGAATCGCGACGGTAGCCAAGTTACACGTCCGTAACCATCAAAACAAGTTATTATTTATGTATGATGATATACCTACTTATCCCTGTTTCCAGTAAAGAGTGCATACATACATAATATGTATATATTATATATGATGATAATAATAATAATAATAATAATAATCGAGAACTTTTTTCCTTTCCATTATTCATGTCGCGCATCTTGTGCCGAAAACACAAATAACGAGTTTACGGAGAAAAACGTATTACTAAATATAATTTCGTATAATATTATATGACGTGAATAGACATTGGACATATTATATACATCAGCTGACACGAGAACGTGGAAACGAAACAATTGCACGAGTCTGTGAAACCAGAGGATTCATTGATGTGTATAATATTGTGTGCATGAATTACCTGCACATATAATATATAATGTATATACTTTTTAACAATTTAAGAATTTTTTTTTTTATGTCTATCGTGACATTTTATACGAATGCTTTACCCCGATTGTTCCCAACATTTTTTATTCTAGGCACCTTTGTAAATTTTCAAAAATCTCACGCCCTTCCTTTTAATTAGAGTTTAGACGACCTTTTTTTTCTTCTAGTGAGCCGTACAAGTAAATTGTACAAAATAACTATTATCATACCGCTAATCTCTAATCACTTATTTCCTTTTTCGTCATTTAAAAAATAAAAGTTTCGTCATCACTATATTCCCCCCTTGCAATATCTAAATTCTCCTTGGGGGGAATCCCCCCAATTGGGAACCACTGCTTTAGCACATTCGCGTCAAAGGAATAATAAGTGAATAGGTACGGCGGGTATTTTATTTTGAATTTATTATAACCAACCACGATCAACACTGCAAATATATTGTGCAGTATAGGAACACAACTACTGTTCCTCATCCGAAATACGTGTATAAATCAATTTTCTTTTTACAATATGTACAATTAATATTCACACGGTTTATTCGAAGGACTAAAATGTTATAATAATTATGATAATATTTAATATGTATAATACACAATATTCCTATGTACGCACATGAAACATTATTAATAACGTAGAGTCTATATATATATATAATATATACTATATATATACGTGAAATCGTTAAGATTATAATATTATACGAAAATGGTACCTACCCGAACAATGCAATATGCACGCGTACGACGTATCCTTTATATACGTAATATAGGAACGTTGAGCAATATTTAACTTTTTTTTTAACTGGTTGAGTTAATGTATAAAAAATATATGTTATAAAAATAAGTTAATTTTAAAGTTACTTTCATTTTTATTGTTACCTTCAAAAGTTTAAAGTTGACTTTTTTGAAAGCATAACGTAACTTAGAAGTTAATTTTTTTTTTAATTAGCAATAATAATAAAATATATCGTGGAAAATTACACGAAACCTGCCTTTATACACTCGGATTCAGTCTACATTATGTTAGGTATAATATCATATTACTTATAAGCAGGGCTGTGAATTTCATGCATTTGCATGTTTTTTTTTGCTACATCGTATAAGAAAATGGGTTCGGCCAAAATTTGTTTTGACTTGATTTATAGTTCAAATACCAAATCTTATTTTGCATATTTTTGCATATTTCACGGGTTGGAGCATATAAACGCATGTTTTAATGATTTTTTTTTTTTTTTTGTATAAATGCTTTTTTTCGTAATACTTACATTTTTTCGGTCAATGTTATCGCTTTTTTCTCTTCTATTTTTTTTATTTATTTAAATAAAACATTTTTTCATCAAGCATATGTGGGTATAATTTTTTTTCAAATTGTATATTTTGAAATTTTATAGTGCATATTTTAAAGCATATTTCACTTGTTTTTAGCGCATAAATGCACGCATATTTAAGACTTTTTTAGTGCGTGAAATTCACAGCCCTGCTCATAAGTGTTGTAAAGCGAATAAATGATACTAAACAATATTTGATTAGTACATTCTTGCTAATTCATATTGATTAACACGTGTTTCGCTGTACATATAGTGAAATTGAAGTAATAACAGTTAATTTTTTTTTTTTTTTTTCAAAAGTAACTTACGCGGTAAATTTTATTATTTTTAAGACACGAATTCGAGTAAATTTTAAAACTAGATTTTTTTTTAAACTTCAAACTAGTCAATACTCAGTTACATATTATATATGTATGTAAATTTAAAAACGTTTAGAATAAAATTTTCTTCGAACGTTTTACAAGACCGGTTACCGGAAAATATAGGTACACACGCGACTATACAAATAATCCATCCCTGAGCCCGTCAATAAATGTTTAAAAACAATAATTATTAATAAAAACAAAAACACTCACTTTGACTGGTCGAAGACGACCACGTGCTCGAAGAAGAAGACGTGGAGGCCATATCCGAGGGGGATAACGATTTATATAATTTGTATATATATATATATATATATACTAATATTACAGGCGATCAGATTTAAATGTCGGCTAATTAATCGTCCGAAGAACGGGTGCAGTAATAGCGTTCGTACGGGTAACGATGAGAACGAAATACCCCTTTCCGTGTTTCGAGGCAAAGATCGCGTAAAATAATAATAATTTATTTTTTTTTAACAATATAATAATTCTACACCGTCCTCGCCGTCTGTAGCTGCGCGACTGCCACTGCTCACTACTACTACTACTACTACTACTACTACTACTACTACTACTACTGCTGCTGCTGCTGCTGCTGCTGCGACTCGCGGCGAACCGGGCGGCCACGCGCTCACAACAGGCTGCACGGCGGCGGCGGCGGCACGCGTCGTCCCTTGACCTGCAGCGTTCGATTGAACGCAGCCGAGTGTCCACGGCGAGACCCGACCGCGGCCGAACTGAAAGTAGGGGGCTGATACTGCGCTCCCCTCCGCGCCCTAAAACTTTTCCCCTCCGAAGTCTGGCGCGACGCTTTGCGCCGCGTGCCGTGCCGTGTACCTAAACACGCCTGTTTACTTTTACTTATATACTTGTGTGCTATAATACGCGTTTCTTGTGTGTCGGCCCCCTCCCCCCCCCAGCAACTCTGCACCACGAGCTACGTTCACGTCCGCGTACGCTTCAACGACCTCCGTATACTTATTGGACACACGGTTTGCGATGCATTTCCACTTTTTTTTTTTTCCAAAAAGCTGGCCAAAAATCAGAAAATCAAGTGTAACGTCCAAATTCCAAAAAATTATAATAATAATAATATAATTAAGACGGAAACCGAAGCCTGTAAGTGCCATATAGTCACGGGGAAAGACGACGATAATTATGTGCCCACCTTCGCTGACACCGGTCGGCTGCATTCTATATTATCGTCTAATTAAATTTAATAAAATGTATCGGTCGTGAATTTTTCCTCGGTGCACTCTCTCAACTGTCGTCATCGCAGTAGGTATAACTGCGCAGTTTTTTTTTTTTTTTTTTTTTTAAATCGAATTTCTATTTAACATGGAGTAAGTTCTCCGACACGTCCCCGCGGCGATTTGCATCGCCGGGTGGAGGAACAACATGGTGGGTAAGTAAATCATTTCAATTTAAAGGCCGGTACATTTTATTATGTTTTCCTGTACGTTTTGTTCTTTTTTGTGTGACTCGAGTAAATTATTATTTAAAAATACGGTTTTTAAAACAAAATTAAAATTAAGTGTAATACGTGTTCTCGTCCACGAGCGAGGACACTCCCTCCGGAGGTTTCGTGAAAAAAAAAAAAAAAAAAAAAATCGAATATTTTTTTTTTGTGTCGTGTAATGTTATGTATTCATTTTTTATTTTTTATTTGATGGTTTCATATATATATATATTTGTTTTTTTTCTTATTTATTTATTTTCTTTTTTAACGGAGTTTTTATGCCTCAAGGCTTTTCTCCTAAACGGCTAAACAACTGAATAAATCGATTCCTTAATATTTTAAATTGTTTTCTTTATTATTTATTTATTATTTTATTTTTATATCCCGTCAATTATAATCGCATACAGTAAAACTTAAAATCCGGTGTATGTGTGTGTGTCCAATGACCACACCCCCGGTTGGCGACCCTTACTTGAAAAAAGGTATTTACCACCGAGCGATCCGACCGGGAAGTAGCGGATCGTTTCACAAGTAATTGGTTCAACATTTTGTGCTCGGGGTTTTTTTGGGGTCGCTGATTACGAATTTCATGTAAAAATTTTTTAAAAAATTCAACCTCTTCATCCTTTATTGACCACCATTACGAGCGTACGCAGTGAATAATTGGGATGAAAAAAAAACGCAATTTTTTTTTTTTAAATACGCGTGTAAATTATTATAATAGTTTTACAGAAGACAATGAAATATTATCGTCTTCATCATGCAGATTCACTAACACCTGTACTTAAGTCAGAATCAGAGCCGCTTTCAATGATTTTTTTCCGTCTTTATTTGTTGGTACTTTTGGAGGTAATAATAATGTGATAACTTCTTGAGGTAACGACTTCAGTGGTTTAGCAGAAAATTTCCGGCAACTAGAAACATACGGATCAGACACAATTAAAAATCTATGAAAAACGTCCTCCGTTGTTTTCTCGCGAAAATTTTTTCTTGCATACCTAATCTCTTCTAGAAATTTTGACGAAATTATTACAGGATTCTTGTGCACCTTCCGACGTTTGACCTATAGGAAGTGCTGAATTATCTATTATTTCTGGGCCGTGAATTAAAAGACTGTGAATCGATGCGAGCACGCAGTACCAAATCGAATAAATAACAAAATTAAAAAATATGAAATTTGAAAATTTTCACTTTGTTCGCGAGCATTCGTGTGTGTATTTCTCAGAGAGAAATATATTAATTTATACGTTGACACAGAGGCGAACGCAGGTAAGGGTTTTGGAAACTTTTATTCCCTAACGTTGGAAATTTGGAATTTTCGGAAATATTTATTATCTTTTATTGAATAATATGATATCTTATTTTAATCCTCGTTTAATCATTGCGATTTACGACATAATATGCGTGTGAATTATTATTGAACTGTGTACTATTTAATCATTATATTTTCAACTATCGTGGATTATACATATTTAGAAAGTTTTCTACTCCCGCTGATTCTTTCTACCCTTCTTTTTTTTTTTACTTTAAACGTTTATGATTATCATATTTCGTTTTCGATCACGTATACACAAACATACAATAAAAACAAAAAAAGAAAAATGCATAAATCATAAAGGAGCAGATTGTAGCATCAAATTTTAGTTTTATTTGTTAGATAATACATTTATCTACGATATCTCGTATAGGTTAGATTACGGGAATCAATGGGAATAGGTACATTTTCTGTTAAATACTGCATTTTTTTTTGTTTTTACAGTGTAAAAAATGGAAGTATAAATTATTTAAATAATTTTTCATATTAACAATCAGTACTTATTCTAAATTTTTTTTTTTTTTTACTAATGTACTTACCCTTACAAGTTGATTCTATTTTGTTTCATCTCAATCTGTTATTTTTCAATGATTCCACGTGGTTTGAAACACAAGCATCTATTTCTTAACACTTTATTGCGACGCGACGTACTGCTCGGACAGAGTTCACGTTCCGACTGAGATTTCTGACGAGATTAGAGGAATTGGACGCTACTATACATGGTTTCGGCCTTTAGGGGTATCGCTTGAGCCAACCAAATAAAAAAAAACTGAACTAGAAACTTTTTTTCGACTTTTGGCCAGCTTTTTGCAGGGATTTGGCCCCACCGTGCGGCGCTTTCCCGCGCGCAAGACATGTGTTCAACGTTTCGAGCACTCCGCGGAGCAAACATTTATTTCTTGTGACATCATTTTTTTTTTTTTTCTATAATTTTCTATAATTTCTATATTTTCTAGAAATACGAAAAAGAAAATTAAAGTTCGAAATGCATCAATTTTTGAATAATTAAGAATCTCTGCAAAAGCGAGATTCCAAACGAGATCTCAATGCGAATGCATAATATTATATTATGTGTACTTCGTTTAAAAAACGCCGTGGCGCAGTCAACCCGCAGATAAGTAATTTAAGAATTAAATAGGTATCATTTTATAAAACAAGAAGGACAAAATTTTGAAGTGAATCTGACTTTGGATTTTTAATTTACTAATTATACAAAAGAAGTCAATGTGGCGTTGAAGTCTTTTTTTTTTTAAATTACAATAATTTGTTATTATAATTAGCGAATGAAAAACCCGAAATGGGGTTCACTCAAATTCTCCATATCAATTTGATAATATGAACTTGTACTCTAAAATCACTTCAAGAACTTATTTTAATTGTTCGGATAAACATGTTTTTACCTCTAAAAGTCGCCAGACATTATCCATAATATATATTATATGAAATTGTTGAAATTTAAGGGAAGTGATAACGTAATAGGTACATTTCCCCAGCCCGTCTAAATCACAAAATTATTGTATTAACTGTACGCTACGTTTGTAGGCCGTTTGTAAAGGTTTGTAAAAGAAAAATTTTCGTTTGTAAAGCAAAACCAAAAAAGTTATATCATTTTCAAAATGGGGGGGGGGAAATGGTCAACATTTCGAATTCGTATATTTTATCAATCAGAATCGTTTGTAGGCCGTTTTTAAAGGTTTACAAAGGTATAATTGTGTAGTTAAGAAGTAAACAAAGTACAAAAATAATTTTTTTTTAGAAATGAATAATTTGATGGTAAGTTTGAATAACAAAAATGGCCACGAAGGAATCCAGAATATATTGAAATCTGTTTTCAACATTTAAATCGGTCAAACACAAAAATCAAAATTTTGTCTAGTTTTGGGCAGAGCCCAACTTAGGGGGCTAGGGGGGCTGCAGCCCCGGGCCCCGATATTAATTAATGTCGATAATTATTAGTGGCACTGTGAAATGTTAAACGGACTACACACACGATTTGGTCGGCCCGACAGTCGGGTTGGTTGTATTATCAGGTCGTGTGTATAGATGTGTCGTATATGTAGACTATTATAGTAGATACAATTTATTTATAATCTTAAAAAAAAAAAATTAAATATAAAAAATCAATATAGCAAAAAAACTGAATTTATAATTTAAGGGCCCTATCAAAAAATTAGACCTGGGCCCCAAAATTCCCAAGTCGGGCTCTGGTTTTGGGTCGAATTAAGCAAGTGTTATAGGATTTGTAACAAAATTAGTGACATGTACCTGTGCGTGCGCGAAAACGGCCGCGCGACCGGTTGTGAAGGAATATAATTTTATCGTCGGCTCAAATTTTCCAATAATTTATTGCTTCCCGGAAACGAGTTATATCAAAATTCAAAATCATTCCCAATAGATAATAATTATTATTACATAAGGACGATAACCAGTACAGATTAAACTTACACACACTAATATTCATTTACTTTTAACATACAGGCGAATTAGGTACCAAATAGTAGTCCCCTTATTTTTTTCTGTGTATTTTTACTTCATTGTTTCTTCACATTTTATTGTGTAATGTAGTGTATTTTTGTAATTTTGTTAATAACTGTTAAATATGCCAAAAAAAAAGGTGCATTAACACACGCGAAGATAACTGAAGGTGCTATTTTATTTAAGGATCATTTGATAAAGAATTATGGATCTGGTAATAGTAGGTATGACTTAAATTAATTGTATTAATTAATAAACAAATAAATTAAAATTTTCATTGGAACTAGGAACAAAAAACAATGAATATTTGCATTCGGCCATTGACACTTCTATATTCAATGAACATAAAATCTGACAATCGAAAAATCAATCATAACATTATTCTATATAGAATATCTTCTTATTGTCTTTAAATATTTTAATTAAATAATTTATTATTTCAGGGATATTTATTTGTTCTATAACTTGTAATAATATAGAATTTTTTTGTTTTTTGATAATCAGAAAATTTTATCTTTTATTTAAGTTAAATTACTTTTTTTTCGAAGTTAACTTTTAACTTTTAAAGTTTCCACATCACCAGTGTTTGCTATACATATTTATTTATTTATACGTTAGGTAGCAATTGTCAAAATATGTACATTAATAATAAAAAACAATATCTAGAGTAAAATATAATATAGTAATAGGAAAAGAAAAAAACAGTTTATTTAAATTTAAATTTATTGAGTTTTTCTATCTACGTCTACATTAATTAATTTTAAATTTGTCTATAGGAGTTGCTTTTCCATCAGATACAGTTTGGACTGATTTATCCAAACATTTTGAATATGCAATGTCAGCAGCAGCTCTGCATATTTTTATTAAATCAAATTCGAGGAGGCATTTTAAAAACTTTAGGTTTATTTAAAGAAAATATACTAGGTCCAGAGCAGAAACCGGTTGAGCAATTGGTGGATGTTCATGCACAAAGATGTATATAATTTCCATATTTCAAGTAAATAAAATTTACTTTTAACTTATCTAAATGTTTTTTTTAGATTCTTCAAGTTCAAGTGAATATACAACAGATGAACAAAACGATAAGACAACTTATAAAATTATAATTATGATTTTATCACCAAAAGAGTGGAAATCCATTGAACCAGTAACAACAAATTACCAACGTAAGAATCAAGCAAGAACATACATGACACTGCCCAAAGGAGAATGGTCTCACATTATCGCAAAAATATGAAGTTTTGACAAGTGAAGAACAAGAACATGAAAAATATTAATATAAAAAAAAACATAATTTTACATTACATCATATTTTTCTAACATCCCCCGTGAACGGGTTGTATTGAATAACTCGATCGTGGATGATCAAACAGCACGCCACACCGTCGGAAAGGAAGTTATTTTCTGTTTCAAATTTAATTCTAAGATCGACGGTAGATGTTTTAACATCATCGTTTTGACGTGAACAGTCTATACAGATATACGAATCCAGCTCTTTATATTTTTCCCTGGTGAGATAAGGTTGAGCGTTCGGGCGTTCATAATAGTATTTTTGAAAATCTACATAATTTTGATAGAACATTGTAAATAAATTTTTTTCAAAACTCTCGTTAATGTTCTCGTATGGATATTCGACCGAATTCAAATACGCTTTAACGTTTGTCAGTGAACACGTATCGTAATCAGCGCTGTATCCCTCCGATATAGTTCCAGTCTGTTTGATGATAAACGCGATTATCAAACATCTAGGTTTTTCCAGTTGCGAGCAAGTCTTCACCATCCACGAGTGTTTTTTCGTTTGCGGAACGTTGGGATATTCACACAGTTCCTAATTTCTAAACGCACAATTTATCATTTTTTTGCTATCGATTATCTTCAAAAGTTTCAATCACTCACGGTCATTCACCTTTACCATTGGAACTTTCCATAACACTTTCGTTAATACCATCTTGACTTGTTTCATTTTAGTTTTACTCGATTCAGCAGCAACGATTCACCCACTACTTCAACGAATTTCAGTGACCTCAAATCGTCCATAGTTCGATTCAATATTAATTGTTGACTACAATTAATTAAAATTCGGTTGTAATCTTCACAGAACCCAAAAACATGTTTTAACGGAATACATCCGCTGAAAGAACCGTCTTTTATGAAATCTTTATTGTTATTCACATTCTCCCAAGCTGCGTTTTGCAAAACGTTCACACCTCCCGGTGAATACGAACAGTATCCTTTCATTATACTACTAACCCCAGGTTTTTTCACTCTCTGTATTTCTATAGAGTTTATTTCGTATTTCATCTCATGAAAAAACTTGCCAATCCATTTATATGCGATATATAATTCGGTTCTCATATCATCAGGTTTTATTATTTTTCCCTCTATATATATATATAACTCTCGTTTGGAAACGTGTACGAATCTCTGTTCTGTATGGAGATCCTTATCTCATCACCGTTGTTTAGAGCGGTGGTGGAAAACGGAAGGTAAGAGTGTATAAACATTTCTTGAATGGGCGACTCGTTTACATAAGGCGCGTTTACGTCCAAAAATGACTTGTCTATATTTTACTAATTACCACTAACTACACCACCAGCAACTATTAGACGTAGAAATTCTCGATTTTCTCTGCTCAACGTATTTTTAATATTCTGTTTTTTTCTTTCGTGGTTAGCTCGTGTTACAGGTGTACGCAGTGCTTGAATTGGAAAAAAATTAGAAGGGGGGTGCAAAAGTACAAAAATAATGTGCGTTCCAGCAGATTGTCTTATAAATTCGTGGGGGCTTCGCCCCCCACTATATTTTTCATTATACAATAATAGATAAGCATCTTTTTTTTTTAACTGTAAACATTCGCACCACATAGTAAAGGAGCATTTATTATTATTATTTCTTTTGTTTTTATTAATTTACGATTACTTTTATTTACTTGTTTAATTAAACAAATACTATGATTATTATTATTGGTATTGATATTTAAATTTGTTGTTATGTCATTGCCAAAATTATAATATTTCGTCATTATTTTAAAAAACTATTATTTGTGTTTTGCGCAAGAAAACATTATCGTTCGAGTATCCCTTGTATTTTGTGGATGAAACTCAATGATAAGCTCATTGAGTTTCATCCATTCGAGGATCAGGTTTTTTACTTTCTTTTTGGTGTATTTATCGTTTTATAATAATTAATAATTACATTATTCAGTAAATTTGTATGGAATTTATGTAAACATTACATTTAATGTTCCCTTTATTTTTAAGATCAATTATTGTTTGTTATATTGAATTTTATTAATAATTTGTTACAAAAATAATTGGAGCACTATTAAAAGACCGTATGTTCTATGTTACACTACAGGGGAAGAAAAGCAAATGGAAAAGACAAAACAACGGCCTACCTCAAGGAAGCGTGCTGGCGCCGCTACTTTTTAATATTTACACAAATGATCAGCCAAGGAGCCCCACAACGAGACATTTTCTGTACGCCGACGACCTTGCAATAGCTGCACAAGGAGGTAATTTCGAAGAAATAGAGGAAATAATTAAGGAATCATTAATGACACTAGCCGAATACTATGAACGAAATCATTTAAGACCAAATCCCCACAAGACACAAGTGTGCGCTTATCATCTCAGAAACAGTGAGGCAAAGAGGAAATTGAACATTCAATGGCAAGGAGTGAGAGTAGACCATGTGGATAACCCGAAATACTTAGGAGTGAAACTGGACCGTGCTCTAACATATAAAGTACATTGCGAAGATACTGGGAAAAAAGTTTCATCAAAAAATAATATACTTCAAAAATTAGTAGGAACAAAATGGGGTGCTTGTCCAAAGGTACTTCGAACTTCCGGGCTAGCCCTTTGTTATTCAGCCGGAGAATATGCCAGTTCAGTGTGGCGTCGTTCAGCACACGCCAAAAAAGTAGACGTAGCCTTGAATAGCACAATTAGGATAATTACTGGATGTTTGAAACCCACACCTGTAGAAAAAATACAAATTTTAAGTGGGATTGCTCCTCCAGATATAAGAAGAGAAGTTCCAGCGATGGTAGATAGGAAAAAACAAATAAATGACTACAGACACCCCATGTTCGGTGAAGTTCAAATTCATAGTCGACTGAAATCTAGAAAACCGTTTATCAAAACTAGCGAACCCATTACAGAAATGGCAACAGTAACTAGATTAAAAAAGTGGAAGGAACGAGTCACCGATAGCGATACAAGCACATTATGGGGTCACCCGACAGAATCCCTCCCCCCAGGATACAACTTACCTTGGCGCATATGGAAGAACATTAATAGAATAAGATCGGAAGTAGGAAGAACAAAAGAAAATATGCGCAAATGGGGCCTTACTACAGACGAGGACTGTGAGTGCGGGAACGTGCAATCAACAAGGCATTTATTGGAATGCCCAATGCTACCAGTAAGAGGAGAAATCATGGATTTTATAGGACATCAATTAAATGACAATGCAATTAAAATTGCTGATTTTTGGGAGAAGAAGGGAATTTAAAAATTTACCACTGACCGACACGAGAAGAAGAAGAAGAAGAATAATTTGTTAAATACAGTCTGCTTTTTTCTTTTACTGAACTTTGAAGTGTTATATTTTTTTTTTTGTTAACTTTAGTTTTGCACTGGTTAATTTTTCATAAATCGTTTGTATTTTGTTTTGACGAGAAAACTGTGTGTTGAACAGTAATGTTCTTATGAAAATAAAACAAAACATATTTTATAAAAATAACAACATATATAATAAAGTAGATTACATTTTGTGTTCATAATAACAAAATAATACCGAGAAAAATTGGCAATCGACGATTGTCATTTCAAGAAATATATTGTTTGTATATTGTGACAACTACCGACCACTCCATATAAATAAAATTTTTAATTTTCATTAGTTTAATACAATTTAAGAGTCTTGACCGTCCCATTCTCTGCGTCCCGGTATGAAAAATTAGAAGGGGTACGCTATAATATTTTGAAAAAAGAAAGGGGACTCCGTCCCCCCGCATCCCCCCCCCCAATTCAAACACTGGGTGTACGTCTCACGCTACCCACGTCTTCGATGGGAGCGATATCGGCACTGACTACATATTTATTTATATTAAATTTAAGCCCCATTTTTAACTAACAGCCGGACGTTCACTGTTCCACCACGAAAATTAACTAATTTATCGTTTTGATCTTTCAACGACACTCGTATGTAATCTATTGTATTCGTTTTGAGTTTGTGTAAAATGCAAAATTCTAGTATTTCGATAATCTTGAAGCCAGGCGGAAACACCGGATGAAATTCGTGTATCGCGTGTGACTGCTCACCGTTATTGAATGATCCTAATACTAAATTACATTCAACTTTTATACAATTTACGTTCATAATTTTCACCGTGGTATCGGATTCATGTTTATAATTGGCTTCCAGAATTCGAGGAATTGTAAAACCGGGGGTAAAACCTAATAACAGCGCGATACTGTTCTCAACATTCAATGCAATTGTGTTACTACAATGCAATACACATTTCAACGAGCTATTAGACGAAATTAAATGGAAAAATGGTACACCACCGATTGCTTGCAATATTTCTTGAATTTTTGCTTCTAACGTAATTATTTCATAACACCCCGTAAGAATTTTAACTAAAAGAGTATCACCATCGTCGTTGATAAAACCTAAAGTGTTACAACCCGGTTCTATATTAGGTATACAGTTATAAGTTTGTAAGCTTAAGAGGCCAATCTCCGATTTATCACCTACTTCTAAGGAAATTACATTCTAACTCAGACGAGTTACCGCATAATGAGAGAGTTTGAGACGACATATTATTCGGATAAAATGTCAAACATAATTGTCCGCAATTAAAAGTGCCAAACGACTGTTGTCGTTCGTAATTATATTTGATATCGCAACCGGCTAAATATTTTTGGAGTTGTAACGGAGGTGGAAGGTTTCCGAAGCTATCGTAATAATAAACTAACTTTCCGATTTTTTTAAAACAAACCCAATGCGTACCAGAACTTTTTTCAAAGTCCAGATTAACTACCGCTGCTTCTTCGAACTTAGGTGCAACAGGCAACCTATCTATACAAAACACTCCTCTAAAGTGAGGTATTTTCATCAGTTTTGCATATTTTTAAATTTCAAAGTCGAACAGAGCACGATCGGGTAATATTAGTTTTTTGATTTCATTTTCTTGCTTTTTTTATTTTTCACGCGTAATCCCATTTCTTTTGAATTCATGATTTTATACGAACCACCTCCCTTGTAAGGATGTAAAAACAACCCATTTCCTAAATGGATTGACGTTTCATTATTCGATTTAATATCTTTAATTGTTTTCACCACGTTAGCAACTCCACCGACTTGTGTACCTAAAGCGGAGAGACCGGCGAATATCGGGATTAGCGATAAAGCATCGACAGTCTTGGGAACTCGGATCATCCTAGGTTTATTACTAATCTTGTTTTCTCGAACGTGTTTTCTAACAGCGTCAATAACCGTTTTAATTAATTTGTTCATGTTCGACGTTTCGAACGGGCGACACGCATTCATCGATTTTTTTATCGCCTTTTTAGCCACACCGACAGTATTTTTAAACCCGCACCCACCACCGATTTTACGTTTGACCTTCATACCCGTAGTGACTAACCACGCAGCAGCTTTTTCCTTCAGATTTGCGTTTTTCGCAACTACTCTCTCCCACGCACGGTTTTCTAATTCGTAGTCCGCTTTACTACGATCTGATAAAGAATCACTCTTATCGTAAGCGATGTCGTGTCTTCTACAAGCAGAATCTAATCTATTTATTCCTCTTTGTCCTTGAGATAATCTTTTTTTCAAATTTGTCCCAGGTCTACAGAACTGATAACCGGGTAGATGAAGTTCAACCGGTAATCTATTTATTAGTGTGTTCAATAAACCGGTACCACTATTACACCTCCTCTTCCGACGTGATGACATTGTATGATCATCTTACCAAATTAACACGTGTATATAAATATAAATAATGCGATTTATCGGTCAAGTGAAAAAACTTAATGTTGAAAATACTGACCCCCCTTCTTCATTTGGAAAAGGGTCAAGACACGGAATACTTTTTCCGAACACGATACGCGCGTTGATAATCGGACCGTCTGGTTGTGGAAAAACAAATCTGATTTTCACGTTGTTAACACATGAAAACGGAATTAAATTTCAAAATGTATATATATATATACGAAAACTTTAGATCAAGAAAAATGTTATGCTTGAGAATATTTTAAACGAGGTGTATGATATACATTTATTTAAATTCCACGTCAACGAAACTGTGATAGCTCCGGAAAAAGCGTTACCGAACTCGGTTTTTATATTTGGCGATATTATATGTGAGAATCAGAACATAGTGCGTTCGTATTTTTCACGCGGAAGACATAATTGTATAAATGTATGTTACTTGGCTCAATCCTAATCACGTGTACCAAAACAGTTAATTCGAGACAATGCTAATTTAATTGTTTTATTCAAGCAAGATGAGATGAATTTAAAACATGTTTACGACGAACACTGTTCCAGTGATATAAAGTATTCTGAATTTAAAGAATTTTGCACTACATGTTGGCGGAGAGGGAGATTTGAATTCGTTGTGATTAGCAGAGAAGATGAACGCGACAACGGTCGTTACAGATTTGGGTTTGATACATACGTCGTTATGTAATATAAATATTACTGTGGGTATATGTCATTTATCTGTAATCATGAGTGAGGGTAAGAAGTCGTTACTTGTGAATATTATTCAAGCGAGAAAAAATATAAAAAGAAAATATAATGCTCTGAAACAAGGGAATTTCGAGACTGAAACGTTTATAAACAATACGTTTATAGTTTTATTATAGATCCGCTTAACAAAATACAGCAACAACAACAATTGAACCCGTCCACGCCATCAGAAATTAAATCGGTGAACTATAATACCACGTCTGTGAATTCAGAAAATGGCAGTTATTTTAATTCAATTAACGTATATAAAGCGTTTAAATCACAAACATCTAGCGGACTGGATAAAACGTACTGTCCGAAAAAACTTCGTAATGGAAACATTGTTTTAGGTGGAAAAAAAATTAAATTTACCGAGAACGAGTTACATATCGAGGATGATGAAGATGGGTCTGTGTCTTATCCGTTAACCTCAGGTCTCGTTAGTTTATTATTCGCTAAAGTTCCAAATAAGTATACGGAAAATGATTTGATTACGTACAAAGAAATCTTAAATAAAACATTGGCACATAAAACGAAATATGGTAGACAGATAAAAATGAGTAGAGGAAAGAAATACGAACTAATATCGAAACTGTTTTCTCCCGTCGTCTGCGGCGGCGGCGTTGTTGAAGGAAAAGGTATTAATATGCGATTACAGAAAACACACGGTCTAGTCTATTGGAATGATGCTAATGAGTTGATCGATAGATTACGTTTATTGTATTCGTCTCTCGTGGCGGGGAATACGGGTGTACGTAATGAAATAATTACGATTTGCGAAGAATTGGTCGAAGCTAAACTCTTACGAAGAATTCCAAATGTCTAAACACGATATAGCTCTTGAACTTCACCAACCGTCTAGGAAAAATTACACAAGTTAATTATAATGAATGTTAATTATAAAAACGATTTATTTCAAGCAGATCTTATCGATATGTCATCGTATTCTAGAGAAAACAAGAAATATAGATTTATATTATGTATTATCGATTGTTTTACTAAACGCCAGGACATCGGTGTATTGTACCTGCATGTATATTAGGATATAATTCCTGTGTAGAGCGGTATCATTTTTTTACAGTTCCTAAAGATAGTGTTAAGCTAGAACGGTGGACGAAAGCTATACCTAGAAAAGACTTCGAGGTAAAACCTGGTCAAGTTGTCTGTGAACTACACTTTCACGAAACAGTTATAATTAGGAAGAAAACTATTACGGATTTAAATGGAAAAGTCTTAGGAGAGATCAGACAGAAATTAGAAAGCAAATGTTAAAATATTTCAAATGCTCAATTTGTCATTCAGCAATTATTCAGTCCAAATCGTATTCAACTGAATCTGTTACCCGTCTTGCAAAACTTGAAGTCCAATGGAGGTTTAATACATCCAAACAAATATTTTTTAAATTTTATTTGTAAAATTGAAGATTTATTTTCAAAATATTGTAAAAGTCCTGATGTTTGAATTGTGTTTGGAAGAATTATTAGGAGATAATAATATTTGTTTTCCTTGTTTTGAATACAGTAAACAAGTAATTGCTTTTAGTATTAGATACTACATTAACACGAGGATGCAGCAATTTTCACAAAAACATGATGCTGAAACTAAAAAAAATAATATGTTTAGAAAAAAAAAATTAGCAAAATTTACGAAAACTTAAATTAAATTTTAAAATTGTTATTATTTCCATCTTTGTGTATCTTATTTGAAATATTTTAACATTTGCTTGCATAAATAACCCGTAGGCCGTGATATAATAAATAACACAATGATATGATAAAATAACACAAAGAAATGTATATTTATTTATTATCTCAATTACAAAGTGGACTAAAATATAAATCTTACTGTAATATTGATGAGCAAAAAAAAAAAAAAGGGTACATAATATCGAATTATTAAATTTTTACGACAATACTAAGCAGAGCTACGATTGTTTTTAAGGCCCCGCGAAAAATGTTATGCCCCGGGCCCCGCAAACTGTAGGGACGGCTCTGAGGCTGAGATATGTAAAGTATTTGCTTTATAGCCCCAGCTTGTGCCGGCCAGTTTTGATATTATATATTATTCCGCGTTTTCGACAAAAATTTTCTTTAGGAAATTATCATAAGCATAACTCCCCCCGAAAAAAAATCCTATGTGCGCCACTGATTAAATTAATACCAAATTATTTAAGGCTGGATCAGCATTGGTAATCGACATAAGACGCCTTAAAGGTTCATTAGCCATATAGTTTGTGGTGGCATGTGGGACATTAAAGAGGGCAGTGGAACGAGATGAACGAGGTGGAAATAAAATGGAATAAATAATAAATGGAACTGTAACTAAAAGATTTAAAAGAAATGCTAAAAATTAACTTAATTGTAAACTTAATTTTTCTAAGTTTTAAAACATACTATGGAATTTAAAGTTTTTACTCATACAAAATATTTTTCGGTAGTTTTTAAGTTATATTTTTAGACGCTTTTGAGAAAATCGAAAAATGACCTCTCTAAAGCAGGGGTCGGCAACCTTTTTAACCACGTGGGCCATATTTTCATCGAGGGCCACATTAATAAAAAACAATTTTTACACACATGATATACTCGTAATACTAATAATTTCATTACAAGTATTCAATTTATAATATCAGTTCACGTCAGTGTTATTTTCCATGTAAATATGAATAGGAAAAAATACATGTTTCTAAGTAGAAAATTTTGCTTTTAGGAGGAAATTAAATTGAAAATTAAAAAATGTAAAATTGTGGACTAATGTGATTTCCAATGCTAAATTTTAGAAAAATCCCATAAATATATACGTTTATATTGATAAAATATATTTTTTTAATTTAACATCTTTGTATGGGGGCCATAAAAAATTGCTTCGCGGGCCCCTGCTCTAAAGTATCAACTAGATGCAATTTGCTACCGGAAAAAATTGTAACCATAAAGATCGGAGCACTCCATCTGGTAGAATTTTTGGGTACAGACATAAAAAAAACTTAGCTTTGTAAAACCAATAGATTCCTTGCTCCGCTCAAAATCTAAAATATAATTAATAATATACGTTAATACATATAATAAAAATTAAATTTCAATATGTTATAGTAAACTCAAGTTATACATAAAAAGATATTAATTTAAATATGAACAATATATTTGAATACATTTGGATGAATTAAATTGCAATCTTGTTGTTTTTTATGCATGTATTTTATCATCTAATTTATTCTTAATTTTGTTACATATTATGATTACTATATTATCATCATTGTTGTTATTAGTTTTTTTTTCTTTTTTTTTTGTGCTATACATTTATTTTTGTGCTTTCGATTAATTGTCGAACTTAATAGTGTCTACTAAAAGTTCTAAATAAAAAAATTTTTAAATATAATCAATTTCAGTAAACAAAATACATTGGAGGGATGTAGTCAGGGCCGGCGTTAGGGGGCAAAACGGGACATTTGTCCAGGGTCTCGCGCTGATTTGCTAATTCTAATTTTTATTTTCAATGAACATCATAGATGTAAATAATCTCTCCTGCAAACATACTTATGTCTGTTGGAAATACTATATTTAATATTGATATATTTAATTAATCTCTTACTGAAGTATCTAATATACTATTTATGTGATTTTGTTATATTCATTTATGTAAAACTTATTTTAATAATGTATATGTGTGTAACTAATAACCATGTAAAATATTAGTATATTTGCACTACGTTATCTTACGTTCAAAATTTATATTTTTAATTTTGCTTTATTATTATTATTATTATTATTAGTGTTATTTTCCTTTTTTCTTTTGTTTATTTTTTATTTTTATATTCATCGTTATCACACATTGACATATATTATATGTTTTTTTCTTCTCTCTACATTGTTATATTAATTTAAACAACATTTTAACTATTATTTAACTTTCTACTATTGTTACCATTGTTTACCAAACACAATATTGTAACATACTTTAAAATTGTAAACTGGAATTTATTTCCGTAATAAAGATATTATTAAATATAATGCATTTTACCCCGGGCCTCGCAAAAGGTAGCGCCGGCCCTGGATGTAGTAAAGGTTTTACTCAAAAAAAATCAGATTTAAGTTGTTGAGGAAATAATTAATAGTTCAGGATATTCAAGAAAAGAAAAAATTAAAAATATTTTAGATGTTAGCAATAATATATAAGTGGAAAAAATTACTTTCTGGTACTAGTGAACATAATATTTTGGAACAGACATATTTTAGTAAATCAAAAAAAAAAAAAAAAATACGGTATATTTATGCAAACGTTAATTCATTAAATTATAATACTTCAAAAAATAAAAAATAAATAAAAAAATAAAGGGGAAAATTTATTGTTAGACAATACAAATAAAATTTCTGAAGAAATAAATAAAACAACTAAAATGACTGAAAGAAAAAGGACCTTACGTGTAACGCCTGATACTTTCACGGGAAATGAAGATGTAAAACGTTACCTTCTTAATGATAACAGAATTTGACATATAAATAAATATTATATAAAATTTATATTATAATTTAATAATATATTAAAATCATATAAAATTTGACATGGGTAACAAATTGGAAATTATACTAAAATTACCGAAAATTTTAAATTAACAAAATCATTGGAAAAATTAGAAGAAATTAAGAAAAAAAAAATACCAGACATAATACGAAAAGAACAACAAAAACAAAAATTCAATTATGACAAATCTCACAAAACTATTAGTTTCATACCAGGCCAAAAGGTTCCAATAAAATTTCCATTTCAAGAACCTAATAAATAGAAAAAAATTAACCTATAAATTTAGAAGACTTTCAAAATAATAAAAAAAAAAAAATTTCTGATGAAAATTATAAAGTAGAGCTAATTTTAAAGGGGAAAACCACCAAAGGATAAAACTATTTATTACCACATAAAATAACTTGGTTATAAAGTTATAACCTTAATTACAATTTTATTAATATAAAAAAAAGGAAATATTAATAAACGATAATTTTAGAAATTATACCTATTTGACTATTTAAATGTGTATGTATTCGCAAACTCAAGTTCATTTTAGACATATAAAAAAAAGAATTACTAATCAATGATATGTTCTAGGTGATATTTAAAAAAATATTATAGTTTTTGCAGTGTTCATCAACACACGTGCTACGGAAGGTATGGACAAAATTGTTATTTCAAAAAAAAAAAATGTTGTGTTGTAAAACATATTAATGTGAAAATGTTTCATACATAAAATATTTTGTTTTTTGTATATAAAATATACTTTTACAAAACTGTCACCTTTTCGATATTTGTTTTAATAATGCTGTAGTATGTTAAATTTAATTTCGTATTATTATTATTTCCTTTCTCATATTTGTGTAATCATATACAAATTTTCCCTGAATTTTGTTTAATAAAGTATGAATGTATAATATATTATACAGTAAGTAAATTATTAAAATTGTACAATAAATTCAATAATTATAGTAATAATGATTAAAAAAAAAAACCTACATCCTAGTCTGCATACGTATGCAATGTTACAACTACATGTTTTATTTATTTCGTATGGCGTCTATGAGCAACATCAAAAACACTTAGGATACTAACAGATTAAAATATATGACATGTATAAAATTAAAATTAAAAATTAAAAGATGGTCAACAGTGATAAAACTCAAAAATAAACAAACACATAAAACATAAGATATAAAATAGGTTAGAGGTTCTCCACTTGGTAAATGTAAGGGTCATATTATAGCTTCACATCTAGGTTCTTCATCCATTCCACCGCTTCTTCCTTCGCCAAGTGGATATCTTCTATGGTGCCTTTAAATGCACGAATTGGACATTCAGTGGTGATGTGATTGATCGTCTGGGATTCATAGCCACAGTCACACGTTTCATTGTCACGTAGTCCCCATCTATACATCATGTGACCACTCCTGCCATGACCAGTTCTGATACGGTTTAGTGTTACCCAAGTATTTCTTTTGAGGTCAAATCCCGGTTGTTTGATAGTTGGGTTAATCACCAGTTTTTGGTTATCTGGGTTTTCTATTGTCCAATCGTTTTCCCATTTAGAACTTATATTGAAATTTTCTTTGGTGAGATCCCTTGCTGTTTTCCATGCTGGTTTTCGCGATTTGAGTCGTTGAACATTTTCTAATGCAGTCAGGTCCGTGTGCATGGGAAGGAAGGGGTTATTAGCATACTTTTTCCATTCTTGCAATAGTGCGTGTTCTCTTCGTAACTTTGGCGGAGCAATGTTACTAAGCACTGGTAGCCATTTTAGTGGTGTGGACTTTGTCAACCCACCAATTGTGCGCATTGCTGCATTAAGGTGTTTGTCTACGTTCTTTGTGTGGACGCTGTTAAGCCAGACGGGGGCACAATACTCAGCTGTAGAATACACTAATGATAGCGTGCTTATATACGTAACGTATTTGCATCAGCTCCCCATGTTGAGCTAGCTAGCTTTGAAATGATGCTCTGACGGGTCTTGACTTTTGCCGATAGTCTGGTTAGGTGTTCTCTATAGGTGAGTGTTCTATCTAGAACCACTCCTAGGTATTTTGGGTGCTTAGTATTTCGTACTTCCTGACCGCCAAAGCTTATATTTATTTCTTGACTAGCTTTTTTGTTATTCAAATGAAACACTGTAACTTCCGTTTTTGTTGGGTTAGGCTTTAGTCTCCACCATTTAAAATATGAGTCTAACTTATTAAGGTCGTTGGTTAGGGGCTCTTCTAGTCCCTCGAAGCTGGTACTCTGACTAGCCAGGGCGATATCATCTGCATAGTTGAACTTTTTGGAGGATGTTGAAGGCAGATCTTTTGTATATAAGTTGAATAATAGTGGGGCCAGGACCGATCTTTGTGGTAAGCCGTTATTTAGCACTCTTGTCTTACTTTTTTCCTCTCCTATGTAGACGGTTAGTTGTCTATTACTGAGCATGTTGTTAAGTAGTGTGAGTAATGTTTTACAGGGGATTACATCGAGGAATTTAGATAATAGGCCTTTTCGCCAAACTGTATCGTAAGCAGAGGACAGGTCGACAAAAGCTACAGCCGTTTTTAATTTTTTATCGTAACCATTTTCGATATGAGACATGTTGAGAAGTGGACAAATGTCACAAAACAAAAACCTCACCGTGAAAATGTAAACATGGCAGCATACTGCTATGATATGCATATATTCTTCGTTCTCTGCAGAATCCAAAACACGGAGCTTAAAAAAAGTACAAACACAACAACATAAACAAGAACGGAAACAGCCACGCTCGTCTGAAAATTATGGAAACACTGGGAACTATTATGAAAACACATTGAACGTACCACTTATACTATTATAAAAATGTCAAATAGTCACTAACAAAAAAAAAAGAGGAAAGAAAACAAAACGTTGGCATTAAAAAAATATGAGGACATATTTTTCGTTACACTGGGGACTGTTGTGATATGCATTTTTTATTGTCATAACATAACACTAGGAAATAGGAAGGGAAAATAGATTAAGAAAACATTGTGCAATATTTAAATACTAAAATTACTGTAATCATTAGTCAGTAAGTAAAATAATAACAGTTGTATAATATAAAAAGGGCAAAGACAACACGGAAAGGGAGTTCTTGGGTGATGCGCGTGTAACACGCGATCACGGTAAGACATCTTTTCAATAAAAGTTTAAATTAACTATACTGCGTATTTTATTGTGTGTTTTGTGTGCGAGTACATCGAAAGTAAATCGACGTTCACCACACAGCCAAAAATTACTTTTTATTAAAATATAATTAATTCAAACGTCAACAGAAGTATTGTTTTAAAATAGTGTTTATTTCTGTGTACGTATGAATTTGCTTATTTTTTAGTCAGAAAACAAGATCCAAATGATCTTCAAACATTTTATGATACACTCTAGAGTTTAGTTTAAATAATTCATTTATTTTAATTGAATTTTACCAGATAATGTGTATACGAGTACGTTTTTTTGTAACTAATAACTGACCACATAAGAACAATAAAAATAAACTATAATTAGTAAATACTAATATTACATAAAAATCAATTTAATAGTAACTGAATATTATAATCGAATAGAAAAATTTTTTTTTTTATCTTATAAATTATTTTTATTTTTTAATTGTATTTAATTTTATAAATTATTAATGACATAATATTATTACAAATTATAATACTTTGTTAAACTCCAAAAAAAAAAACAACGTTTTGAAGTACATAAAATTGATATATGAATAATTTACACTTTCCAACGTCATAAAGAGGGAGATTTTAAACACTGCTTATTGAATACCTATTATTGGTATATTTGTGATAATGCATCAAATTCAGCTTCTTTCTTATTATAATTTTCAATGAAATCGGAATTAGGATAAGCATTTCTGAGCATATTTATCTGCCGCTTAACAACCTGTAATAATAATAATAATAATAATAATAAGTGTACATATTAAACAAAATATTAATAATAAATTAAAAATAGTAACTTACATCTACTGAAACTTTTAAATGGGTAGAAACAAACAAGGAATTTATAAGGGAGTCAATGTCATTGTTGTCTTTTTCTAAAGCATCTTGTAATGTATCTTCGGCTTTTGTATATTCGCCTTGTCCAATATAACAAACCGATTGACTGTTCAACAACAATGCTGTGACACCATATTTATCAATTAGTTCTTGGAATATGTAATAAGCCTCTTGCAATTTTTCTCCACCCTATTCAACAATATATTCAATTATTATTTATATATATATATAAATATATTTAATCATAATATGGTAGACAGACCATTAGCATTCTTAAATTTGTATCATAAAAAAGGTCCAGAATTACATGCATTTAAAATATGTAAAATTAGCATGCATTTATGTGCTAAAGATAACCGAATTTTGTTTAAGTTTATAGACTAAATATCAGTTAAAATTCATTTGAATTAAAAATATTGTTATATATGATTGAAGTAGTGAAAACAAATTTATTTATTAAAACATTTAAAACACATATACATAGTAAAAAGTCGTTTTTGTAAAAAATTTTTGTTTTTCTTATTCATTCTTCTATATTTAACTCTATTCATTTTAAACATGAATCATAAATGAAAATTGTTATTAAAAAGTGGTTTAATAAGAACAATAATTAATTGAAAATTTTAAACTGTTATTTTACATTAGTTGACTTAGATATATTTTTTTGATAGAAGTGAATGGCAGTTATTTATTTACAAAATACTTATAGAACACAATCAGATGTAGGAATATCAAATCGAAAATTGTATTGATTATGGTTGCAATAACAATAAATGTGTACAGTTGGCAAGTAATAATTTTTAGTATCGAAATGTGTATAAAAATTAATTTTTAAATAATTAAATTGTAATGTTTTTTTTTTTTTTAGTCGATGTCATTTAATTTTGTACAAGATAATTAAAAAAAATTTTTTTTAATATGTGTACAAATTTAAAATGTACCAAATACAAAATTGTGTATAAATTAATTATGCTGTTATTCAGAATTTTAGATTACTTATATTTTAAACAAATTAATAGGAATGTATAAAATTATGGACTCTAATTGTAATGAACAAGTTGATTTATCGTCATTCAGTCTTTAGGTGGGCGCACTGGTAGCATTTACACCGTACTTTAGAAAAATTTGAGCTCAGTCGTGAATACGTCCATTTGGCTTATCGGCAGTTCTAGGTATTCTCGAAATGTTAATTTAAATATATGCTAGAGTAATCGGGATAACTTGAACATGTTTGAGTGAACCTATGTTAGGTTATGTTAGGTACAATAAACATGTCAAAGCGGTGTAAATACCACCACACGCTCTTCGGTGGTAAAAATTCATTCTGCGTCTGGCATCAAAATGTAAGTGCATTTATTATTTATTTATTATTTATACTAGTATTAATTATTCTTTTATTACGATTATTGTGTTTTATTATTTATTCTATTGTATTTTTTTTGTTACAATTATTATTATTGTTATTCTTATCATTAATTATTTATAATTATAATCATGGGCGTACTAACCCCTCCTCCCTCTCTCAATGGTCCTATTTTTTTTTCGCAACTAATTCCTATTATATTTGTAAGGGATATGAATATTCATTGTCTTAATAGTCAATAGTATTGTACAATTGATATTCACAATTATAATCTTATAATATAGTAGAATAGTGGAGTCCGAAGTCCAAAACAGAATTATTTTTTGAGAGGAAAAAATAACGCGTATTATTTCTTCGAAGGTGTTTCTCAGAGTCCATTTTACTGTCTAAATACACGGTATGAGTGATGCTTAAAATAATACAATATCCAATACAATTTTTATTTTTTATAATAAAAAATCTAATTTTCTTGGTTTTTTTGCCAGATCATCTACCACTTCCTCAGCTGTTAATGGAATTTTTCCATGAATCGCTAACATTGTAAATCCATTGAGCCGAGTCCTTGTTTTAATAACGTTCAATAACAAATGTACTTAAGCATCACACATACCAGGTATTTAGATAGTAAAATGGACTCGGAGAAACGCCTTCGAAGAAATAATAGGCATTATTTTTCCCCCCTAAAAAATAATTCTGTTTTGGACTTCAGACTCCATTATTTTATTTTATTATAATAAAATATTAATATTGAAATTATTACAAATAATATTAAATGCCATAATCAAGGGGGTGTTGGCCCAGAGCCCCCCACACATTTTTCTAGAAATTATCCCACCCCCTCCCCCTCTCCCTTGAAAATTCCTGAGAACGCCACTGATTATAATATATTATAAAGAAATACTCGTAAAATATTGATTTTGGCTTCAATTTTTCGCCATAAGTTGTGGTACTTCAGAATGTTAAAATCGGGTTCATGAATTTGTTTTATTGTAAATAAGCATTATATTAATGAAATCAATTGAGAAAACTCAAATGTATAGGTTAACAAACAATTAAATGCGCAAAATGTGGCCGAAAACGAGGGCGGTGTAAATGACGCTAAGCATCCGCTAACTAAAGCTAATTTCGGGCGCCAACCCGAAGGTTAGCATGATAACTCTGTAAACTGTACACATATTATTATTATTATTTTACAAAAATTGAAATACTAATTTTTTTTTTACCATAGCTAAGTTAATCCAAGCTTGTGCCATTTGTGTCAATGTTGCATCTTCATCTTTTTCTCTTAACTTTTTCCATTCTTTTGTAGCCAAATCTACTCTATTCATTCTTAAATAAATGATCAAAGTCAATGCCATCCTATAAAAAAATACATATTTAAATGGTTAGAAGTATTCTTCTACTATCTTGTCGTATGTGCTCTACTGCGAACACAATGACTGTAGTACGCATTCTACTACTTCTTATGATAAAAAAAAAAAAAAACAATTTATTGATAATATTATCGACCATATCGTTGTTGTCACGTTATTTATTGTTTTTCAGCTAGTATGACAATGATGAACGACCACAAAACAATAATATATATATAAAGATTATAACAATATAATAGAATATACCCTAAATATAATTAATAATTCGAATGAATAATATACTAAATGAAGTTCAGCATTTAGGCAGCGGCACTGCTAACTTCTAACAAGTCAAAAAATTACAAATAATATTGTAAATGCATGGTAGAATGCATACAAACGTCTTGTAACCGTTGGTAGATAACATACGATAAGATAACCAAAGTATAAATAAATTTTTGTTTTCTGTTTATCATTACAAACCCTTCAAGAGTGTCATCATTTCTAAGAATCCGTAAAGCAGATTCATAATCATGTTCATGGTTGTAAATTATTGCTGCAACAATAACAAGTGAATGATTTATTTCATGCATATTATCCAATTCTTGTTCCAATGATTTCAAAACGGAATTCCTTTGAACATAATATATTTCATAAAATCAGATGACGTTTTATGTTAACATTCTTTTTTTAATATACAATTATTAAAAATAAAATACGTATACTAAATATTTTAGATGTATCGATTTATATAACAGTGTAGTCACTAAGTGGACAAGTGACCAGTGAACTGTGCTAAAATAATCTTACTTGTTAGCCATGTTTTGTAGATATTCTGCCAACAATTTAAAAGGTTTTAATTCGACGGGTGAATTATTTTTTATTTCTGCTAAAACGATTCCATAATTTTTTTGAGCCAAGTAAGCTCTGTACATGAATATGTCACGTTGCAGACGTAAATTTCCATAATTCGGCTATAAAAAAGAATAAAGAAGGGATATCATTAAAAACAATAAAAAATTTATCACATACGTACCGGTTCTTTCTTAGAATCTTTAATACACTGTTGGTAGTTGCCAATGTAATAAGAGTTTTTGATATCAAACAATTCGTTTGCTTCATATGACTCTGCTTGTTTCACAATGTCTACAGAAAAAGAAACCCGAGTTAATTGTTAATATTGATGCACACCCAGTATTATCTAAAGAGTAAAGATTAATAAAATTCATTCTATTCAATAGGTACCTGTCATTTTTCTCGAAAACCGCAATGTATATTCACAAATATTATAACCGACTGGGAATGTGCTCTGTGTGTAACTTTCGAATAAATTGTTTTATTAATATAATTACAATTATTAGTAAATATTCTAATATTTTTCAGAACTCGTATCATTCGTCAGAAGTGTAATTAATATCAAACGCTACACTTCCACAATCAACACGTCGACTATGGTTTATACTACGACCATGGTCTTCGTATTTATAGATAACAATACACAGAACATAGATAACATATTACAGAGAATCACAGATATATACTAATATTAGTACTACATTTCATTTATTCTGTGGTACTAGTATTAGTATATATCTGTGGTTAAACCCATAGACATATATAGATATCTTTAGATGTCTATGTTTATTATCTATGAAAGTAATACACCGTCCGGTTGAGAAACCATGGCTTTACAGTGTAGGAACACACAATAAAATAGAAAATTTAATTTATAGATATTAGCAACTACTGCGATTATATTCGATAAATAATTTTGGCTACTATTATTCTTTATCACTACTAATTGGAAATCAGAATTGTAGCGACATTTTCAAAACGGCAAATTACCAGAGTTTGTTCGTATTGGGTCGTTGTTTTTTTTTCTATAAGTGTAATATCTATGTCGTAATTATTATTTATTACTAATTATTGAAATCTATGTTTTCTCCTATTCTATTATTTTTGACACTGTGTGATCGTTATACATAAATGTTTAATTGCTCTGGTTTATAGCGACTTTTTCGTTACAAGTTCCATTGTTTTCTTTGAAATGGAAGTGGTCAGTGAGAGTGAGTAACAAATGATGTTAATAATTTTATTCTTGTTCTCGTGACGATCGTCAGACGCGAGACTCTGATGATTATTTTCAATTCTGTTTCATTCATTTTGTTTAGACTTTTATGGATTGTTGCCGGAAATTGAGCAGACCATAGACGAGTGCAATTTTATTGCAATCGATGGCGAATTTACCGGTCTTCACAATGGCACGATGGTCAGTATATTCGACACTGCTGCTCAATATTATGAAAAACTTAGAAACAACTGTATGGACTTTTTGATGGTTCAATTTGGTTTGTGTGCTGTTAAATATGACAATGAAAAAAAAAAGTAATGTATTATAAAAATGAAATAGGTATGGGTTATAATTTACGAGTAATTTTTGTGAAATTAGGTTTAGGTATAGAGCGTATAATTTTTATACATTTCCAAAACCAATGAGCCGATATGCACCAGATTGCCGATTTCTTTGTCAGTCTTCCAGTATGGAGTTTTTAAGCAATCATAACTTTGACTTTAATAAACTATTTAAACATGGTATGTAATTGAATTACATTTTTATTTGTCCAGAATAATTATTAACTTAAATCATTAAATATTTTAGGCATTCCTTTTCTCACTGCACCCGATGAACAAGTTTTACGCAATGAACTAATTAATCGTTATAAGCAAAATTGTTCACAGGCTCAGGTCCAGACACCATCAAATGTGTCTGATCTCATACCTATACCGGATAATCATAAAGCCGAAATAGAAACGGCTTGGTAAATAATCTTTTTGTTTTGTATTTTATAATCTATGTTAGTGTAGATTAAATATTTTAGTTTTATTAATAGTATTTAGTGTATTTGATTTACAATACTAGGTCATTGGCAGTGTATTATACACACTACATATCTGACTGCATTGTGTAATTCATAAACATTAATTTTTATTCTCATTATTGTTGTATACATATTTAAGCAATATAATAAAGAACATACTGCAAACAATATGTATGCATGTGAATCAGGCTTGAAGTTAGACAAATTGAATATGACATTTAAATAAGATATATTTAACTAATATAATATTATATTTACAGTCAAAAGGTGAAAGAACTATTAGAAAATGAAAATAGTTCTGAAATCATTATAGCTGAAAAACCCAATTCATTTGTTCGAAAGCTTATCTATCAGGTTAGTTTATTAATCATTGATTCCTATACTTGTACTGTATAATGGGCATAGTAAAAAAAAAGGTGGGTCGAACTGCTTGAATTTTATGTGCTCAAAATTATTGGTTAGTTACATAATTAATTTTTTATTAACCATAACCTAACGTTCATACCAAATATAAACAATATAGCTTTAACCTTCATCCGGCCGCATGAACGTTGATGGTAGTTTACCTTTTCTTTAAAAAAAGCGTGGTCAGTTTTCTCCTACATGAGTGGTGGAGGTTGGGAGCAACTTGTATTCTCTAGTTACATATTACACATGGTGGCAGTATTTTCATTGCTATTGTTTCGCAATCGGTCTTCTCAGTCCACGTGGAAGTGTTAACCAACGGTAGATTACCGCTGCACTCCCATTAGCGTAATTATTTTCTGAGCATTTGTCAAAAACACCAAACATATACTTGTGATAATTGTTACAATAATGACATGTTTGACTCAGATGAGAATAAAGATAGATAAATTTAAGTTCTTTATATTTTTTTGTACCTACATATTTTTTTTGACTACATATTTTATACTTGACTACCTAAGTTAATCCAAGCTATTAATTTTTGTTGGTTTGTACATAGGTTTTATTTATTGTTTTGCATTTTGAAAATAAAAGGCAGTTTATATGAGAGACCATTTAACTTTAATTTCTAATTATTTTCAACATCAAGATTTTGATTTTCACAAAACTATTCATCATGTTTCAAGTTTGAGCTAGTTTCTGTTTTAAAAATAAAAAGTTTGCACTGTTTAAGTTTTAATAAATTTGTTTCATCATTTATGTGTGTGTGTGTGTGTGTGTGTGTGTGTGTGTGTGTGTGTGTGTGTGTTGATATTTTTCATTAACACAATCCCGATTTTGAAGATTCTGTATGAAATGTTAGGCAAAACAGGCCGATGGTATTATTACTGTTGCGAGCCCAGATGAAGGTTAATATAAATTTTAAAATATTTTTATCAATTTTCATTTCCTTCTAAAAATTAATAGCATTACTTATTGTTATTTTATTATATTTAATACAATTATAAAATTATAATTATTAATATAATAAATATAAAATTGTAATTAATTTTAAATTAAAGTTTAAAAATTATTTAAAATTTCAGACTAAATTATTGGTCGGTTTATCTAGTTTTTATTGTTATTATTGAAAGATATTTTAAAATTTTAATTCATGTTGGATTTGTAAGGATTAGGAAAAGAGTAAGGTTTAAGTTTAGTAAAATATATTTATAGTTCATTTCGGGTTCAAATAAATAATAATATAATTTAATGAATTGGTCCACAATTTATTTTGTTCAATCAATATTTCTACATTTTTTAAAATTTTCTTTTTTTTTTTTATGAAAAAATACAAAACTTGTATATTTTGGTTTAATAAATGTGTGTGTGTGTGTGTGTGTGTGTGTGTGTGTGTTGTATTCAGTAAATTCTAAACGCAATCATATTCATGAACAGTAGGTTAAAATTACTTTACAAAAAATATTACACCTATCCAAATTAAAAATAGGTGTTTTAATGTAGATTTTAAATCAGTGATTCTCAACTCAACTCGAACCACGGACCACTTACCACGTATGCAAATTTTCAACCACTGTCGATCACTTTTGCACATTTTAAACTGCCACAGACTACTACTTTATATTACTCCCTGTCTCCTAAGATGTACATATCCGTGCCATAGCGATAGGGGGCGAAAGGTGCTCGCGCTCAGGGCGCAAAATTTAAGAAATTAAAAAACTAATATAATTACAATATAAAAATATAATATAATATAATATTATTATTTTTGATTATTTTTAACTATAATTTATTCAAATTTAAAAAAATATGTATAAAATTAATACTCTATTAGTTCTGTGTTGAAACCAAAAGGGCGCAATTGTAAGTTTTGCAATGGGCGCAATATTCAGTTGCTATGGTCCATTGGTCCTGTACATAATACGTATTGAATAATAACTATAGGAAATAGATAATTCAATAAGTGATACAGCAGACATCAAGGAAAAATATTAAAAACTTATTCATAGTAAAAAATTTAAATTAATAGGTACTCAATGAATGTGACTATATTAGCTTGCACTTCTTTACCCAGTTGTAGTGGTCTTGGAATGACACTATTGCTGAAAGTAAATCACGTACAATATGGAATACAATTTCACTCCTTACATCTGTTAGGTACAATGCGACATCATTTACAGGGCTACAAGTAGATCACTTTTTGTCACTTAAAGTCACTTTTTTAGTCGACTCCTCACTTTTTTCAACAATTATATTTTAAAATTTAAAATTTGCAGTAGTAACACAGAAAATATACATAAATTAATTATCTTTTCAGAATAAATATTTTCAGTAGGTAGTTTTACTTATGTACAATGTGGTCAGTCTGTTTTTTTCTGTTAGCAATATTATCAATATCTCCTTAAACTAATGAACTTTGATTATATCATGAACAAATAAAATATAAATACATACAATATGAATTATATTATGAATATTTTCCCACCGATTGTACTGTAAATCATGATTTAAGATATAAATAGATTATTAAAAATATTTATTTTTTTTTTTGCTTTTTATTATTTATATATATAAATATAAATATATGTATATAAATGATTTGTATTTAATAAAATGTCAAAATATTAATAAAATAAAACATTGAAAATATTTTATTGCAAATCAACAAGCCTTCATCTATAACTAAAAAAAATATATACTCGTTTTAGGTCGATACATATTGGGTTTATAATAATAATAAACGCATTTTATTTAGAATTACAATATTCATATTCTGCTGTATCACCAGAACCCCCAAAATTATCGTCTAAACTGCCATCAAACTCATCACAAAAATACAAAGTTATTCGTATTAGTTTATTTTTGTACTGTTATTGTTTTAGTCACTTTTGTCACTTAATAGTATAATTTTATCATTTTTATCACTTATTTATTTTACTCTATCTACTTGTAGCTCTGCATTTATTTCTTAAACTATGTCATGAATCGTGAGCAAAATAAGTTTATTTTGTTGAAAAGAATTTATTCGCTATCCATTTTGTACCACAGACTATAGTTACATAGTTATATAGTTTGTGTTTTGTACATACTTCCATAATATTATTGTTAATAATAAATGTTCTGTGTAATATGTGTTATTTGCTATTACAGTCTATATTATGATTTTTGATGTTTTCAATTTTTTGTTGATTATTGAAATACATACTTATAACCTGTTTTCAGAGCCGTCTTAAGGTTATGTGAGGCCCAAAGACCTAAAATATTTGGGATCTTTAAATACTTAAATTATGACACACAATACATAATATATTTTATTAGCTATTAAAAATTATATTTTATTAATAAAAACTAAAATGTTAATTTTTATTAGAATCTCTGTTATTTTATTGTTTATTATGAATAAATTATGATAATTTCAAAATGTAAATATTTTAAAATTTAAATATTTTTTATCATTCAAGATTTATTAATTTTTTTAAATATCTAAGTTAAAAAAATATATATATGGTATTTTGTAAATAAATTGGAGGCCCTTAGAATTTGGGGGGCCTGGGCCCTCCAGGCCCATATCTTAAGATGGCACTGTCCGTGTTATTATAGATTACTTTTTATTATTGTCATCATAGGCGGATCTACGGGTGTACAGGGTGTGCCAAGGCACACCCTAAAGTAAAAAAAAATATATTATACAGTAGGTTATAGTATTGGTTAGTAAACAAGTGTTGGATACTTAAATATTTTGTCTTTAGTGTATGGAAGAAAATTATGAGCCAAAAAAACCCTATAAAACGGGTGAATTTGTTTATGGCCTCCCCTCTATATTATAAAAAAATAACTACAAAAAAAGCCGGGCACACTCAAACGTAAAACTCTGGGTTCGCCTATGATTGTCATTACAACTTGGTACCTAATACGTTTTAACCTATGTTATGCCATTTATAGTTATAAGAAATTGAATACTAATTGTATTTTAAATAAATATTGTTTTGAAATTCTTAGTTTAAAAAGCCGTCCAGATAGATATGGTTAAAGTTGTTCCATCATTATTTGATACTTGGACAGGATAATCCTATAGTGCAGTGGTCTTAATCTTTTTAGGAACGCGACCCAAGTTTCTCCCCAAAAATCTTTTGCAACCCACATGGTTTCACTTTTCAAAAAGTAGTTATAAAAAACAAAATTTGTTTATTACTTTTATTATTTAATATAAATTTCTTGGAATCTATATAATTCAAAAAATTGTTCGCGACCCACCAAAAATTGACTCACAACTCACCAGTGGGTCGCGACCCACAGTTTGAGAAACGCTGCTATAGTGTATTATTATTAATAAAATATAAAAAAATAAAATAAATAAAAAATAAATAAATAAAAAAATAAATGAATAAAAATAAAAAATAAAAAAATAAAAAGGATATGTAAAAAAAGTAAAAATATAAATAAATACTCGTGAATAATAAAAAATCTGTGTATATATATATATATATAAACAATAAATATACATATATATAAATAAATGTATACTTAAATATACTATATTGCCAATGAGTATTACGTAAAAAATGAAAAAAATATAGGGTTGTTGTATAAATACGTTTATTTCAACTGGTTTCGACTAAAAGTCATCATCAGGTATAAAATTATTTTTTGCAAAATACAACAACAGAAAGAAAAAAGAAAAATGAAATAAAAATGAACAAATTACATAGTGGTAACTATGAAAATTACAATAAACAGACATAGAGTTTTTTAAAATGAAAAAATATATATAAAATAATAATAATATTAATATTATTAATAGATTTATGCAATAGAGATTTTTATTAAATAATAGAAACATTTCAGCACCAATATTACACCTTTTATAAATTTACATAAAGACAATCATCCAATCAGACCATTAATTAATGTCAGAACAGCCCTTTCATATAATTTAGCTAAATATTTAGATCAACTAATAAAACAAAAATTAAAGTTTACTAATAAAACATCAATACGAAATACTTATGATTTTATTGAAAAATAAATAAATATTAATGCCTGGTTGTAGAATTTCATTGATGTTAAAAAGAATTAAATTATATATAAAATCGATGCATTATTATTCTCAATATTTAATGCATCGAATTCTAATAGATGTATATCATTTTAATTCAAGGATATCATTCTACAATCAGGCACAATATTAATATAATTTTTCAATAAAATCATAAGTATTTCGTATTGATATTTTATTAGTAAACTTTAATTTTTGTTTTATTAGTTGATCTAAATATTTAGCTAAATTATATGAAAGGGCTGTTCTGACATTAATTAAAATAAAATTATTTCCAATACCATAATAAGTTATATACGCAAAAAAGTCTAGTAATAGGTGGTCCTTTAAGTGCACTTTTATCAGAATTATACTTAATAGATTATGAAACAAATAATATACTTTCCAACAAATTATATAGCCCATTTATTAAAGCTTATTTCAGATATGTAGACGATACTTTCATTTTATTCAGAGGTATAAATAGACAAGCTGAAATTATGGTTAATAATTTGAATAAAATCAATAAACATATTCAATTTACTCTAGAAACGCAATTAAACAAAATAAATTTCTTAGATCTTATTGTTAGTTTAGTTAATAATAAATTTGAATTTAATATTTACAGAAAACCTACACAAACTGATTCTTTTATTCCCTATGATTCCAATCATCCTTTTTCACAAAAAATTGCATTTTTTAATTCTATTTTTTATAGACTTGAACGTATTCCTTTAAATAAACATAATTATAAACATGAGCTTAATGTTATCTATGATATCGCACTAAAAAATAAATATAATTTAAACACAGTCAAAAGAATGCATAATAAGATTAAAGAAAAATAAAAATCCTAAACAAATGAATAATATAACTGATTATTGTAGTATGAAATATCAAAATATATTATCAGATAAATTCCAAATAATAAATTTAATAATCCTGGTATTTACAAACTTAAATGTAGTTGTAATAAATTTTATATTAGTAAAACGAACAGGAATTTTAATACTAGATATAAAGAACACATCTCTGAAATAAAATTTATAAAAGTTACTCCAAATTCTAATTTTGCAAAACATGTTTTAGAAAACAATCATTCGATAACTTTTGACATAAATAATGACTTAGAAATTTTAAATATACAACGTAATATCTATATTAATTCTGTTTTGGAAGAATTACATATTTATAAAGAAGTTAAACACAATGGATTTAATAATATTTTAAATATAAAAACAGATTTTAAAAATTCCATTTTATATCAATACACGTCAGATAATATTGATAACTTGCCATAGTGCTCTCATTTTACACAATTTCTTTGTTGTTTTTCAGTTTTTAAATTCTTATTATTAATATTATTCTTCTCCTCTACTAAAGGCCTTGCCTTGTTGTTGCAAATCTGGTTCTCCATTCTTCTCTGTTAAAAGCCAGTCTTTTCATGTCTGTGTATTGACCACAGTCAGCTTGTCTTATCATTTCTTCTATATATGCTTTCCTCGGTCTGCCTCTACCTTAGTGTCCATTTATTCGTCCTTCAAATATATTTGTCATAAACGAGTTGTGCCTTAATAGGTGACCGAACATTTTTCCACTTCTTTCTTTTATAGTGTTTAACAGAATTCTTTTTTCCCCTATTTGGTTTAATACATTTACGTTACTTTTCATTTCCGTCCAGCTGACTCTCAGCAATCTTCTCCATGTCCACATTTCCATGGCTTCCAACTTGTTCTTGTCTTGTCCATTGATGGTCCATGTTTCACAGCCATATAATAGTACGCTCCATACATAGCATTTGACAAAATTTTTTCTCATCCTTTTATTAAGTTTTTTGTTTCTAAGTAGCTGCCGTTTTTGCATAAATGCTCTCTTTGCCATAGCTATTTTTTGTCTAATTTCTATTGAACATCTACCATCGCTAGTAATCGTACTTCCTAGGTACTTAAATTGTTGGACTTGCTCTATCAAGTTATTATCTATTTCCAACTTCACTAAAGGAATTTCTTTTGCTTTAGTCACCACCATTGTTTTAGTTTTATTTGCATTTATTTTCATTTGATACTCCTGCAATATTTTAGTGAGGGTGGTTAGTGATCTTTGCATGTCTTTTTCCGATTCAGACACTAAAGCAATATCATCTGCAAATCGTATACAGTGGATTTTTTTCTCCATTTATGCTTATTTCTTTAGAGTTTCTCTTATACTTATCTATGATTTCTTCTACAAATAAGTTGAACAAATAAGGTGATAAGGAACAGCCTTGCCTTACCCCTCTTCTAATTTTTGCTGTTGTACTATGTTCTCCTACCTCTATTAAGGTCTCTTGTTTCTTGTATAGTAACATTATTACTCGTCTGTCCCTCCAATCCATTCGTGTTTTTTCATAAAGTTCATCAATAAAGCCCAGTTAATCGTGTCAAAGGCTTTTTCTAGATCTATAAAAGTTATAAATGTATTTCTATTTACATTTAGCCTTCTTTCCGTGAGTACCCTTAGAGCTAAAATTGCTTCTCGTTTACCAATTCCTTGTTTAAACCCGAATTGATCTTCATCAAGCTCTTTTTCTGTTTTCTTCCTTATCCTATTTTTTATGATGATAAGAAGTATCTTGGACGCATGTGTTAGGAGACTTATTGTTCTGTAATTTTTGCATTCTGTGGAATTTCCTTTTTTAGGGATAAGTACAATTTTGCTTTTGGCAAAGTCCTCCGGAATGTTGCCATCCCTATACATTTTCTCAATCATTTCAAATGGCTTATACTCGGTATCTTTTCCGACGTTTTTTAATAATTCTGCCGGGATGCCATCTACTCCTGCCGCTTTACCTTGTTTCAATTCGTTTAGTGCTTTAATGAATTCGCTTTTTATTATATTTGGCCCTATGTCTTCTTTGTTTGACTCAGTTATATTTTCAATATTCATGTCATTTTCTCCTATCAATCCTTCATACAGATCTTCTATGTATTCTTTCCATCTCTTCGCAATTTCACCTTCATCTAGAATCAGTTGTCCATTCCTATCTTTAACAATTTTGCTTCTTGACTTCGGTAATCTTGACAATCATCTAACCGTTCCACATGCTTTGTCCATTCTATTTGCAGTCATATTTTCTTTAATGTTTTCGCATGTTGTATCCATCCATTTCTCCTTTTCAACTCTGCACTTTTGGGTAATACGGTTCTTTATTATTCTATACATCGCATTATCAGTCTTCCTTAGTTTGTTGCGGTATTTGATTAAGTCCATTATCTCATTCGTTATCCATGGTTTCCTTGGATTTAGTTTCCTAAATCCAATTGATTCCTCAGCAGATTTCCGAATATTATTAACCACTTCTTCCCACGGAGGGTCGATACTAGCAGCTATCACTCCATTATGAACTTTGTTTTGGAACTCCTGTTTGGTTTCTTCATTTTTAAGTTTTTCTATGTCCCATATTTTACATTTGGGTCGCTTTGTAATTTTCTTGTGTATTATTTTGTACTTCATCACTACTAGGTTATGATCGCTATCGATTTCCGCGCCAGGAAAACTGTGACTTGTCATTATTTGATTCTTGAAACGGTTCTTTGCTAATACATAGTCAATTTGATAACGATTAGTATCCCCTGGTGCCACCCATGTATAGCGTCTTCTTTTCGGCACTTTAAACATTGTGTTGGTAACTAGAAAATCGTTCTGCTTACAAAAATCTACTAATCTTTCATCTCGGATGTTTCTTGTTCCTAAGCCGTGTTTGCCTACTATTTGATTGTCTTGTCCTTCTCCTACTACTGCATTGAAATCGCCCATAATAATTACATTTTCACTATCACGAGTTATTCCTAGCAGTTCATCTAGAGAATCATACACTTGTTCAATTTCGTCGTCTTCACTATTCGAGGTTGGAAAGTATACCTGGATGACTATCATGTTTACTGTGGATGTCCTCAATTTTATTAGTAATATTCTATCATTCACATGATAGGTATTTTCTACTTGCAGTCCCCACTTCTTGTTTAATAGTATTCCAACTCCGTTTTTCCCTTGTTTGTCTCCACTATGTATCATTCGAAAATTATCACTCCAAAAATCTCTGTTATCACCCTATCTAGTTTCATACACTCCTAAAATATCAAGCTGTTTAAGTTTCATTTGTTGTTTAAGTTCTTCAAATCTTCCTGGTGTTAACAACGTCCTCACGTTCCACGTTCCTATTTTAGTTGGAATAGTTTTGTTTTTGATTTTATTTCCAATGTTTTGTTTTTCGCTTCGGCATGGATTTCGCTGGCTAATGACCTGGGAAGTCATGCTCTGTCTCCCCCTGCCGGACTTCGGGTTCCGAATCCCATTGTCTCGTTCTCTATCATTCTTATGGTTTACCTTCATTGCTTAGTGTTTGGAAATATTAATGCAGTGGTTTCCCGTTGCCTTCTGCATCGCAATGACATCTCTTATTACTAAGGGATGCTATTCAAGTATAGATAAATCTATACTTGATACTAACAATATTGCTGCCCATTGCTAGGTCAATTTTGGTCGCCTTTTACGATGGGCATGGACTGCCGTGGGTGTATTCTGTCCCCCACCCACAGGGGAAATTAATATTATTATTATTATTATTATTATTTTATATAATATTTTTTTTTTCATTTAAAAAAACTCCATGTCTGTTTATTGTAATTTTCATAGTTACCTCTATGTAATTTGTTCATTTATATTTCATTTTTCTTTTTTCTTTCTGTTGTTGTATTTTGCAAAAAATAATTTTATACCTGATGATGACTTTTAGTCAAAACCGGTCGAAGTAAACGTATTTATACAACAACCTTATATTTTTTTCATTTTTTACGTAATACTCATTGGCAATATAGTATATTTAAGTATACATTTATTTATATATATGTATATTTATTGTTTATTTATTATATATATATATATATATACAGATTTTTAGTATTATTATTATTTGAGATTTAAAAGCAATGATAAATCATTACATTCTAAAAACGATTTTAATTGATGTAATATAATAAAGAAAAAATCAAAATTCAATTTTTTTTGTACATTTTTAAAAGTAAAAATGTTTTACATTTTAATTGTATCAATTTGGTGCAATACCTAGTAAATATTTGGTTAATTTTATAACAAGTTTTGAAAATTTTCTTTATGCTCAAGGTTTTAGAAAGCTACAGAAAAATCTAAAAATTACTTTTCTAAAGTATCAGACAATTAGAATACATTTTCTGTCAAAAAAATCACTTTTCTACAAAACTTCTTGAGTCCTTCTACCCGAAAAAGTTTAAAATTAAAGTTACTGAGGAATAAAAAGTGTTCCTTTGTTAAGAATGGGGAAAGAATTTAGTTTCTTTTTAACTAAATGAATGCGGAAGTGAACTAGTTCATTTTTAAAGAACTGTCCAAGCACTGATTGCAGTCATATGCACACAGTTTTTTATGTTACCTTTATGTTAAAAACTATGTATACAAATGTAATTTTTCATTGAATTTTTATAGGAAGTTTATCAAAAGTATTCAGTTAACAAAATAAGTCTACTAACAAAAATAGTAGAAGACATTGGTAACGTTATGATAGCTTATAAAGGGAGATCAAGAGACTTAATGGCAAAAGAAAGAATGGAGCGAGAGCAGATTGAATTAGAAAAAGCTGTTGGTTTTTCGGCTGTCTTAAAGAAAATAAAAAATTCTGTAAGTATTTCATTCTATAATGTAATCAATACTCAGTGTTTGTTTATTTGATATAATATGTATATATATTTAAGAACAAACCAATTATTGGCCACAATATGACGTTAGATATTTGCCATATGATTCATCAGTTTTGCTTACCATTGCCATCTAGTTACAGTGAATTTCAAGATATTGTGAAAATCATATCACCTCGGTATGGAATCTTTTGTTTAATTATATAATATTAAATTAAAATTGTTGTAATATTTTATTTTCTATTTAGATTTTTGGATACAAAGTACTTAAGTAGTACAGAACCGCTCAGGGACTTCTTTCCGTCAACAGTTTTAAATGATTTAAACAAGTCGCTAGCAGAACAGTGTCAGAATTATACAATTTTAGGTAACTAATTTATATCTAAGGGGGAATGCTCATCAATGTAGTGTGGTTGTGGTGTGGAGAAAAAGTGATGCAGTGAGAACAACGCAAAAAACACGTCAACGCTCACCAAAACAGTGCAGTGCAAGTACAGTGTAAGCCTTGTATAGTTGTTAAGATAATCTGTGATAACGTTAGTTGATAGTATCCATATTATATAAAAGATAAAAAGTGTATTTTTGTTTTTTAGTTTTTAAGTACACCATGTCAAGTGCTAAAGATGTACTATTATTATTATTATTATTATTATTATTATTATTATTATTATTATTATTATTATTATTATTATTATTATTATTATTATTATTATTATTATTATTATTATTATTATTATTATTATTATTATTATTATTATTATTATTATTATTATTATTATTATTATTATTATTATTATTATTATTATTATTATTATTATTATTATTATTATTATTATTATTATTATTATTATTATTATTATTATTATTATTATTATTATTATTATTATTATTATTATTATTATTATTATTATTATTATTATTATTATTATTATTATTATTATTATTATTATTATTATTATTATTATTATTATTATTATTATTATTATTATTATTATTATTATTATTATTATTATTATTATTATTATTATTATTATTATTATTATTATTATTATTATTATTATTATTATTATTATTATTATTATTATTATTATTATTATTATTATTATTATTATTATTATTATTATTATTATTATTATTATTATTATTATTATTATTATTATTATTATTATTATTATTATTATTATTATTATTATTATTATTATTATTATTATTATTATTATTATTATTATTATTATTATTATTATTATTATTATTATTATTATTATTATTATTATTATTATTATTATTATTATTATTATTATTATTATTATTATTATTATTATTATTATTATTATTATTATTATTATTATTATTATTATTATTATTATTATTATTATTATTATTATTATTATTATTATTATTATTATTATTATTATTATTATTATTATTATTATTATTATTATTATTATTATTATTATTATTATTATTATTATTATTATTATTATTATTATTATTAAATAATTTAGATTCAATTTCACTTTGAAAATAACCAGCTTTATTTAATTTATCTAAACCAGAACTATGTTTTTTTTTTGGAAGACAAATGAACTGTAGTTATATTTCTTTTAGGAATCTTATTATTTGATGTTGAATTACTAGGGTATACCTCATAATAATCAAGATCATTTTTGTTCTCAAATGTTTTGTTGGTTAATTTCAAATTGGTTTTTATTTTCGACCACGTCATTTTTTTAATTCTCGAATTTAGAGATAAATTTCCTGTTTGGATTCTCGAGGTTGTAAATATTTAAGGAAATTTTAGTATTTATTCAGATAGTATTTTCTTTCTTGCTTGGCACCACTTCCTCTTTTGGTTGGATTTGTTTTAACTGCTTCAAATATCTTCCTCTGACATTGTGCTATTTGTCTTTACAATCTGTCTCTAGTTGAATTAAAAAAAATATTAGTAAGTATAATGAATTAATATTGAGTTCGTTTTCTACTGTTAAATAGGTGAAAAAAAAAGTAATGGAATAAGTAGGTATTTAAAAAAATGTTTAATATACGACATAGGTAATTCGTATAATAAACATATGAAAATAATTTGGGCCTTGAAAATCATTTAGCACTATGGTAAATATAATAATATAGGTTTGTGTGTATGCGTGCATGTAAAATTTAATTTCATTTGAAACGTTTTCCCAGACGTTGGATTTAACTCTTTTATTTGAGTAATCCTTGAATGTATAATCATATAATATTTCTTTAGACATTTTAAACAAATAAATAAAAATACGAGTATATTATAACAAAAGAAATTGACTAGAATTCGATTAGGCGGCTATCATGTATCAGTGTTATCATCATAATATAATAGTCAAAATAAAAATACCACATGTAAAAAAAACACTATCAAAGACCAGGTTCATGTGACTCGCCACCGCCACACTACCACCACACTGCATCAGTGTGTGTGGGCTTTCATGTAAAAATACATGTACCTATATTAGAATAATTTTTTTATCACATGTGGCATCTCGCAAAAACGCCACTGCAACACTGCTTTGGTGGGTGTTCCAACTAAATGTGTTTCTTTAAAGTTTTTATTTTAAAAACAAAAATTTTTAATTTGTGTTATAGAACCAGAGGTACCAGAAGTCGGTTACACTAATGACACAATTAAATTGCATGATGCTGGCTATGATGCATACATAACCAGTTCTGTTTTCGTCAACCTTTGTAATTTATTTGGTAAGTTTTTGTACAATGATTTAAATTAATGAGATCTTTTTAGGAAACTGATGAGTGTGTGTGAAAATCGAAGAACCGTGAAATGTAATAAAATATTAAATAAATAAATATGTATATAATATTATCTGATTGGCACAAAAATATGTCATAAATTATTAGGGTTGAAATATATTTAAAAAATATTTATACAGTGAAACCACTAAATACCGGATACTTTTGGTTGCCAAAATTTTGTCTGCTATTTGGAGGTGCCCACCTAACCACTATATAGAGGGTGTCAATTTGTTGTGGGGAATGAAGTATATTCTGTATATCAATTAAAAAACGACATGTATTTAATGTATAATAATGAAATATTTTATTTAGTATTTATTATTTAAAATTTATGAAAAGGTAAATAAAAATAATTTTAAGGTAAAAACTAACATTTTTTGAAAAAATCTGTTATTAATAGTTTGTTTAAGACCTTGACTTATAATCATTAAACTAGTTTAATAATAATATTATTATATAGTACAGTAATGAGTAAAAGTATGTACGTTATAATACAAATATACAATTACGATAAAATGTATCAAACTCTAGCCATAAAAGTGTCTGTTATTTAGAGTGTCTCGTAATTAGAGGTTTTCCTATAGATAAGTTATGAAAATTTCTCCGTTCCCAAAAATACGTCGGCTATTTAGCGGTGTTTGTTAAGGGAGGTTTCACTGTAATAGAAAAAAATTGTATGTGGATTGTACTAACCATTGACAATTGGGAATGGTTTTTGCAATGCATAAAAGTATAGTACTTGCCTTAAAAGACTTCAAATATATTAACCCAAGAATAACCTTACTGACAATAGAAAAAATAAAATAGTAAACAGCATTTTCAGATATGAAAAATGAAAATATGCCATAAACATGTTAGAAGAAATCGAAGGAGATCATGAAAGAAACAGAGCTTAACTGTTATATCAGAAAATGAATGCCATTATAGTTGGATATAGAAAACAAGAGAATATTGTAAAAATAATGATGGAATATTAATCACAGGACAACAAGATATTTTAGAGAAATGAAAGGAGTATTTTTGACAGCTACTTAATTGCGAGGATCTTATAGAGACATTTATGTGGACGGAAGTAGAACCTAATTTAAATGAGTACCTACCTCCCTCTAAGAGATGAAATAATGGGACAAAGTAAAAGACTTAAAAATTATAAACCTTCGCGAGAAGATAGGATCCAAAGTGAAATATTGAAAAATTTGGATGAAGTGTCGAAAGTGTCAAAAATACAAAAGATAATAGAAATGGTCTATTAGAAGAGTAAAAACTTCCAGAGAATTGGGGTATTGTGTTGGTATGCTCTATACATAAAAAGGATAATCCATATAAATGCAATAATTACAGGAGCTTTACTCAAAACAGCATAAATTATTGGCATACTGCAGCGTCTTGGATAGAATCAAAGAACAGGTAGATAGAATTAAACTAATTTTTGAAGAAATACTGGGGAATTATCATCAGGGAGGTTTCAGGCTGAACAAGTCTATCATTGACCACATTTTTATTATAAAACATATTTAAAAAATTACAGGAATACAATACAGATATGTACATACTGTTTGTTGATTTCAAGAAGGCCTATAATTCTATATGTAGACCTAGTCTAATTCAATTTCCCCCAAAAATTGATAAACCTTGTTAATGCTAGTATGGAAAAAATAGAGATAAAAATTAAAGTAGTGTGCTCAGCCTTGCAGTCGATTAATCACTGAGCTAAGACAAGAAGATGCGCTTTCTCCAGTACTATGGTAATTGAACAATACTATGGTAATGGAAAAAGTGGTTAGAGGTATGAATATATCTGAAGGTTTTGCTCTAAGGCAACACACAATACGCCTCCTGGCAGTAGCGGATTCAAGGGGGGCCCGAGAGGCCCAGGCCCCTCTTGGTTGTTATATTATATTCATAGTTAATGATTGTAAGTCGTCGTTATAGTGGTCGTTGCGATAATGTTGACTGCAATCTTATCTGTAATTTATTGTTTATGTTCATTGTTCATTGTTCAATAACTTATACTATTATTTACTTGAAGGCCTTACATCAAATCCTAAATATTGTACTTAAAGAATTATACATTTTTGGACCCCCTCCAAAAAAAATCTTAGATCCGCCACTGCCTCCTGGCTTATGCGGATGGTATTGCTCTTTTACACCATAACAGTGGCGCCCAAAGGGGAGTCAGGGTGGTTAAATTGAACCAGGTAAATTAGGAGGTGGTGCCTTCCTCGTGATTTGTGTGTCCTAAATTATGATTTTATATGTCATATAATTTGAATATTATCAAATTATAATATATAGTAATTAATTTATTCAAAATAAATAAGGATTGAATGTTGAAAATGAGTGGGTGGGTGGGTGAGTGGTGTTTTTAAACTATTTGAACCACATATTTCAAAAGAGATGGGCGCCACTGCAGCATAATATGGAGACTGTGAAGCAACACTGTAAGAAACTGATGGAAGTCATGAATAAAGTTGGCCATTAATGATAAAAAAAACTGATTGTATGAAACTCAGCTGAAGGGACATGGAAATCCACTATGGAGAGATCTGAGAAGTAGAAGGACATATCTTTTATAGAGTGCTACAGTTTAAATAATTAGAAGTCATTTTAATTTAAGACAGTGAGATGAAAACAATGGTGTCAAAAAGAATACAAGAGGTAAATAAATGTTATTTTGGAGTTGGGACCTTCTTAAGATCCAGAACCATATCTAAAAATCTAAAAATTAAAATATATAAAACTGATACGACCTGTCATCTTATACGGCTCTGAGGAAAATTGAAGAATTGAAACTAGAAACCTTTGAAAGGAAAGTACTAAGGCGAATATATGGCCTGTGTTAAGATTTATAAAGTGGTGAATGGAAAAGACAATACAATGAATAACTCATAAATTTGTTCTAATAGGTATGTGTTACAAAGGAAATCAGGAAAAGAAAATTGACGTGGGCTGGGTATGCCTAGAAGAAAAATGATGCCACGATAACAACAGTAATTGGAGAAGATCCAAAAGGAAATAGACTGGAAAGATAGGTTATGCCTATTGCCTAAGATGGGAAGATTGTGTGAGGATTAATGTAAAAGCGATAGTTTAAGAACCAATTAGAGGGTGGTAACCAAAGACAGAGAGAGATGGAGATGAGTGTTTTTTATGGGATAGTATTAAAAACTCGAAAAAAAAAAATTATATTTGTAAAAATTAGTTATAGACAGTATTTCGTAAATAATTTATTATATTATTATAGTTGTCAACAATATCTGATATTTGATCAGGCATGTCCCTTTTTACTTTTTCTTTGAGTGGAATAGTACCTATCTGCTATGCTTAATTTTCATGTCATTTAGGCTTTATTCTTTTAAATAGCTTTATTAAATTTCCATAGTATTGGTTGAAATGAACCAAAACTCCTATGCTACTCTCAATTGAATTGTTGGTTCTTGGCATACCAATTTCGTTGCATTGTAACAATTCCTTAATTAATGAAAATCTATAATTTCGTCTATTTGGATGGCTGATTCATTTGTTTTCAAAATAACTGATAAGTGGCTTTAAAATACCATTAATCATCATTATCTAGATAATATAAACTTGCCTATACATTTTGTGAATATATTATATGCACAATAAAATATAAAATAAGGTGTATAAGCACATGTATGAAGTACAATTGAATACCACTATTAATAGTCAAATAATGGTGATATCTACACATTTTTATGTTACCTGTTGGTGGTATATCTCATCCTATCATCACCATAACTTGTAACAAAATCTTTATAACTAACATCTAATTTTTCGAATGATTATTATAAATTGGAGCTGTGTCATTATGGTAATTATACCGTGGCTTGGTATACAAATATTTTCTGTTTTCGGTTTTCACTGTTATGATTGTTATGATATACATTTTGCATAATCAGTGAAATTACTTAATTTTAAACTTTAATGTAATAAATGGACATGCCAAATTAAGAGATGTAAATACTTATTATCTCTCTTTGTTTTTTCGTTACTTTAATTTTTGAAAGAGATAAATATTTTTAAAGTTATAATCATTCAATACTTATAATAAATAAGTATCCCCTTCTAAATAAAAGAAATAATAATGTAAGATAGGTTGGACCTGGCAGTGGATGTATAAAGAAAGTTATAAAAAAAAACACAAAATATTATTAAACGGACCAACAATTTATTAAACGTTTCGAGACGCGAGACACCAATCAACTACCTTTACTTATCACGGACTATATTCGTCACTCTTACGACTGTAATTGAGTGGATTTTTAATCATATCGATATCGCGTATTAATAATAATATAATAACGATTACGTACAATTTACCTCAATAATAATAAAAAAAACTGCCGAGAGATGTTTTAATTTTTAATTTTGATAAGTTATTTTACTCTGAAGTTAAAAGTTAAACTGTATTGATTATACAAATTGTGTATTTTTTATGACACACATTACAAGAAGACAAAACTTAGATGTAGATGTAGTGAGTTGTTTAATTGTGAATGTAATACGTATATAGTATTAAAGTGTTTAAAAGCATTCATTAAAAAAACAATGATTGTCAGTGATATAAATTGATTCAAATTATATTAAAATAATTCTGAGTGATCAGTGAAGTATATTAATAGACGTAGTTAGAAGCAAGTTTAAAATTTGTTTATTCTTATTACTCTAAATATGTAGATAAGAACTTTGATACAAATAGTATTTAAAAAACTTAATTTCTAATATTTTTTTAATGTGTGATGAAAAACTCTTATTAATATCTTTAAGTTTCATTATATTTTTTTTTATCTAAAGGTTTAATTAATCTTGCTGACTTATTGATAATTTTTTTATTTTTGCATAATTTTCAGGTAAAGTGAAAGATATCAAAGGGCAAGTTTTTCCAGATTCATTGCATTTGAAGCAATATGAGAACAAGTAAGTATATATTTAAAATTTTTAAATATGTGTGTTTTATATATATATATTTTTATTGTACTATTCATTGTATTCTTACATTTCAGGCTTTTTATGGTTCGATATAATGAAGATCCGTGTTTAAATTTAAATGGTCCTGAACGTAAGTTTCAGAATTGTAATTTTTGTACTACTGTTGGTTATATAAATATTTTCAGGCAAATTTCGTTTAATAGTAAATTTCAGCTGGGGAAAAGTTTTAATTTAAATTCTATGCAGCAGATGTTTGTACTATGAAAAAATTTACAATATGTAGTATAAAACTCAGAGTATGGTAGTGATATTTTCTGTCAATAATTGGAATTGGTTTAATTGGAATATCTACACAATATTATAGAATTTGAACTATTTAAAATAATTTTTAAAATTTAAACTACTACAAGTCTTTGCGCTCTTATTTACCAAAACCCCTAACACCTTTAAATGTCTAAAAATTTCTCTGTAACACCCGATTAACCCAAATAGTCTGGAGTGACATAGAACCCAAATTAACCAAAACCCATAAGAAAAGGTTTTAACCTGATAAATTGTTATTAAAAAATAATGTCACCCCTTATTTTAGTCATATGTTTAATGAGCATAATTTTTCTGCTAGGAACACATACAATATCGCATTATCGCGCACCAGGCGCCTATATATAGGTTTCCTTAGAAAAGGATTCACTGGATTATTGAATATTTTTTTTTATTACAATTCATTGTTTGTCTATGAAAAAATGTAATGAAATACACCAATGTTTATTAATTTAAATTTATCGTTACATTTCAAATTAATATTTGCAAATAATTTGTTAATTGTTATTACAATTAATAATTAAAATTTGATTTTGAATTTCCATTTTTTATTATTATTTCAATATATTAATTTATTGCAATATCTATTTAGATGAATAAAATGCGTTTCTGCAATGTAATTAATGTTGTTTGAAATTTGGCGCCGATTCCGAAAAGATGATTGATTATTTCATATTTTTTAATGCGTTTTTCGAAGTCGTTTTTTTTTCTAAAAATTGTTTATTGGTCTCTCTTTTCTAGTTAAATTTTTTGAGCAAATCATACTGAAATGGTGGAACAAACATTGTCGTTTACTATTTCTGTTGACCAGCATGGATTCTTTCCTGGGCGTCTAACAATTACCAGTGACGTTAACTTTACTTATTTTGTTTATGAAGCATTTAAATTAAAGCGGCAGGTAAATTAATTTATACAGACTTCTTAATTTTTGGTTCAATCGACCATGGTAGTATGGTACATTGATTTATATTCTGGATCACTTAGAAGTTGGTGATTCATTTTTATCTTGGGTGAGTTCGTATTTGAGTGAAAAAGATAAAAATGAAAAAAATATTTAATTTGTTAATCTTTTCGGTAAAACTTTGAATCGTTTTCATGTATCATCTAGAGTTCCTAGTCACTTATGGCCTTTTTTATTTAATATTTTTTCTAAATACCATGTATTCTGTAGTTTCCCATGGCCGAATCTTGCTTTTTGCTGATGATGCCAATTGCCAAGGTATTTTATGCTATATCGATTCATGATAATTGTTATTGTTTGAGCAGGAAATTATTATTTATTATAACAAATTTGAACGCTCGCACCTTATGGGTGGTTTTTTTGTTATTTTTTTATTTCGTATGGCTTTTAACACAAATCAACTTAACTATCAAACTCTAACTAAAATATAAAGTAAAACAATACAAAACATGATATAGATATAACTTAAAATAGAACTATAGTTAGTCAAAAATCATAAATATTCAAGGTGAGTCGTTCTTGCGATGTGGGTTCATTGACAGATGTCGAGGTTCGTAATCCAGGTGATTGCTTCGGGCGTCACTGCATGCAAGCCTTCAAAACCTTGATTGAATTTTCTACCTTGGCAATCGACTACTATATGATTTATTGTTTGTTCCCCATTTCCGCAGTCACATACAGGGTTATCTTGGAACCCCCACTTATGTAGGAGGTAACCACACCGACCATGACCTGTTCGCAGTCTATTTAACATGGACCAGGTACAACGAGGGAGATTCATTCCTAGAACTCCATTATTAGGGTCACATAGTAGCTTTCTATTTGGTGCTGTAAAGCTTGCCCATTCTTTTCGCCATGCCTCAGCGCCATCAAACTCTAAACTTATCAGTGTTCTGGCGTACTCAACTGGTGGACTCCTGGATTTTAATCGTTGATTAGGTGTTTGAAGCATCATCTGATATAAAAGTGAACGCTTGTAATCTACAGACTTCTTAATGGTTTTTACAAGTGCATCTTTCCTACGAATGTGTGGCGGTTTAATGTTTACCAGTGCCGGTAGCCATTGCAGTGGTGTAGATTTAACTGTCCCGCTTATTACTCTCATTACGCTATTGAGCTGCATATCTATTTTGCCTACATGTGTGCTGTTACACCAAACTTGGGACCCATACTCTGCTGTACTATAAACTAGACTCAATGCCGCTACCCGTAAGGTCTTAGCATCTGCGCCCCAGCCTGTTCCAGTAAGCATTTGTACCAGGTTAATCCGGGACCGGATCTTTTTACTGAGGTTACTTAAATGCTCATTAAATGTGAGCGAACGGTCTAGCGTTATACCCAAATATTTAGGGAGAGAATTATGCTTTACACTTATTCCGTCAAATTCAACCTCAAGTTTGTCATAAGCTTGTTTGTTGTTGAGGTGAAATGCACAAACCTCTGTTTTCCTAGGGTTTGGCTTTAGATGCCAATTGCGGAAATACGTGTTCATTAACTCTAGGTCTTTGGTTAGGATTGCACTGCCATCTTTTAGATCTTTACACTGGAACGCTATTGCTATGTCATCCGCAAATTGGAACTTAAGCCCTTCTGTCATTGGGATATCGTGCATGTATAGATTGAACAATGTTGGGGCTAGGACTGATCCTTGAGGGAGCCCATTATTCACTGTCCTCCACCTGCTCCCTTTATTACCCAGGTAAACTTGGAAACGTCGGTTTGCAAGGATTCCTTCCAAGAACGCCACTAACTTACTACAATTGATTACCTTACTAAACTTATACAGCAATCCATGTCTCCAGACCGTGTCATAAGCAGCAGAGAGGTCAATGAAGGCTGCGCTGGTTTTTAACTTCTTCTGGAAGCCAGCTTCAATTAGTGTTGTTAAGGCGAGAACCTGTTCTTCGCAACTTCTGTTGTTTCTGAAGCCCGCTTGTTCTACCGGAATAATCTCGTCAATATGAGGCTGTATTCTCTCCAGGATGAGTCTCTCCAGGATCTTGTAAGGGATGTTTAGCAGTGAAATTGGGCGGTAATCTGCAGCCTCGGTTCCTAACTTTCCCGGCTTTAGGAGTGCGATTACTTTAGCCCTTTTGAACTATTTTGGAATGTTTGCTGTGTCTAGTATGTCACTGTAGAATCTAGCTAGCCACTCCCGTACTCTGGGACCAGCGTGTTTGATGAATTCGGGGTATATCCCATCAAAACCAGCTGCCTTATTTAATTTGGTTTTGCTTAAGGCTTTATTAATCTCATCGAGCGTGAAGGGTGCACCAATCATAGTATGTTGTTGTAGTTTTTTCTTTTGACGCCTAAGCTCTGCTCTTATGGTCCTACTGTGATCCTTGCATGATTGAGTTTTGCCCACCTTGATAAGTCTCGATGCCACCTCATTTGGACTCAGAATTACTTGATTCATCTTGTTATGGCTATGGTCTCCTAGTCTTTTCATCAGGCCCCACGCTTTATGACTCGAGTGTGTGAAGTCTAATTTCGCAGTAGTTTCACTCCATCTCTGCTTCCTTATAGCATTTAACCTACCAATGAGATCGTCTGCTATTGTGCTGTTATTATTTTCCTGAAAATCTTCAAATAATTTTGTACAATCTTCATCCCAGCCAGGTATGTAACGTTTCCTAAAGCCCCTAGGAATGTATTTTCTCGCCACCGATTGGATGGCTCCCACAAATCGATCGTAAGAACTAGCTTTAGGCGGAATCCAAGAGATTAAGTGATCTAGTTCGTTTCCATAATCGACCCAGTTAGCCTTCCTAAAATTCCAACGTGGTTTAGGTAAGGATCGTATCAATGGGATTTGAAGTCCGTAGTTCAGCAATATCGGCCGGTGCTGACTATGTGGAAAATTACCCAGGATATGTCTCGTTACCATAGTATTGTCGCTTAAGGAGTTCCTAGAAGCAATGCTTAAGTCCGGCGTATAGTCTTTTAACCACCTTGCTGACCGAAAAGTACCCCTATCTTTGGCGCTATATACGAGTTTCATGTTGTGCAGGACCATCCATTCCTGAAGTTTATTTCCATTGACATCATTTTGGTCGTACCCCCATTCCAGGTTGTGGCTATTAAAATCGCCTACGTATAAGGCAGGGTGATCGAATGTTTTAATTGGGGAGGACTTCCATTGAGTGTTAGGTGGCTTATATATATTAGTGACGGTCACAGTCCCTATGAGGGCTGCCAGTACGTGAATATCATCTTGGTTATCTTCGAAAATAATCCGGCATGTATCTATATCATCTTTAATGTAAGTGGCCACACCGTATTGTTTGTGGTGTATCGCTCCGAGTAGCAGGTAGCCTTGTATGAATCCCCTTTTTCCTATATCCTCATCGTCTGCTGTGTGGGTTTCTTGCAATGCGATTACATCGACCCTTTCTTTATCCATGATTTTTGACAAAACTTCACATTTTGATTTTGAAATTCCTTCAATATTGAAATGGCACACCCTAAGGTCGCCACCAATACTTAGCGTTAGATGGTCCTTAAAAGGACCGTTTTTATTTGTCATCGCTGACAATGGCGTTGATTTGGGTTGCTGGGTATCAGCGCCTAGTGGTGGTATTGATGCGTTAGTTTAATGTTTAAGTCACATATAACTGAACCCATGCAGGGAGGGCTACGAGCAAGCTACCACCATCCTCCCCTCTTTTTGTTATTAATTAATTATAAGTAGATTATAATACAATTTATGAATATACACTATACAACAAAAGAGTTACAGATAATACAGTGTAAAGGCGTAATTATTAATTAACATTTATGAAATTATTTGCTATGCTTTGAACACTGGATCAGGCATTCTCACTACTTATCACCATTTTACGTGTCGGCGGACTGACTTGTCATGCTGGCTGTAATTGTACCTTGTATCCAACATACGGCTAAATAGTTTTTGAATTATGCAATGATTATTTTATCTTATTGATGATACCCAACAATTATTCTGTAATCCTCCAATATATTTTACAGAAATTTATATCCTTATACAATTCGGTCGGGTTATTACTTAATATTGAAAAAGTGTGAAGTTATATTCTTTTATCGTATTTATACCATGTTTAGTTTCTATTACACACTAAATGAAATTCTCTCTAGAACAGCGGTTCCCAACCTTTTTGAGACCATTACCATTGATTAAATATACATAGATAGCTCACGTTAATGCGCGAAATGGAAACACATAAATTTAATAGCAAAATCTAACAATAGATGGCGTGTAGTGTAACGATTAAATAATAATTATTGAAAATTGAAATTATTGTTTGTCGTTTACGATCTTTCGATAATAAATATACGGGTTTGTCAGGTTTGGACTTTGAACATTATTCTGAGTAAAAATCTGAGATAAGAAAAATATTAAGTATTGTGATATCTAATGTTTGGATTTATTTTATACTTTTATGGGTTTACGGTTTATCACTTATCATTTATCACAATAGTATAATAATAATACATAGAGTAATATTATTCTATGGTGATAGTACAGAATTTATTCTGTAGTGATAATTTAGATATCAGCTGATATTACAACACCTAGCGCATTCTAATTTCGAGTTCCCTCATCATTATTTTTGGGCTCCCATTTTCTCGATTTTTCGTATCTCATTTTTAGCATTACGTAGGCTATCTATGTATATTTAATCAATGCCATTACCCATAAATCGGGGTACATATTAGCAATTACCCCCTCCCCCCAACTAAAAAAAGTTTAAGTTTAAAAATTAAAAAAAAATCAAAAATGGAATTTACCGAAATTACTATAACCGTATCCAACAATATTATAATATTACGTCGTTAGTCACACCTTGGTATTTTCGACCGCGTTATAATAAAAATAAAAATTAGGTAGTCTCATCTTTACCTCTCAGAAAATCCCGTTTTACCCCTTGGGGGGTAATTACCCTCAGGTTGGGAACCGCTGCTCTAGAACATGTGAACCAAGTGAAGGATTTGGGAATTTTTTTTTTGTTCCTTCACTGGATTTTTTGGTCTCATAGAAAATACGATTAGTAAAGCTTTATGTGTTCTTGGTTTTATTAGGCGACACCATAGGTGCAATTTGGGGGGTGCTAAGCAGTAAGCACCCCCAAATTTTATATTAGCACCCCCAAATTTCACATTAGCACCTCCAAATTTTTAATTGCGTCATCGAATTTTTACTTCTTTTAAAATTTAGTACCCCCATAAATTTAATCCAAATTGCTCCTATGGGCGACACTGGTTTAAATTTGATTTTCCTGAATGTTTTTCTTCACTATATTCTGGCTTCTTAGTCTTAATGGTTTTAGAATATGGTGCAGTGGTCTGGTCACCATATACAGTAATCAATATATGACGGGTTAACCATGTCCAAAATCGGTTCCTGAGATTTGCTGGTTATAGGTTAAATATTGCTCACCCGACCTATGATTATAAGACTGTTAGTTAATTTCTTAGAATTGATTCTCTTGAAAAAAACAAAGAAGTTTGGGATTACTTAAACGACTCAACATCTGTTGAGTACCAGACTTTAGGGCTGCTTTAATTTATCACATTGTTGTACTAATTTTTTATAAAATGCATTTCTTACATAATGCATTATTTGTTTTATTTTTGCTTTTTATTACTATCATCATTGTTATAGTTTTTTTTCATTATTACTAGTATTACTCTTATCATTATTTATGTTTCAAAAAAAGCTGATTGGCGTTAATATATTAAATAAATAAATATATTGAACTTCTATGTATTTTTTGTTTTTCACTCATAAATTAATTTACTTTAATAATTAATGACTTAACATAATTAAAACTTAAAAGCACCAACATTTTTTTAATGTATATTTTGGAATTAGCCATATTTATTATTATTTTTAAAAATATGATACAATTTTAATTTTTTGATTTTAAGTCCTTTAAAATTAAATTTAAAATATGTTTATTGAAGCGCAAAAGTATTATAATTATTTAAAAAAAAACTATAAATGTTAAATTTTAAATGGAACAAAATTGTAGCATTTGTCAAACCTCCGTGATATACCTATATAAATAAATTTATATTGTATTTGTATACATTATATTATACCTGTATTACTCTTTTACAAATTGACAATGAATGACAATTACAGTTTTATTTCGTTATTTTAAGTAACCTAAATAATAAAGGGTTTGAAAGCCCATAAAAATAATTTTAATTTTAATAGCAGTTTTCAAATATTCGATTATATAAAACATCTAAAAATCGAAACCAAAATAAAGCATTTAAATACAAAGTACCAATTTAACATTATGTATTATTTATTAATATTTAGAAAACAAATTTATATGTACTTAAAATACAAAAATATGTACATAAATATTGAAGTATAATTTATAAAATCTGTGGAAAAAACATAATATGTGGGAGAAAAACTTTGTATAACAAATTGATGAAAAATACGTTAATTATATAAAATAAAATGTGAGAGGTGTCGTGGGACACCCTGTAAGAGTGAAGCTCTCAACTAATTCAATATTAATTCTGTTGTGATATTGGTAGCATATTATAATAAATGAAAGAGTGGGGCGCACGATATAGTACACTTGTCTAGTGACAGATTTAAAAGTTTCACAGAGAGGCGTCCGATTACATTTTTTGCCAGTTAACTCTCCGCAGGACCTCGGTAAAAGAGCTTCACTCCAAAATGTACAAATTAAGTAAATGTAATTTTAGCATTGAATAATAAATTGTTTTTTTTTAAATGCTTAAATGTAAAATGTCGCCTATTAGGTCTTAAAATATTTTTAAAATAGTTAAATAAACGTTTAATGTCAATTGATGTAATCAGTCCATATTTGAATTGCATATCTGCAGGCGATATTCCAAATTATTCAAAGGATGTCTGAAATTATTTCGATATGCGTAAAAGTGATGTCTGCTCTAATAAGGTTTCAAAAATACGTTTAGACAATGAAACATCAAAATGCGCACAAATTAGTGAAATATATAAAAATATATGTGTGCCAATATATGTAAAATAAAATTGGCATCTAAATAAGAAGATTGGTTTTAATTGTGGACATTTCTTTTATTCTAATAAAAATATGCATTTACATATAAATCCGTTCCCTACCAATATACTAATTAATTTAGTGATTTTAATCGTTTAAGTATATTTATAGTATGTATTCTTATCTTAATTTATATACTAACTTGCAGTTTAAATTTCATAAAAAGATTAATTAATATTAAAAAGAAATTTTTAGCAACATTTTATTAATGTAAGCCATTATGATTTTGTTTTAAAAATTGTTCTAAATAATGAAATTAAAATTTTGGGTGAAGTTAAGAATGATGAAATATGAAATGTTATTACTGTTATTAGGCTTCTGTGATTGTATATACGTTTTAAAATAATGAGATATCCTGAGTCAATATATTACAAATTCCAACAAAATAACATTATAATATTTTTCAGTTATTAGCAATTTATTTTAATAAAATATCAAAGTTTAATTAAAATATTTGAGTTTTTTTTATTGATCTGAATAGAAAACAAAGTTAAATTATTTTTGACCTCTAATCTCCAATTAATTTTATATATTTTAGATTTACATTGAAAGTACTTTTTTTTCTAGCTCAACCACAAAGAAATCATGTTTATCACATCACGTTCCCACCAGAGTGGAAAACTATCGATATCATCAACGTATTAAGTCCTTTCAGTGAGTTCCATAATTCCTTAAAAAAATAAGTATTAATGTAATATTTTATTTTTACTTTATTGTTTACAGCTAATGTATTTATTAAGTACATAAATGATACATCTGCTTGGATAGCATTGAAAAATGAGGACCAAGCAAAATCGATGACTAGAATTTTACCAAAAGTACAAGCGTTTAACCCAAAAATTGTATTGTTACCTTGGTCTGTTTACTACAAAAATAAAAATACTGCAGCAACCAAGAGGAAGATTGAATCTGTATTACCTCCGAAAAGTGAAATAGATTCATCAGTAATAATTAAAGACGAATGTGTTGGAGGGCAAACACCAGAAAAAGTACCTCGTATTTCAAAAGGGTAATTATTTTGTAATTTTCAGAAATTTAAAAATTCATACTGAAAATGTAATATATTTGTATATATATATATATTTTTTTTTTTAAATTATATAGGCAAAGAGTGTCAAAAGGAGGAAACATTAGTCCGATATTAGAAAGAGATGAATCTATTGAGATAGGTAATGTTTTTATCAGTTTATAAAATCCTAACAAAAAGACTTTGAAAACTTTATGTAAAAAAAAATCTCTAATTAAATAAAGTTCTAATAGATGCTTTATAACTAAAAAGGTATTTCAATATCAATTAAATTTCATGTAATTATACATCTGAAATTATGTTTAAATTGGTCGAGTTATGACTAGAAAACAGATATTTAAGTTTTTACGTGTATTTATTGACTTTATGCGCTCAGGTGGATAAAAAAAATTTATTTTGGGGATTAGAGAATATTTAGCATATTTTACGTCTGAAATTTTTTTTTAGCTTGGATTTTGAAATAACTATACGACCTATTTGCACTATAATTTTGAAATTTAATTTATAAATATTAGTAACATTAATGTTATAAGACGGGTTGTGAAGCTTCGTACTCGACGTGATAATGTAGGAAAATAAAGTAACAGACACAAGTTCTAATTGATTTTATGTTTCTTACTTACAAAAAACTCAAATATACAATAGTTATAATAGTTATATTACTTATTACACTTATGACTAGTTTTTAACCACTCCCCCTCCCCCCGATGGTTATTCTTAATGCTACTCATATACTTAATTAGAACAATCCCGTCCATACATTAATGCATATTTTCTATTTTAATATAACATTATTATTTTATCATTACAATTGTTTAATAAATAGTGTCTTACTCAAACATTCTAAAAATGTTTATAATAATAATATATAACATTAATAAACAGTATAATTATTTTAGGATACATACCTATAATAATGAAATCAATTTTTCTATAGTTTATTAAATATTAATAATTATTTTTTATACATAATGAACATCTAACATAATAAATACAAATTAACAATTAATATGATTAACATAAGTATTTTAACAAACATAAAAACCCTTGTGAAGAGTAGTGTACTGTATTGTAAAGTTATATACGTGGCAGTGTGCCCACATTATTATACCTCCCTTCCTAAAATCTTAACTCCATTTTAAGAAGAAAAATGTTGAAATGGAACCAATTTTCTGATGTAAAAAAAAATTAGCTTCTTTACTTATGGTTTTTGCCACACTCCATTTCGTATATATAATTTAATACTTTTTTCTTTATGCGATATGGACCACTTCTGATCTCATCTGGTTTATTTCTATTCATTTTATTACTATTTTCAATATACACTAAATCGTTTTCTTGAAATGTGTGTTGTTTTCTAGTTTTATCAACTCTTTTTTTTTATTTTTTTCGAAATTGTTCATTGAATTGATTTCTGCTTTTTCTCTGTATTTTTTTAAATTATTTTCTTTTTTAAGTTCAACAGGTATAATCTCTGATTCTAAGCTAAATAATAGATATGATGGCCCAAATTTTGTCACACTATGAGTTCTTCTTATTGCATTTCTCTATACAGTCAGCTGCTAACTGAAACCATGCTCTTTTCACCCCATTATTGATTTTACAAAGTATTCTATTTACTAAAGTCTAATTCAATCTCTCCATTTAAACTATTGGATTCGGAACAATAGACAACAAAGTCAAAAATATTGACTCAACAACTTGTTGCAACAGACATAAAAATTAATGTGATATTCGTATTTCGCAAATATTCTTTGATTTCTTTACAATTGAATCGGTCATTTCAAAAACAACATAAGTCAAATAAGTTGTATATTATTTTAGTTAAATATAGTCAAAGATAGTCAATTTAAAACCACAAATTATAAATGTCATAAACCTTAAAAATAAATGTGTAAAGAGGTAAAAGTACAAAAAAAGTTAAATTTCTGGAGTTACGAAGTTATTTGTGGTTTGTATAAAATTTCAATTTGATGACTTATGTTGTTTTTGAAATGACCGATTCAATTGATATCAGTATATTGGTTTGCTAAGACTATCTTTATTTTGTGTTGTTTGGTTACAGAATCAGTTAATTTAATAAAATTTCTTGCACTTTGACCTTTAGAAGTTGAAATAAACGCATATCTGTAAAAGTGATCTGCTAAGGTATGCAAATACCTCTTAGTATCTCTTAGAAGACTTATTACTACCAATTACCAAGGCCTCCAATAGAATCAATGGACATAATTTCTAAAGGTGCTATCTCTGGTTTTAATTGTGAAAGTAAGCCAGTTTGTCTGCTTTTTCTTGATTTATTCTTCATACATACTTCACATTCACTGCAAATTTGACGAATTAGTTTATCCATATTTTTAAAGTAATAATAAGGCCTTAATTTTTCATTCAAATAACTAGCACCAATATTGCCATAATATTATCTGAATTAGTGGAAAACTGAATTCACAACAAATAAAATTTTTTTGTCTATTTTTGAGATTTTTAAAACTAATATTTTGTCTTTCTATAACTTTTTAATTTCCTTCTTACTTGACTGTATTAAATTAATAACCCTGTTTTTTTAAATTATCTAAACTACTTATCATTGAAATAATATAACTTTTTCAACTTTTTTTTTTTACATGTAAATTGAAAAATTTGTGAGATCTTATGTTTATTTTAGATTTTAAGAGGAGCAAGAAGTCTATTGGTTTTACAAAGCTGTTTTTTTATGTCTGTACCCAAAAATTCTACTAGAAGGAGTGCTCTGATCTTTATAGTCACAGTTTGTTTCCGGTAGCAAATTGCATCTAGTTGGTAGGTACTTTAGAGAGGTCATTTTTTGATTTTCTCAAAAGCGCCTAAAAATGGAACTCAAAAATTACATAAAAACGGTAAAAACGCGATTTCGTCAAAATCAAAAATTATTTCTTCGTAATTTTGAAACTAATGGGTATTGAAATTTGAAATATTCATAAAATATGTAACTATTTATTATACTAAGGAAAAAATTTTCGAAAACTTTCTTTTAATTTTGGACTATTTATAGCAATTATAGGTTTTGAGGTAGGTATTTAATTTATAAAAAGAGTTAGTTTTTTATTTTTGTTATACCTGTATATCTAAAATATTACATCGAAGCTCCGCGTAGAATTGTTTTATCAAATGCAATGATTTATCATTGCTTTCAAATTTATAGTGATAACAATACACTTCAAGATTTTTATCCAAGTAATTCACTTAAGCGACATTCACAACACACCGCGGCTCGTTACCCTTTTTAAATAATCTATATATATAAAAATGGAGCCAAAAATGTATAACAATTCATCAATTGAGAACGGCTGGGCCGATTTGGCTCAAATTTTTTTAATTGTTCGTAATTGCCAGGAGAAGGTTTTTACGGAAAATTTTTTGGAAAAACCCTTTTAAAAATTTTTTGATGATTGTTTTTTTTGGCAAAACAACGTTTGCCGTGTCAGCTAGTATAATATAATATAATACTACCATGTGCAGTAATGAGTTTTGTTAATGGTTTTTGCTTTAATATGTATGTAGTAGGCAGGCTCGTAAACAAAATTAAATTTCGGGGGAGGGGGGAGGGGGCTTACATAAAAAACCATCGCACTTACATATTATAACCGTTCAAATACCGAACACAGACTAAAACTATTAAACTAAACGATCGGCATTAAAATATATTATGTACATTACAGCATTGATTTTATAATATACTGGGGGTCTATTCTCGAAAGTAACGTACGAAACGTATACGACCAAAGCGTACGTAAGCCGCCATTTTTACGTATTATATCAAAAATTCGTATTCTTGAATTTTTATCGAGTAATACATTGACGTAAATATTCGTAGTCTTCTTACGTCTGCCTATAAACCATTCGAAGATAGTGTACGTACGTTTTATTATCAAAACACTTATTTTGGTCACATAAATCGCGTGTAAAGCGTTTTAATTAAACAATTTTCTTATACCGTTTGTGGATTTTACGTCCAAAACGCTCCAAATAACAAATCAATTTGATATTACGGCGTGTAAAGCGATAATCGCGCCGCACTCTGCACACACGCGTGTACCTGTGTGGCCATCGACATTTACATTCCCATACTTGTTGATAACGTGCGCTACACGCTCAAAACGCATCGCACGTAAAAATCGCGTTCTGTCTGGCAGTAGTCTTACTCTAAACCTGTTAAAAATAAAACGATGGCTTTGGAAGAATTTGAACAACTAATAGCTTTAGAAGAATTAGAATTGGCAGAGCTGGAAGCTGTAGAAAATCATCCCCGTCGATTTTACACAGCTCAAAATGTTCTTGAAGGTTACCTAGTGTAATAAATAACTATTTAGTACTTACTTTTTATTGTGTTTGCAAATAACCTGTGTTGAAAGTATCACTCTAACTACAAATTTTTATTTTATTTTTTAATATTTGTCATATTACAGCAACTAATTTTATTTAATACATATAATTACAAATTTAATAAACATAAGATTCGTATTTCGTCGTAATACGCTATAACTGCATGAGCTTAAACGTAGACATAGGTATCTGCAGAAATGTATTTATTGTAAGGTAGCGATATTGTAGTTTTATTTAAGATAAACAAAATAAAAAGGTCATATAAAACTTTGAAAGAATTTTACCACAGATAAGATAAATCTAATATACTACGTTTTTCATAACAGTATTGTCCGTGTTGAAATCATAGGCCGCTGCGATATTATACAAATTAATAAAATGTATAATTACAATAAAAACTACATACAATTCAAAAAAATGTAGTTTGTTATATTTTATTTAACCACCATTCAAAGTTAATAAATACTTTTCTCCACTCAGTCCAAGTCTTCGACGGTCCAATTTCGGAATTTAAAGTAGTGGAAATATTTTCCCATAACTTCTGTCGTTGTTTTACTGTCGACTTCTTGGTATTTTTACCTGACACAAGTTTGGGATTTAATACCAAAAAGTCGACAAGTAACATTTTTTGTCTGTGGGTTGTATTAGGTTTTCTGTTTACTTTCAAATCCATATTCCAAAATGTAATCAACTGTAATTTGAATATTAAAAAAACCAAGACGCGGGAAAATTTCAAATTACTGTTACGCCGGTATACTGCGTGATAACATTTAAAACACAAATCCATGAACATGCACAAATCAATAAAAGATAACAACAAAAGTCGTGATAAAATATGAAAAGTACAGTGTGACCACTCACTTCTGTATTATTTCTTACGTACAAGTTGTTCGCATACGTATGATTCGTGGATATTGTTCGTATGCTGTTCAAGAATACGAGATAATGAATATTGACGAGCAAAGGTATCGAATTGTTCGTGTACGAATTATTACGTATATGTTTGGTCGTCTGTTTCGAGAATAGACCCCCAGATTAACAATTCAATAGGATTTTTTGGTGACCGATCGAATGCGGAAAATAAGATAAAGATTATTGACAAAATGTGAGTTTCCCAGGACTCCAGGTATATTATATACAATATCCAGCGCCACGGTCGTGGCGCGAGCTAAGTAAAAAAAAATAATAGCTACGGCACGAATTATCTCGAAGCAGGAGTTACCCACCCATTTAAACCGTGTAAATATTGGTGTTATTTTTAGTTCGTGATAACTAATTATGTACTGAATCAATTAATACCTAGTTAACGTCAAAATATCAGAAAAATTGTGCACATGATCCTTTTGTAAAAATCATCGAAATCGTGTAATTACAAACGAAGTTATTAAAAAAAAAGTGCGAACATTTTAATGACAAATTATACTGAAATCTGGAATCACGGCGGCCGCTTCTCGCGTTGTCGCGCCTACCGGTCCCCCACTCTACTTTGTTTCGTTCTCGGTACGATTTAATATTATAATAGGTGGGGGTAAACTCGGCGGCCGAGGGCCGAGCGTCGCGCGGCGCGTAGTCATTAGACAATCATCGTTGTTGTTTGTTGCCACGTTTATTTACTACTAAGAAAGAAATTATTGTAAAAACAATATCTTCTCAGCGATGCATATTGCAGTTAATTGCAAAAAAGAGGCGATATCACAACAAAAACACTTCGCCTACAGCTACGTGTAAAAAAACGGCTAAGTAAAAAAAAATCTATCACCAGTTATTTGTTTATTTGATCTCGCCAAGTAAATCGAAAATTTTACTTAGCATCACAAATAATATCACAATTTTATGATGCTAAACACTTACGAGATACATAATAACTGGTGATAGATTTGTTTTTATTTAGCCGTTTTTTTACACGTAGCTGCAGGCGAAGTGTTTTTGTTGTGATAATATGGGTGGGTAATAAATAAAAACGAATGGATGCACTTTGACCTATTCATTCGTAATTATCAATGGTCACAAGATACATGCAAGATACACATCTCACACATGCGTAGTTCTCAGTAATCACCTCAATCATTCAATTATATAAACTTGTATTTCATACCCGACTAATTAAAAAAGAAAAACAGCCAACAGCTAGTAATAAAAATATTTTATAATAATAGATGTATAATTTGACTTAATTTTCAAAGAAATTATTTCGGGGAGGTTAAATCCCAAATCCCCCTTGTATACGTGCCCGGTAATAGGTATAGTAGTCGAAGTGGATCAAAATTAGTGGGGGGATGGAAGCAGTGTTGTCATTTCAAGTTTTAAAAGGGGAACAAAGTTGTGAACGGTCCATATTGTTGAAAAATAAGCAAAAAAAAAAGTAATAAAAAGCTCTTGATGGTAAACTATATTTCTTATGGTTTTGATTGTTTGGGTGTATTGCAGCCATACAAAGCAAACATCTGATAATATTTTAATCGCCTCTTATTAATTGCCGGCGTTCTTCGTCTCCGTTCGTCGGCGATCGTCTTCGTGTGCGCACCGTACTCGCGTTGTTTTTTTTTTGTTGTGTTACCGCACCGTTACCGTTACCGTTACCTGTTATCTATTGTCACCACCGTCGATCACCATCTTGTATACTACCGTTTCACCACCGCTTTTGTCGTCGTTATTGTCACCGTCGTTACCGTTTTCGTTCATTACCGTCGTCGTCGAATTCAAGTCATCGGCACCAAGTTTATATATATATATATATATATATATATATATATATTGTTTATCATTATTTAATTAATATTATAATTGTTTCTCGTGCCCCTATGCTGGCCAGTACTTGAATTGTAGTCCATGTTATTTATTTTACTTTTTTTTTGATTTTTAATAGTAATCCGTTCTTACTGAAATAGTATTATTTGGTTTTTATTTTCTGCTTTTCAATTTTTCCCCTTTAGTTTTTTATACAGTCCATTTATTAATTTTTTACCGAAATTTACGTAACAATGATTAAGTAACGTTTAGATCTATTCAGAGACGTATTTAGGAATTTGGTGCCCGGGTGCTAATGTTTTTCCCCCCCCGAAAAATTTTTCACCGTTTTCGACTACAGAGCGCATCAGAGTTGTTTACCTTCTGGCGGCCACTCACAAGTGTTGAAATGATAATTATTACACTTATAGCTTTACATTTAAAAGGCCTTACTTCTACCACAGAATAAAACAATGCTTCTACAATGAGTTGAACAAAGCTAGTTAAAGAGAAAACACATGACATAGAAGCATCAGTGTTGCCAGTATTTCAATACGTGTTGTTGGTGTAGAGTTTTCAAAAAAATCGTATTTTGCACAAAAAGATCATAAAATACGAGCGTCTAGAGATGGCATATGAACAAGTTTCTTATCAGTTATCATATTGTAATTTCTTATCAATTATCATGTGGCGAGTGCGCATGCGCGTCCGTGATTGCCTCCACGGCTTATGCGACTGCCGCGGCGTGTCCCCGCTGCCTTCTTTCTCTCGCTCACGCTCGCCTCGTGCTGTCGTCGCGTCTTGGACCGAAAACCGCGAAGTTTCTCCGGAACGACAATAAAAAATATTCAACGCGCCGTTTCGCGTTGCAATTATTGTATTACGCATATTTGCGCTCTTGTATGATTTGTAACATTATACATCTTGGTTCTTTAAATAAACGTATCTGTTATTTAATTCTTTTCTTTGGAGTTATATTGACGGTATAACCTCCAAAATCATATTATGAACACAATCACGGACTAAGATTTAACACAAATTGTATTATATACAATTTTCATTTGGGTATACCTATTATATGTTACATAATATTATTAACTGCCGTTTACAACATAATAATTAATAACTAATCCGTGTTGTGTGATTTGTATTACTTTTTAAAGTATTTGTGTACTTTTATTTAAGTTTATTGAAAATTTTAATTTCATTAAAATGAATGTAGTGTTTGCGAAATACTAATTATTACTTGAATAGTTACGATTAAAAAAGTTAAAGTTTACTATTTAAACATAAAAAAAAGAAACGAATGTGAGACACATAACTTGAGTTCTAAGTCTAGGTTTAAAGTGACGTTGGCACCACGCTCCCCACTGACGAACATCACCAGGTGTTAACGTAACGAAATAGTACCGACCAAGACACCACCACCCACCATAAAATTTAGGTGGTTCAAATGAACCACCTGAAGTACGTACTCGGCGCCACTGTATTACGCCATTAATAACAACGTGCAAACAAAATAATATTATGTATGTTATGGAAAAATAATTGTGGATTTCCCACTGATACGTGTTTTACTTTTAAATCTGAATTCTCAAATTCTCAAAAGATCGTATAATTCCGGCCCCATCAGATGGTTTGGTGGGGGATCGTACCAGACCCTAAATTATCGTATTTTCCCACCAAGATCGTACCATCTGGCAACACTGAGGAGCATAGACATATTAACATATTATGGACTGCGCTTTCCAACCCTCCTGCCTACATAACAGTGTCCGCCGGATAAACTATTCCCCTCAGAAGAAAAAATGTAATACATTTCAATTTTTCCATGGAATTTCATAAACCGCTTTACCACAGATTAGATGAATTACCACAGATTTTCATACGAAATGCCTTTCGATGTTTCAATGTTAATGTTACACAGACCATTTTTTTACAACCTTTTTTTTTTTTTGCTTATTTGGATTTTGGCGGGTAGATGGTGGTAAAAATTTGTGTTTGCACCACAATACTTAAAAGTAGTTCGGTGCCACTGAAAATAATAATGCCGCCCCTAAAAAAATGCTGCCCGGGGCGATCGCCCCCTCTAGCCCCCCCCCTAAATACGTCTCTGGATCTACTGAATGTTAACATTTTAGAAAATGACGAAATATGGTAGTTCTTACAAAGAATAAAAAAAAATGTTTCAAAGATATTTTTCTAAAAAATATTAGGCAACTAAATGAGGCCCCGCACACTGGGTCGGATCGGATCGGAAACGTGACGTCGGAACGGAACGGAAATCGAATTGATAGACAAGTATATTATATTGACGGATTCCGAAGCGTTCCGATCGGTCGCGCATGCGCAAAAGCATGCCCAGCGTGGATATTTTTTGTAATTTAACGATAATCAAAATAAATAATGAAAAATTCATTTCCGTTCCGATCCGATCTGGTTTGCGGACAAAATTATTTTCCGTTCCGACGCATTCCGTTCCGATCCGGTGTGCGGAAAGCTTTATACAACTACAAATTATAAAAAAAATACACTTTTAAAAATCGAGGAGGGATGAATAATTTTAAACAAAATAATAGTGGGAGGATGGAATATGCTAACTAAAAGAAGTGGAGGGATGGCATCCTTCATATTCCCCTCACTTCGAATACTGGGTATTTCTATGCAGCAGATGTAAAATCAATGTTTGTAGGTACCTACTTCATAAATGATAAGCCACATGCAGCGACTAAAGAAGATTATAATATAGTGTGTGAGACTATGAGAAATAACCAGCGCGCGAGTCGAGTATATGACAAATACGGACAGTGGGTAGGAATATGGCTTAAGTGGTGTTACGCATCGGGAAGAGACGTTTGTTATACACGTATACCACTTAATTGCATACATCAACCGTCGAGGATACAACATAGTGGGTACAGCCACGATACTGTTACCATCGCGTATTCGCGTCTACTTCGCAAGTGTCCGTTGCTGATTGCTGTACAGTTGGCAAATTTAGATGTATCGTAATATTCATAAAATTAAAATTGTGATCTTTTATTATTCGGTCAGTATTATTATTTAAGTCTGTTTGATATTTACAAAATGCACTTCTACAAACCAGTGGCGCATTTTCAATTTTTATCGGGGGGAGGATTTAGCCGTTATAAATTCGAGAAACATAGGGCCAGTTGTACGCATAGTGTGCGATCGTGCTCCCCATTGGGTCCCTGCGAGTTACCTAAGTAGGTTGTTCCTTGCTTGGACTTTCATTTTAGTTTTGAAACAATGCTCCTTAAATGTCAAAGTCCTATCTAGGGTGACACCTAGATAGACGGGGTAGTCAGTGCTCTGCAGCATTTTTCCTAACCATTCTATATTAAGGCGTTTCTTGGCGTCACGGTTTCGTAGGTGGAAACAACATACCTGTGTTTTATTTGGGTTAGGTTTTAATTGATTACTGTCATAGTAGTTAGTCATGACATTAAGTGCGTGCATTTGTTAGTTTTTTTTCTACATTATCGAAAGTTGTATCTTGAACTGTGATTGCTAGATCGTCTGCATACAGAAAGTTTTCGTGTTTCTCGGAGTTGGCTGGTCATTTGTGTATAAGTTAAAGAGCATTGGAGCTAGCACGCTACCTTGTGGTAAGCCATTTTTTTGGGTTCTCCGTCTACTCCACTTATCGTTCAACTTTACCGTAAATCGACGGTTTTGTAGTAGAGAAGCCAATATTTGAACGAATTGCCAATCCTTTGTATAATAATACACTTTTTGTAATAATTTATTATGGTTAACCGCATCGTACGCTGCTGTGAGGTCGACGAATATCGCTCCAGTTATTTTTTTGTTTTCGAAGCCATCCTCTATGTGTTGACACATGCTAAGTACTTGGCCTGTACATGCCTTGCCTGGTCTAAAGCCAGCTTGCTCTGGTATTATAGTGCGTTTCACAACAACTGCGACTCGACGCTAGCGCGCCTCGTGGTGTTTTTTCATCAGGGTTTCTAAAACGAGCGCGTAATAATCCGCGCCAAATTTAAAATTGATAAAGAATATTTTACACTTTTTCAAATTATACATTTATTAAATAAGATAATCAACGAATCATATTTTATGTTACACTTAATTGTTTTTAAATAACTTAAAACTATAAAAATATGTAAAAAAAATTACATGTATCTATATTACATAATATTTACATATGGTTAGGTTTGTATAAATATATTTTTATTAATAGTCATCATCTTCACTTTCACTGTTATCTTCTGGATTTATTGTCATGATAATTGGTTCCAAAATTTCGTCACGTAAGCCCTCTTTGACGTAATCATCGTCTTGCAGTTACGGAATCCAATGCATCATGAGCCAATTTTTCGACGTCCGCGATTTTAAAGCTTGTATTTTCTTCGGCGATTTTTCCTTTTACTTGCGCCCAAATTAGCTCTATAGGATTATATTGGCAGTGATACGGAGGTAGCCGTATCACCTCATGACCCATTGACAACGCAATCTGATCCAGCTCATATTTTTTTTCTTGTGGTATTAACTGCTTGACTCGCTCTCGTAACTCCGGCAACGTTTCCAAGGGTGAAAACTGAACTCCCTTTTCTTGTAGCCATTTTTGGACATTGATTTTTTTTTCATTACTCTTGGGATAATTATCAACAAGACTAGAGTGGTATGATGCATTGTCCATAATTATGACACATGGCTCTTCCAAATTGTTGAGCATTTGTATGAACCAGTCTTTAAATATAACAGAGTTCATATGGGAGTGATAGTCTTCAGATCGACCCGATTTACAGCGAAATACTAATTTTGAATTATTCACAAACCCAAATGAACTCGAACCAGCGTGGCAATAATAATCCGACCTCCTTGCCTGTCGGTACTTTAAATCCTTCTTTACCTCCGAATTTTGCCAAATGTAATTCCGTGTATGATTTTGGTTCACCCATGTCTCGTCTAAATAGACAACTGGTCGAACATCATTGTTTTACGGAGGTTAACCATTTGTCTCAAAACCGTACACGCATAGCGACAATATCGTTTCTCCATCAGAAATCGACGGCCGTCATTGCATTTTTATACCTAAATTTTAATGACTTCAAAATTCTCCACATCGACGTTTTAGAACCTTTGTAGTCAGTTTTTCTTGAATTTAGATAAAATTTTTATGGATGTAGGAAACTCACCTTTATCATAAAACTCGTGGACCGTCCGTCGTACAACCTCTTGGTCAAAGTCATCAATATCTGTAGCAAATTTAATTCGTTTGAATGTTTTACGAGGAGAGGTAAATTTCGGTCCTTCAGTTTCTGGATCTAAAGGGGCTTTAGAGCCTTCCGATGTTATTCTTTTAACACTGCCGATGCTGATACCACATGCTTCAGAAGTCTTTGTTGCGCTTGTAGAAAAAATTTGCTACTTCAGGATTCGACGAGTCATTAGATAATTTTTAAAATACGAATATACACTAAAACAATTTTTTAGCTTGAGAGTGAATATCTACTGAATGGTAAGACATTTTAAATAAATAATTAAGCCGTTTAATAAATCCGAGAGTGCGTTCATCCGTCGTCGTGGTATTATACAAATGCCCACGACTTGTTATACGTCGTCTACAAAACGCACGCTATTTATTTCCTATCCTAGATTGAGAACCCTGGTTTGAGACAAAATCGCCACGGTCGCGCATGCGCAAAAGCATGCCCAGCGTGGATATTTTTGTAATTTAACGATAATCAAAATAAATAATGAAAAATTCATTTCCGTTCCGATCCGATCTGGTTTGCGGACAAAATTATTTTCCGTTCCGACGCATTCCGTTCCGATCCGGTGTGCGGAAAGCTTTATACAACTACAAATTATAAAAAAAATACACTTTTAAAAATCGAGGAGGGATGAATAATTTTAAACAAAATAATAGTGGGAGGATGGAATATGCTAACTAAAAGAAGTGGAGGGATGGCATCCTTCATATTCCCCTCACTTCGAATACTGGGTATTTCTATGCAGCAGATGTAAAATCAATGTTTGTAGGTACCTACTTCATAAATGATAAGCCACATGCAGCGACTAAAGAAGATTATAATATAGTGTGTGAGACTATGAGAAATAACCAGCGCGCGAGTCGAGTATATGACAAATACGGACAGTGGGTAGGAATATGGCTTAAGTGGTGTTACGCATCGGGAAGAGACGTTTGTTATACACGTATACCACTTAATTGCATACATCAACCGTCGAGGATACAACATAGTGGGTACAGCCACGATACTGTTACCATCGCGTATTCGCGTCTACTTCGCAAGTGTCCGTTGCTGATTGCTGTACAGTTGGCAAATTTAGATGTATCGTAATATTCATAAAAATTAAAAATTGTGATCTTTTATTATTCGGTCAGTATTATTATTTAAGTCTGTTTGATATTTACAAAATGCACTTCTACAAACCAGTGGCGCATTTTCAATTTTTATCGGGGGAGGATTTAGCCGTTATAAATTCGAGAAACATAGGGCCAGTTGTACGCATAGTGTGCGATCGTGCTCCCCATTGGGTCCCTGCGAGTTACCTAAGTAGGTTGTTCCTTGCTTGGACTTTCATTTTAGTTTTGAAACAATGCTCCTTAAATGTCAAAGTCCTATCTAGGGTGACACCTAGATAGACGGGGTAGTCAGTGCTCTGCAGCATTTTCCTAACCATTCTATATTAAGGCGTTTCTTGGCGTCACGGTTTCGTAGGTGGAAACAACATACCTGTGTTTTATTTGGGTTAGGTTTTAATTGATTACTGTCATAGTAGTTAGTCATGACATTAAGTGCGTGCATTTGTTAGTTTTTTTTCTACATTATCGAAAGTTGTATCTTGAACTGTGATTGCTAGATTGTCTGCATACAGAAAGTTTTCGTGTTTCTCGGAGTTGGCTGGTCATTTGTGTATAAGTTAAAGAGCATTGGAGCTAGCACGCTACCTTGTGGTAAGCCATTTTTTTGGGTTCTCCGTCTACTCCACTTATCGTTCAACTTTACCGTAAATCGACGGTTTTGTAGTAGAGAAGCCAATATTTGAACGAATTGCCAATCCTTTGTATAATAATACACTTTTTGTAATAATTTATTATGGTTAACCGCATCGTACGCTGCTGTGAGGTCGACGAATATCGCTCCAGTTATTTTTTTGTTTTCGAAGCCATCCTCTATGTGTTGACACATGCTAAGTACTTGGCCTGTACATGCCTTGCCTGGTCTAAAGCCAGCTTGCTCTGGTATTAGTTGTTTGTCTATTTGAGTTTTAATGCGGTTCATGACCATTCTCTCATATAGTTTATAGGTGTGACATAACAAAGATATGGGTCGATAGCTTTTTGGATCACTTAGGTCTTTTCCTGGTTTGGGAAGAGCTATTACTTTAGATTTTCTCCAGCTTTTGGGTACACATTTCCTATGAAGACATATATATTTAAGAACCGTAGTAGCCATCGTCTAGCTCCTAACCCGAAATGTTTAATTTGTTCTATTACAATTTCGTCGTACTCAGCCGCTTTCCCATTCTTCATTTCTTTTAGACTGATGAGTTCGTTTATTTGAAAGTCCTGATGGAGATTATGGCATTCATTGTTTTCGTCTCTTATGATTTTATCTTTCTTGATTTTCCTTCCTAGTTTACCATTTTTGAGTAGTTCTGAGGCTATCTGATTAGCAGTGACATTTACACAAGTTCTATGGGTAGTTGGATCTCCATTAAGCTTTTTTATTAGGTGCCAGGCTTTCTTGCTGTTTTCAGTCATATCAGTATTTTCAATGACATCGTGCCACTTTCTGTTTTTTTCATCGCTGAGTTGCTTAAGTAGATCTTAAGTGGTTAAATATTGTATGCATTTTGTCGGCCGACAGCAGTTCAATTTATAGAGATTTTTTAAATCGTTGTTTTTTTTTCGTATTCACGAATGAATTACAATATATTTCTTGTAACGTACGATTCAGCGTAAGCATCTTTTTTGTTGTTATTTTTTCTTTATATGTATTAGAATTATCCATAATAAAATTAACACTTGGTAGGCTAAATATCGCACTTGGTGAAAAACGAATTAGTCGCCAAACAAGGACAAAATGTTGTAGGGTATCGTAATGATTTCTTTCAAGGACCGCAAGTTAATTGTTACATTTGAATAATATTTTTTATTGAATAAATGAAAAATGAAATAATATATTAAATATTGGTTCTTCCAAGATTTCAATAATTCCATTGCTTATTTAAAAAACCCTGATTTTGAGACTATTTATATATTATTTTATTCGCGATTGAAAAATATTATAGGTACTTCGTGGTGATATGACGGTCAGCTGATTTCGAGATCAACGAAAAATATATTGACTGAACAAAGGACAGTGTCGTTTCTATTTTGTTTTGTGGCACGGACTAAGGTAGAATGGACTGGAAACGACATGGTGGATGGGTGGCAGGAAGCCGGGCCGCTAAAGTACCTGAAAGTACGTCTATGTGCGTAGCGCCACCTATCGCATTCGCATAAAGATAAAAATGCGATTGATAACATATTTTATAATAATTATTTACTCATGACCACGGACGTCAGAGTAATAATAATTAGATTTCTATCTTAGTCCATGCTCATGACTAAATAATAATAATTAGTTATTTAGTCAGTTTTATTTGGCGTGAAATTAATGGTTATAAATCGATTAATAGATAGCGTTTGTGTCTGAGACGTACTATTTTCCCTCTGCACACCTATCTCGCGAACCCTAAGCGGCCCGGCAATAAGAATCTCGTTTCTAGTCCATTCAGTCCTAGTCCGTGGTAGTAAGCATTATCATTAGACAACTGTGTACCTTTATAATTGGCGTCATAAATTCAATATTACTACTACATTGATAGCATTTCCATTGAATGTCGAAAATCAATGCATATTTTGTAAAATTAATAATGGGACATTATTCATTTATTTTGTTTTTTTTTAAAATACAGATACACTTTTATCTGGTATAATCATTAATTAGGTTTAAAATATTTATTTACAGTTTCAGTTGTATTCAACCCCTTTTTTTTCTTGAATTAGAGTTATTTTACAAAACACAAATATCTAAATAAAAATTCAAACGCTATTAGTTTTATTTTATTTTTTTCTATAATAATATTAAAAAATAATTGTTGATTGCCATTTGAAAATCAAAAGTTGATTCTGTTACCTCGAAAAATAGGGTAGGGAAATTTTTGAAAAATATATTAAAATATGCGTATTGCAACCTCCAACAATATGCAAAAATCAGAATTAAAAAATAAGAGCTGAGAAAAATGCTATTAGCCAAAATTGTTGAACACGTGTACTTATATATATATATATATATATATATATATATATACATATTTATAGTTTTGTTTAAGTATTAATAGCTAAATATTTTTTAAATACATTTTAATTTTTTTTGACATTAAAATTTATATGTATGTACATATATTTATTATTGTTTTAAAAATGTACTAATTTTTAAATAGTTCATATTTGAAATTATTTTTTATACGAGTATAATACTATTTTATATTTATTATTTTTCATTAATTGATGTCTCAAGTTTTGTTTAATTTTTTCAAGGCAGAAATGTTATATAAAAATGTATTTTAAATATTGTCTATTTCTTCATAATGTGTTTTTAGATGTTGACTTGCCATCGCTGTCCAACAATAGAGCTGTCGATGTAAAAAATGGTAGTGAAGATGCACAAATGAAAAATGCCATAGAAGCAACTGAAATAAAAACTATTTTTCCAGTGGCTTCGTGGGATTAATAATATACGATTATAACATTACAGATGATTTATAAATGTACTTTATAAGAATAATATCAAACTATAATTTTTAATACATTGTTTTTTATTTATTATTATTGTTCTCAATATTAATGAAGGAAAAAATATGTTTTTGTTATAACTAGTAAGTAACTGTGATTATGAATCATATCAATTTACATAGACTTAAAAAATTAAAAATCAGTACATCTACTCATATATTGAATCCTAAATTATATGGTTGACGCGTAAAATGTCCGAAAATATTCTTTCCGAACAGTATTTTGGACGAAAAATATTTTATCCGAAAAATATATCAATAGAAAAGTATTTTTTCCGAACCGTATTTAAGCCGAAAAACATTTTATCCGACCCATATTTAAGACGAAATTATTTACGCCTGAAATAAAACTGTGGAAAATATTTTATCAGAAAAATATTTCATCCGAACCGTATTTCATCCGAAAATTTATAAACATAAGGGTGACCAATATAATCCACCTTGGTGGTACCACAGAATAGATAAAATGGTACAATGTTGTTATCAAATAATTATAAATTAAAAAAGATTTAAAATAAACAGTTGAATTAAAATCAGTTATAGTCTTTGATAATGATCGGAAACAACAATTTTGTGGTGCATAGTGATCCATTCTTATCAATAATGCTATCTGAACAGTTGGTCACACTTATTTTCATACATTTTCGGATGAAATATTTTCTTATGATATATTTTTCGGACAAAATATTTTCTACAGTATTGCTTTCGGTGTATATATTTTTCGACCTAAATATTGTTCGGATAAAATATTTTTCGGGTTAAATATGGTTCGGACAAAATACTTTCGGATAAACTATTGTCGGCTATAATATTTTCGGATACTTTATAGCCCTTCATTATATGTAGTATAACACAAATGTGATCATCATAAAAAAACTAGTTTTTTCAAATGAAACGCTGGTCAAAAACTTTTTACACTTTGAACTTTTGTGTTTATAATTATTTTATTGCATAAAAAGAAAATGATTGTTTTACATGTAGTTAAAGCAAAAACTATCTGAAATTTTATAATAAGTTTATAACCTATGATTTACCTAGTCATTTATTGAGGGAAAGACAAAATGCAATATTTTCAGAATATACCACCTTGGGATTTTGAATTATTCAACCACTTCAGATAAAGGCTAGGCATTAACAAGTTAAAAGTTATACTGAAGTTACTTCATGTCAGTAGCGCAACTTGACCATAAGGGGCCCATGTGAAAATATTTTTATAATGGGGCCCCTATTTGCTTTAACAAGTAACAATAGTAATATTTTACTATTTAGGTACAAAAAAAAAAATTACATATATTATTTTAGAAGTCTAAAATTATCCGTATCAGTGGGATGAGTTCCGCTGAATACAGCAGTAGGTAAAACGAATAAAAAAAAATAATTATATATATACTAGTACAAAGTGACGGAAAATTTATATCCAACTGAAGAATGGTCCAGTTCCAATGAACATTGTATATTTCGTTGAAATTAAATAAGAGTGTTTTCGCCTAAACCGATCCTACAATAATTTGGCGGTTATCGGTTTAGACTCGTGGTGTATAGGGATAGGTAAATCGATTAAGCAACACCGAAATTAGATCAGTACGTCGAATTAACGAATATTAACAAATATCAACGACGTAAATGTCGAATACAAAATAACGAATAATGGGCGCCCAGTACCTCTATTCTGTAACTCGATAAGACCTGTTAACGACAACTTTCGGTTCGTTAAGCTATCGAAACGATTTATAAATTCCCAGAAAATTGTCGTTAGCTATCGATTTCTTATCATTTTGGTGGACATACACTTTGTAAGCGCAAGGTATCGATAGTCATTTACAGATCACGATGTCAACAACAAAATTCGATACATTTTTAAAATTTCAATAAGAAGCTCTTATCAAATTAATTCGTTAACACGTTATCGAGTTACAGAATAGAGGTACAGGGGCCCTATTCTCGAACGATTGTGATAATTTATCGCGCGTGATATTTATGAATTATCACACGAATATCGGAAATATCGTTTTTTCGTATTCTGGAAACATTTTTTGATAATTTATTTTGATAATGCAAACGATAAATTATCCCAAGGTATTTTACCGGTGATAATCAATTATCACACACTATTTTATCATAGATTCAACGATCGTTAATTTAATCTGTGCTATTATCGTGTCATTACTATTGTAGGGCTGACGGTATTGAAAATGAATACCGAAAGCACAGATTAGATGAATACAGATGGATCACTCGGCCCGAGAACAAAAGAATTGCAAATACGCTCTTCTGATTGGTCTCCCGCATATCAATGTAGGCGCACACGACGATATAAATTATTGTGTTGGTATTTTACAATATTACAGTACAACTTCTTTATTATCTCAAATAATGTTATCATAATAATGGTTATCACGTGCCGGTAAAAATTTAACGCAGATTAAGCGCCGATTTTTTTTCAACTGTGTGTATGAAACGAGTATTTTTAACACGAGACATTATATGACACGATCGCCAAACCAGAATCACTATATAAACAACACAAATAGATTTCCTCACGGGAGTAATATTTAAATTTTAGATAAATATATTGTGCTATCATGCGGTAACACTGATATGGGGGGATTCGAATGACGTCATTTTTTTGTTTACATCGCGAGTATCATGTACATCTGTATTCACCTAATCTGTGCCGAAAGTACGGAATTGATTTCAATACCGGTTTGAAACGATATACCGTAAAATACCGATACGAACCGTTATACCGAAATACCGAAAAGCAGTGGCGTTTTTTCAAATTTTTTCTGGGGGGCGTCTAAAAAGTAGGTAAGTTTATATTACAAAAAATACATATGAGATGAATTAATAACTATACGCACAGTCGACCGAACAAACACAAATTGCCTACTACAGACGACGCGAGTCGTCGAACTATTTTCGTAATATTTAATTAACACCGTTATCGTCCAAAAATTAAACCCAAGTTATTTATTTATAGTTTATACAAACATCAAAAACACATAATTTTTCTTCTCTGTACCATAATATATATAGCAAGTCATTTATTACTTGAACCTTTTTTTTCTTCTGGGGGGAGGGGGTCGAGACCCGAGAACCCCCCCCCGAAAATACGCCACTGCCGAAAAGTACCGGTATACCGAAATACCGATATTTACCGGTATACCCAAATTTAATTAATGCACTCTTCTGTCCGAAGACAGGGACGTAGGGCGTAGGGACAGTGGATAAACTTCCATCAGTTCCATCATCTATATCTGGTTTGTAATTAGTGTTAAAATAATTTAAAATAAGTGTTGTTTTCGTGAAATAGACATGTAGCCTTTTAGCTTTCATCTCCATTTTATGAATATTAATAATGAATAATTTTACTTTAATAGGAACTGTAATATTTTATGTATATACACATATCATAAAAATAATAGTTACATTTAAATTTTACGGTAAAATATACTGATAATACATTGATAGCAGATCGCTAAGTATTAAAAAACCAATAAATAAAATTATAATAATAATTTACAATTGTGACGCGACAAATAATATAATAAATATTATACGTTACGACTATGGGCCGTGATAACGATGATAGCGTACCGCACATACGATTAGAAAAAGATCGAAACGTACGAGTATGGGCGACGAATAAATAATTGTCGCTACACGACAACGAACACGTACGGCGAACAAAACACGTTAACGTCGAGAACGAAGAATCAAGTCGAAATAGTACGACGCACAGTAAACGTCGTAGGCACAAACACGAACCCCGTGGTCCGTTTGGCCAATGTCGTTAACGCGACCTCTCGACCGTCGAGATATAACTACGGCGTCGCGACAACGAACTTCACACGATGAAGTTTAGACGAACGTCCGGAAAGCGCACACAAAACACGACGTGTTACGAAAAGTGCACACGGCCAAGATCGACGTAAGTTCGGGCGCGGTACAAAACGACCGAACTCGACCACGGTCGGTGACGAAAGGCAACGGGGAGCCGGCGGCGAGGCGGTGGACTTTTATATAAAAGTCCACGATTGCCGGCGGACCGGTTTTTCGCGATAGCGAGTAATCGTTTACCCTGCCAATTTCGAACAAAGAGTTTTATTTATAATTTACAAAATAAAATGATTCGACGTATGTAAATAAGTACATCGTCTAACCATGCATTTTGTATTATTATTTATTGTACTTTTTGTTGAAATTAAATAACAGTTATATTTATAAAAATAGGAAATGTTTCAAATTATTCGTGCGCTTTTTTATCTCGTGGTATATATCTGGATGCCGGGTGGCACTCGGTAACTGACAAAACGCAGTGTGACCCGATCGGGATGTCGGCACTCGGCAACAGACGAAACGCGTAGTGTGATCCTAGCCTCAAAGTAAATTAATATTATTATTAAAACTGTTATTTTGACATTAGTACCGCGATTTAAGATATTTTATATTATATACAATATAAGTATATAATATTATATATAGTATTTTATTATATTATTACTATGTAATATTATTATATACAATCAGTGAAAGTATATACGAGTATATATTTATTTATTTATTAACATAATTACGGGGCGAGCCCAAGTTTAACAATAGAACATGAAGAAGAAGAACAAACAACAACAACAGTGACAGAAAGTATATACATGTATATATATACACACACATATATATATATAACAAACAAAAGAGAAAAAAAGAAAAAGAAAAAGAAAGAAATAATTAGAAAAGAAGGGATTGTTATTCGCAATACGCATGAGACGGGGGATATATATATATATATATATATATATATATATATATGTGCGTATTAGTTTTTCTTTGATAAAATAAATTTTAAAAACGTCTATATTACGCTTGAGTACAAAAAATCTCGGGGCCCCACAAAAGAGGGGGCTCTTGTGAATTGCACACCCAACACTCCCGTAAATTTCGCTACTGCTTCATGTATTAATTTATTTCCTCTCTGGGTGTTGTGAGCAGGCTACTGGTTATTGGCTGCCGTATGTCACGTTGGACTCTCATCGTGGGAATAATAATCTGTTGATAACGGCAAAGTTACTGGATGGTCGTTGATGTCGATCTCAGTGCTTGGAAGAAACGCGTTCAAAGGAACTCGTTCCTTTGATTTTGTTCCTTTTTTAGGAACGTATCGGGAACGTAGTTCCTTTTTTGTGTGAAGGAACGTCATTGGAATTTCGTTCCATTTTAAGAGGAACAGAAACGATTTTTTTCGTTCCTTTTTTCTTAAATATAATTTAAAGAAGTTTTAGAATTTAGAAAAAATTTTTTGATAATATGTACAATTTATGTAAGTCGGAATCTGAACCATTTTTCGACCAAAAATAAAATACACATTAATCACTATTAAATGATGGTAAATTATTATTATTATTATTATTATTATTATTATTTATTTATTTATTTTTATTGAAACTGTGTATAATATATAAAATTAATCTCGACGATTAAAGATACTACAATTAACAGGTTTTATATAAGCAGCCCAGAATTCTGAAAGAATGATATGGTGGCTATAATGACAGTAGGTGATTTAGAAGAAAGTATATGATGAATATCGAAAGGAATATTGAGCGAATTTAATAAAGAGTGAAGACGTCTGCGTTCTGAAGACAAAGAAGGGCAGTTGAAAAGAATATGATTAATGTTACAAATATCAGGGAAGTTATGAAGAATACAAAGAGGAGAATCATTTAGGGACAATTTAAAGGAATGTGAAGGAAGTAAAGTATGGCCGAAACGTAGACGGGAGAAAGAACAGATTAATTTACGAGAAAGGTCAAGTTTATCGAACCAAGGGTGAGATGGGATAGAGGGGTTTAAATTTCTGTACCAGGTAGCGAAATGTGGTAGTAGATTTCTCCAAGATTTAGTCCATAATTGATAAACGCATAATTTGAGTTTGGGACAAAAGTCAGATCCGGGCAATAAATTGGCCGAAGGGAGCCTGAAGGAGGCTGTAGATTTGGCCAAGAAGTCAGCGATTTTGTTGCCAGAAATGCCTGAGTGGCCTGGGACCCAGAGAAACTGGATGTCGAAGCCGGAATAATCGAGTGTGTGAAGAAGATGTCTGATTTGAAGGATAAGGGAATTAGGTGAGGATATAAAAACATTAGATGATAGAGATTGAAGGCAAGAAAGTGAATCGGTGGCAATAAGAAATTTATTTGGTGGTAAAGAGGAAATGAGTTGAAGAGATTCAATAATAGCAAAACATTCAGCCGTGTAAGAGGATGAGGTAGGTGGAAGATTATTAGAAAAGGAAATATGAAGATCAGGAATAAAAAAAGAATAGCCAGCTGAAAGAGGAGAGACAGAACCATCGGTATAGATTAAAGTGAAGAGTGGAAATGTGTTATCGATATAATCAAGAAAAAGACTATTGACAAAATTGAGGGGGGAGGTTTTAAGAAAGTCTATAAAATGTCCGAGGAAGTTTTTATTAAAATGTACAACTGGACGAATTAATAAGGAAGAGAAATTAGCTTCATGTAAAGGTAATTTATTAGAACTAATGATATAATTTCGGGAATTTATAAGAGAATGCGCAACTAAGGCAAGAACGGGGATAGATTTATTAACATAGTGCCAAGAAAGAAAGACATCTAAGAAAGCGTTGTAAATGTAGGGATTGCGTTTAGAAATATTTTTGAGCAGAAATTTCCCGGCAAGCCATTTGCATCTGAGATTTAGTGGTTGACAGCCCGCTTCGACCTCGATTGCAGGGGAAGGGGTGGATCTAAGAGCACCAAGGATGGATCTAAGACATGCAATTTGCAATTTATTAAGATTATTGCTATGGGATAGAGCTGCAAAACCTGTGAAAAAGCACCCGTAATCGATTTTGGAAAGAATAACTGATTTATAAATAGTTAGGAGGGAAGCAGGATGAGAACCCCACCATGCTATTGCAATGGATCTAAGAAAATTGGACCAACGTGTGCAAAATTTTGTAAGATCGTTAATGTGAGGCGACCATCTGAGCTTAGAATCTAAATTTAATCCTAAATAAGTGTAATTTTTGACAAGAGGAATTATTTTACCATTGTTAAGTAACTCAGGACAGTGATTAAAGCGGCGTCTGGTAAAAATTAGGGCTTTACATTTATCGGGTGATACGGAAAACGAGGAAAAGGTCAAACTATTATGAAGAGATTCGAGAGCATTATTAACGGAAGCGACGGCGGAATCGAGGTATCTATTGTGGGCGAAAACAACAATGTCATCAGCGTAGACTAGACAATGATGGCCCATAATATTTAGGTTATTAATGATGAAACACATATACAAATTAAATAAAATGGGGCTAAGGCAACTATCTTGAGGGAGGCCCGTTGAAGTGGAACGTACGTTTATGGAACCGAAGGGAGAAAAAAAATGTAATTTTCTATTTGAAAAGAGGGAAGATATAAGATTAATAAAAGAAGACGGAATATTTAAAGATTCTAAATGAGGGAGTAGAAGAGGAATGTGTACGGAATCGAAAGCACTTCGAATGTCGATGAAAGTTGCAGCAAAAAATTCTCTATTGTTAAAAGATTGATACATTTTACCAACAAAGGTAGCGAGACAGTCAGTAGTTCCCCTATCTCGTCTGAAGGCAAACATATTATCTGGTAATATTGAATTAGATTCGAGCCACCAATCGAGTGTGTTTTTTAGGATATGTTCAATTAATTTACAGACAGCCGAAGATAAAGCGATTGGTCGGAAAGGGATGTTGGAATGGGCTTTAGGTATTGGAATAACTTTGAAATTAGTTTAAGAAGGTGGAATTTGATTAGAATGAATTAAGTTATTGAGGATGTAGAGTAAGAGCTCTGTGGCTTCAGTAGGTAAATATTTTAACATAAGGGGAGAAATCGAGTCGATACCAGAGGCAATAGATTTTCGAGAATGAATTGCTAGGTTTAATTCTCCAATTGTTAATGGACAATTTAGGCAGTGATCAGGCGAAGAGAGAGAGAAATTCGTCAATAAGACGGGAGAAGATTTAGATTCAGATGGTACATAACAAGGGGCGACTTTAGAACAGAAGTCATCAAACCAATCATCGTTAAAAGGACGGCTAGGAGGTTGTATGCAGTTTCGGAAACGTTTGGCAGTTTGCCAGAGAGATTGTAAAGAAGAAGACGAGTTGAGATTCATACAAAATTGTTTCCAGGCGGACCTCTTTTTGTTTTTTAGTAGACGAGTAGTAGCCGCGCATTCGTTTTGGTATCTATAGAAATCTAGTGTGGAGCCGGTGCGGCGGTATGTTTTAAAAAAGTTATTACGTAATTTAACTACTAGCATGCAAGAGGCCATCCCACCAAGGAGGCGAAGGTGGAAAATTTGTTTTATTTATTTTTTTAGGTAAAATAGATTGTTTGGCTGAATCTAAGATTCATCATCATCATCATCATCATCATCATCGTCAAATAGCTCACACACACACACACACACACACACACACACACACACACACAATATACTAAATAAAGGGCCAAAAATATAATTTATTAATACTGACTTATTTAGGTCTTAATAATAAATACAAATGAAATAACATTTAAAACAAAGAAATATATATTTAAAAAACAACAAAAATACTATTAATAGCATTAATAATATTTTACACTGGTTATAATGCCAATCAAGACAAAATCGGAACAAAATTAATTATATTTTATTAAATATAATAATAATTATAAAGAAAATTGCAATAATTGCAGATTTTAATTTAAATATAATTTATTTGGCGATAAGACGGAACAAAATACATAAAATTGCATCGCATTCAAATCGTATAAAAGTCGATTGACTAAAAATTATTACCGTGTGTATCACACCAATTATCAGGATCTTGAATCGTATCTGAATATTAAATAAAACAGATAATCTTATGCCATACAAATCAGTGTCTTTAATTGAAACTGTACACTATTTTATTCAATATAAATTAATATAATGATTTACAATAATAAGTTTAGTACACAATACCTTTAAATGTTACATGTTTGCACATGTACAGGAAATAAAATCCCAAATATTCTAAAACGGGTTTATTGTTTTAAAAATGGTTTGATTATGTGATGATGAACTAACAGAATTTTTCAAACATTTAAATTCAATATGTATTTATACGCCAATTAATAATAATACTATATTTTGGTATCAGATATTTTTTTATTATTATTGTTCATAAAATGTTAAAATATGACTTACTTTTATGCTTTACAGATTTAATATCTGCAAAATAAAACTGTATTAATTATTATTAATACATATTCATCTAAAGTTAAAAATTGTATCGAAGCCACATGTTTTTGTTTAAAATATGTGTTGATAAACTGTAAATGCGAATTTATATTTAATCATATAAATAATAAAACCCGGCAATAACTGTGAATTTTCCGTGATTATATAATAATAATAATAATAATACAAGAAAAAAAATTTATATTATATTTCAATATAACAATCATTATAACTACTTAATATTTAGGTATTACTTTTTATTTATACAAGTACAATTATTTGTGACATATTTATTATTAATGCATTTAGTACCGGGCCACATACACTATCCGTTAGCTGATTAGACCAAAACACATTGATATAAATATTTTTGGCCACAACGGTCCGTCGGTCCGTCAACCGTTTTCTACCGCAACATGATACGTTGTGAACGGATACCGTTTTATTATCATAGCCATAGACATTATACTAATAGAATAAAATAAAATAAAATAAAATAATTTAATATAATGTCTAGGATGGTAGCACATTATTTGTATTTGTATTATTTTATTTTATGTATTATTTAATTTTATTGTATTATTATTATTCATTTTTGTTGATTATCAGTATTATTTCTATTGTGTAACGGATTTAAATAACGCACCGTGTGGTGGTCAAACGTACCTTACCCGGTGAAAACGGTCCGGTTCTATTAACTGTTTTTAATGGACTCGTGCAAACGGATAGTGTGATCCGTCACTTATACGTAATAACGTATAAACGCCCCACAGTCATAATGAGAAATGTTTTACATGGCACTGTAGAAAACAAACGGTGGTCAATTCGTATTGTATGTGTACTTGGCTACTATTTGAATAGGTGCGATGCCTTTTTGAACAACGGCCACCGTGAGTGCTAAATTTGTTCGTGTATTATACATGTATACACGTATTCGTGTCAACACTCATTATTCAAGTCACTTGTATTCGGCATTTCATCCACACTCTTTGTCCAGGCATATGCATTAGCATATTATACCATTTATATTTTATACCACTAATCTTAAATATTAAGTGTTGAAAATGTGAATTAAATTATAAGTATACGTCTATTAATCGTAGTAATAAGATAATTAATGTTAAATATCCCATGAAAAATGTGAATTCCTTAATAACATAATATTTTATGTATACCTACATTTCTTTTAACATTTCAATTCCAGAAGTTAAACGTGACCAAAAACATTTTTAGTTATTTTAAAAATAGGTACGTAATAAAGATTTCTTTTACATACCTGTAAAAGCAAATGCGTTTGAGAAATAGGTGTCCTTGTCTAAGAAAAAAAATGTTTAATAATAAGTAATAATATAAATGTCTTTTACTTAGAGTCTAGACAAAGACAGCTAATTGAATGAACTGAAATAAGAAAAATTATAATTCTTCTCGAAACGATTCGAAAAAATATGATATAAAAAAGTATAAAAATACTTATGGAATGATATATTTAAAAAAACATACTTACCTTCGCCGTTTTTTTTAAAATAATTATTCAATGTGTCTATATAAAACATTAAGCATAGAGTTATGTTATTACGTCATTAAGTGGACTTGTCCGTAAATTATATCATAAATAATTAAATATATATTCTAATTTCTAACCATTACACAAAAAAATGTTTTTATTTTTTTTTCCACTCGTAGAAGAAGAAAAATGATCAGTAGCTTAAGAATGTATTGGTTTTTTAATAAGTTTTAGGATAGTGTAATTTTTATAATCATGATGGAACTGCAGAAGGAAGTGGAAATTTTCCTCCTTTAACAATCAGATCAGGGCCGTAGACACGAGGGGAGGGGGTAGGGGGTTCAAACACCTTTACACTTTTTACAACATGGAAAATATACAAATTTCTACTATATTTAAAAGTATTAATTTTTTTAAATTCATAAGTAGGTAATTAATACTAAACAGTATTAACACCGTCAAATTTCACAGTGTCATTTTTTTCTGCACTCGTGTAGATAATTATTATATTACAGTATTACACTGTACCTTCATATGGAATCCGCATTTCGTATCATATATTGCACTATTGATACCAGTTGATACTAATCATTTTCACATAAAAAAATGTACCCTCATAGAGTATATACCCTTGCAGTGGAAAATTGGTTCGACAAATGCCTCCTTTTTTAGTGTGGCCTGATACGAGAAACATAAATATGCATCGTAATGCGATAAAAAAATTATAGAACTTAACATGTATTCAAAATTTAAAATAGTAAATGACGTAAAAGATATTGGTTATGCTTCTCGTATATATGTAGTGTTATTTATATGTTCGTTGTTATGACGTTATCGTACGCTCATTATGGTCGTGCGATAGCAGACTTCTGACCGGCTAGCCCGGGTACGTGTAGTGCGTGCAGTACGTCGATCACAACCGCCTCGGAAAGTTAATATAATGTAAAAGGTACCGAGTCGTCTCGCCCGAAATGCGAATAAAAAAAAATTATTATTTATTTATCTAAACGTCGTTGTTTAACGTTTTTAAATAACTAAACTAGGACATCCGAACCAGTACAATTTCGCCGCAACAGATATACTATAAGTCTATAAAGTAAGCATTATAATACGCATTTTTGGATTAATTTTATTATTATTGAATACTAAATATTTAATAAAATTGGGTCCATGTTATTTAGCTGACTTGTTACCGAGTTACATACCTCCTTACTGGGGTGAATGAGAATGACTAACGATTGTGTGACACAAATTTTATACAGGCGAGATAGGGAACGCCCACTGAACTCAATACGTGGAACGCTTATATCAATCAAAATATGACTCCAGATCAGTGGTACCGAATACATGCTCAAGGTGGTGCATTTGCACCACCTAAGATTGAGGGGTGGGTACAGGGTCAACACATTTTGAGGTTGTTGTTTCTGACGTATATTGGGTATATTGGTATATCATTTGTATATAAATGTTTTGTTTCGGTAGAGTGATAAATCATTAAAAACCGGTGATTTAAACCTTAAGGGGATTGAAAGTGGGTATTTTCTCTCTTTGTCTTACACACATGAAACATAGCAAAATAGACGTTTCGTACTTCTAACGTACCGGTCGATCTATTGGTGCGATAAGAAATTTGAAAACAGATTTGAATTCCTCTAGAATTTTACTACAAAACGACTTTCCCAATTTTTTCATTTTTTTTTCATATAGGTACCCTTAAAAAAATTAACCGAACAAATTAAAAAAAAAATTGTTAATAATTCATTTTTGAAGGTCTTAAAAAAAAGAAATAAAAAAAGTGGGAAAATCGTTTTGTAGTAAAACTCAAGAGGAATTCAAATCTGTTTTCAAATTTCTTATCGCACCAATAGATCGATTGGTACGTTGGAAGTACGAAACATCTATTTTGCTATGTTTCATGCGTGTAAGACAAAGAGAGAAAATACCCGCTTTCAATCCCCTTAAGTTTAAACTATTTTAAGTGGCATAAACTAGAGCACTAGCTACCAGGCAGTTGGTTAATTCGTTACACGAGTCTAATATTAATGCATAAATAAATATAATTGTGCAGTTAACGCTTAAAAGTATTCACTATTATTGGTATGATTTAACAATTTTTTTTGATATCGTATTAAAATATCAAATTTAGATCCTTATAGCTTAAATAATTTATTATATAGTATAAGTAATTTAGCACAAATATTTCAATTGATTTACTATATTATACAATGGATAATGTTTCGGACAAAATTACTTGAAACATTTATTTTTAAATATCTCTAATTTTAACACACTAAAAAGTGTAAATTTGATGTTCAAAACAAAATTTATATAGTAATTCATTTAAAAGGTGTATTCCTTTGAGAAAGAAAAAATAGTTAAATAAAAATAAATTTAAGTTAATTTTTTTTGATTAACTTAACTGATCGGCTAAAATGTTGTAATTGATTTTAACTGTTAAGTTCGTTTAAAAATATTAATAATCTGAAGTAAAAACAAAAAAAATCATTAACTTGCCCAGAGTTGGATAAAATGTACGTACAAAACAATATTTTATTAGAATTTTTGGACTTTGAACCTAAATGGTAATGAAAATTTTCGAGTGTACCTAGAAACTAAAAATGGGTGGGTGGTGGTAAAAATGTGTGTTTGCACCATATACTTAAAAATAATTCGACGCCACTGCTCCAGATAGGAGGCCGCCATATGCATTCTATAAGATATAAAAGTCATGGATGTTACGATGAAATATAGTTTTTTCCCATGATATTTATCATATTTTATTATTTACTTTGAGATAACAGGACGCAAAACAACGTGTTCGTAGTATCGAATATAGATGTTGTCACGGATAAGTGTGTATCTTGACTAAAATCAAGGAAACCGCCTTGGAAGACAGCCAAAGACCTAATAAGATCAGGATTTGAAACTAAAAAGTGCTGGCGCGATGAATGGACTAATTCTACCATACCAATCAAAAACAAAAACCTGGTGCTAGACCCCAATTATGGAGTTATGGATATGGAACTGCCTAGACATGAGTGGTCTGTACTAAATTGTCTTCGTACAGGCCATGGCCGTTGCGCTGATATGATGTTTAAATGGCGACTACAAGTCAGCCCAACATGCGACTGCGGCAACGATAGACAAACCGTAAATCACATTATAAAAGAATGTGAATTAAGAAAATTCAACCAAGGTATCGAAGGAATCCACGCGATAACACCAGAAGCAGTAAAGTGGATAAGAGAACTGGACGTACAGCTATAATGTACTCACGCTTATATTATATTCAATTATATTCAATTATATTATATTTGTTGTATTTTATTTTATTTTATATTTTATTTTATTGTTTAATTAATAACTGTATTTGCTGTAACGTTGATTTGCCAAGCCATACGAATAATAAGTGTGTATGTGTATATGCACGACGGATGGGGAAGAAAAAAAATTATTATAATAATGAAATAAATAAATAAATCATCAATAAATAAATAATTAATATTATATTAATATTATACCATAAATATTAAAAGAAAATGAAATAAAAAAAATAAAAGAAAAAAAAGAAATACGCGACGACGAATACGAAACAGACGTACGGCGTGAGGACTTTTGTCGAAAGGCAAGAACAGACTAATTGTTTTAAAAGGCGACGGTGGTGCATATCGGCAATCGCCGCTGCCTTGCGACACAGGCCCCGTTGATAATTAAACGTCAGATTACCCGACGTTAATTATCTGGATTTCGTATGGTTTCTTAGGGAGGTGGACGGGTGAGATATGCATGGTGCGAAATGCGACCGTGTCAACTCTCCCCCCCTAAGCCGTACAACCCCAAGAACCTGCGTCATGGTGTGCCACTCGGGTGCCCCGATCGTGGTTACCCCTTTCTCGGTGGCCGTCTGATCCACCTCGAAAGTTTACAGGTAGGAGAAGCGATTACCGCTTGACTCCCTCCCCCCTACCGGCTCATTCCTGGTAGAGTTGGCAGAGGTCCTCCAGGGGATCCCCATCCCCAGAACCTTGTTCCATCGGCTCTCCATCGGGATGGTCCGGCGGGAGCGATGTGAACACGTCCTGATAGGGTTCCGAGTCGACACTTCCCTCCCCGTCTGATGGGGCTGCCGCCACCATCATCGGAGGAGCAAGGACGCGCCGCTCGACCTCCATTAGGGATGACCCCTGTGAAGGCTCCCCTGGACGGACCTCGTCTACTGAAGCTAGTGGCGTTTTCCGGGACGGCGGATTCGGTCTTCGTGTAGTGGCCGCCGGTTGACCTGTTGACGAACTAGCCGCCGGAGGAGCTGCTGGTTTGCGGACAGCCGGAGTTACCGCTGGACCGCGTGTGGCCGAAGATGCGGCTTTTCGTCCTTGCACCTGTTGCCGGCGGTAAGGTGGTCTCTCCGATGTCGGGGCCGGAACTGTCGAGACTGGCTTCGGATTCCGTGGTGTTAACGGCTCCGGTTTCCGATGTTGCTGCTTCATAGGACGCCGCGCCGGTCCGGTTACTGGTCGCGAGTCCACCGGCTGTCGTACAGGACCAGTTCCCAGTCTTGACGCCGCCGGTTTTGGTGGAGTTGCTGGTGCTGCCTGCGCGTGGTCCCGCCATCCACGGTTATACGCCTCCCAGAGTCGGTGGTCCGCCATTACCTGTGTAATATCAGCCCCGCGAAAGTACGCCGCAGTTCTGAGTGGACCCACGTCTTCCGGGAACACCGCGCCCAACGCCTCCGCATTCCGCCGAAGGTCCGCCATAGCCACCACTATCGCTTCCACAGCCTTCCGGTGTACCACTCTCGATGGACGCCACCTGTCCTCCCGACGCTCATTATTTCCGGACATTCTAAAAAGGATTATCATTAATAATGATAATAATAAATGAAAAGACAAGTTTATGACGCTGCCGGCTTTAGACCCGAAACATGTACTTTGCGGGGAGGGTTTTGGTCTGTCCAAAATACCCCTTCACTCGCCTTACGCGTCAGTTTTACTGGGCCTGTCCATTTCGCGGAAAATCCGGCATGAAATCCGCGGTCCGCCTTTGAGAGAGAGTGCGCTTTACAGTACACCATATCTCCCACGGATAACCCGCGATGGCCCTGTGGTTTGATGTGAGCCGTTTCCAACACTTCGTTTGTCTCTGGTCAATGTTCGGACACTTTTGATGACTCGTTGAGTGATGGAAGTAGTGCCCAGTCGCCTGGACCTTTGATCTCCCGACCTAGTACTAACACCGACGGAGGAATGCCCGTCCTGTTGTTCCGTCTATTTCTCAGTGTGAAAAGTACTGTAGAGAGTTTAAGATCCCAAGAACGGTGATTATCATCCATCAACAGTGAACGTAACCCCTTTTTCAGTTCTTGGTTGCGACGTTCCACAGGGTTGGCCCTCGGGTGATACACTGGGGTAGTCCACCCCTCCACCCCCCTCTCTCCAGTGCGTTATCGGTAAACAGTTCAAAGGGGCGCGAATCCAAAAATGGTCTAAATTTATCTATCGCCCAAATTAGCCCTAAGCATTCACGTTCGACCGCGGCGTACCTGCGTTGTGTCTCACTAAGCTTTTTACTGGCATACGCGATTATTTTTCTTTCGCCCGAGTTATCATCCATTTGAAATAAAATCGCGCCCACCCCTATTTCCGATGCATCCGTTTGTAAGCAGAATGTCTTAGAAAAATCTGGAGGAGATAATTTGGGCGAATCGTACAATTTATGCCGAATTTTATCGAAAGCATCTTGTTCGATTTTAGACCAGCGCCATTTGACACCCTTCTTAAGCAAGTTCGTAAGAGGGTGAATTACATCGGCGTAATTGTGTACAAACTGGTTGTACCAGTTGCACACGCCCAAAAATTTTCGTAAAGTACGAATATTCTTTGGGGCAGGGTGGTTCAAATTTGCCTCCAATTTTTCCGGTTGTTTGTCTATGCCGTCGGCGTCGACTATATGACCTAAAAATGAAATTTGGGTTTTCCCAAAATGACATTTTTTTGGACGACAAGTTAAACTATTCCTCTGCAGCCTTTCCAAGACTTTATCGATGTGTATGAGGTGGTCTTCGAGATTGTAAGAATAAATTACGATATCATCTAGATACACCTCCACAAAGTCACCTATTAACCCTTTTAATACCTCTCCCATTAAGCGCACGAAGGTGGCCGGCGAGTTTTTTAAACCAAACGGGAGTACTCGAAATTGAAATAGTCCGCGTTGCGTTCTAAAGGCGGTATATTTTCGGGCTTCAGGTTTTAGAGAAAGTTGCCAATATCCGGATTTCAGATCTAACGTGCTAAATATCTGTGCTCCCTTCATACCACGAACCATAACGTGAAGGTTACCCATAGGTTGTGCATCAGATATTGTGACCTCGTTGAGTCTCCTATAGTCAACGCACAAACGAAAAGATCCATCCTTTTTTTTGGCAAGTACTACCGGTGACGACCACGGTGATGTACTCGGTTCAACTAACCCTTGTTCCTCCATTTCCCGCACCATTTCATTTATATATTGTTGTTTTGCGGGTGGATACGGATAAGGACGGAGTGCAACCGGCGACGGATTCTTAAGTAGAATATCGTGTTCGATTAATTTTGTCCGTCCTATACTTCCACTAAAAACTTTAGGGTACTTGGCCAGTACTGTTTTTAATTTTACGATATACGACGGATCACCCGTGAAACTTATATCAGAAAAATCGGGAAGTAGGGTTGGTTCGGGTTTACCTTTTTTCCAACATACCGTAGTACGTTGTTTGGCACCCATATAAATGGTATACGTCGAATAGTCCAACGACACTTCGTTATTTAACAGAAAGTCGTGGCCTAAAAGGACGTCACTAAACAAGTCGACTAGGACGGCCGCGCGAAAACTGATATTTAAATTTGCTATCGTCGTAACGAACGTGCTTTCACCAGTAGTTCGCGTAGTACGGCCGTCAGCTAATCTCACTACCGTAGTATTACTTGAATAGTTTTTACCAAATTTATTCGCGACCCAGGGCTTCACGTAAGATTTTACTACCTGAGTGTCAAGTAATGCCGTTACATAACCATTCGGAAATTCTAATTCCACCGCAGGGGTAGAAGTTTCTTCTGAACACGTTTCTAACATTGTAGAAATTGTTGTAATCGAAGATGAATTTTCCGAACTCAATGAGTTGTCAAGGGAACTCGATTTTACAAGTTTTTGACTTTTATTCCCAGTTGAGCTTGACTCTGGTACAAACCGGTTCGAAATAGGACTCCAAAATTGTTTCGTAGTCACTATATCTACGCCCGGATAACCCTGTCCAAGTGGTTGAACGGGAGTCGGAGTGTAATTCGGAATTTTTACCACCCCGAAATCGGACCCAATGTCAGCCCTATCATCAATGATATAATAAGGTACTGACTTTTGGTTTTCTACCGATTTTGATTTTTCGATCAAGTTGTCAGTTTGATCTAAAATTATGTCTTCAAAAACGTAATTACTAAATGACGACACTATCTCTTTATTTTCCCTCTCCCTATACGACTGTACTGATCCTTGGTCAGGAACTGTCGATGACGGGAAGTTTGGGATAGAAGATAATTGTGAAGTCGTAGTATTAATATTACGCGTTCCTATCACCCGATTTTCTTGGTCAGAAATAATTGGAGATAAAGAACTTATTTGAAAAACATTATTCAAAATTTGAGGGTAGCTGGAGTTTAATTTTGGGACGACTTTTCGGACTTTCTGTCGGCCCTTTTGTCGTTTCCCGGCTTTTTGAAATTTTTCGAAACGTCCGATTTTGATTTTTCGGTACGATTTGGACATTTATTCGCGTAATGCGCGCCCGAGAAAATTACGCAGATCGGGTCCGGTTTTTTGCTAGGTCGCATATTCGATGTCATTCCGCCCTCATTTTTATTTTTCGTCTGACTTTGGTGTGTGGTAGTTTTGTCGGGACCGGTACTTTTGTAGTACCGGGAGCCGTCCACATTTTTCGCCACGCGGCGGAGGTCTCTAAATGTACCCGGATTCGACAGTCTTATTAACGCACCTAACTCGTCATGTACGAGACCGACGATGATGTCTATGACGTCTTGTTCCGGTAATTGCAGACCTATGCGCCTCACCAAATTTATTTTATAAATAAAAAAATCTGTCAGGGCTTGGCCCGGTCGTTGACGGGTGGACATGATGTCTGCCGTCAACTGCGACCGGAGAGCCGGGCTGTCCCAACGGTCGGAGAATTCTTCACGAAATTCTGTCCACGTTAAGCCCATTGACTTAATCAGTCTATACCAACTGGCGGCCGCGTCGCTCAGTTGATCCCCGATAAGTCGAACCCAATCTGACTCGTGAATGCCGAAATTACGGAATACCACTTCAGAATTAACTATAAAACTGCGTGGGTCCTCGTATTTTTTTCCGGTAAACTGCGGCGGCGTCATTTTAAATGTATACGCCGGGCTGTTAAGCGTCGGCGTAACTGTAATTTGACGCGCTACTGACCGCGTGTTCGAGTCGATTGGTCGTCGAAACGGACCGTATTAAAACCCGTGTTTGTATCGGTATTTTGTGTATTGCGAAATGGTGGCGTGGCACCCACGCGCGTGCTACTCATAGGCATGACCCCTGAAAAGTCGCGCGCTTCCCTATCACAATTATTCGATACGGGTTGTCTACGTGTATGTGTGTCCGGTAAAATATAGTCGGTTGGCGGTTGATGTAAAGTACGCGAGTTCGCGTTACTTACTGGATTCGGCGAACGTGTACGTACGTTGGCCGCAGACTGCGTGTCGAACGCCGTTTCCCGCACTTCGCGCTCGATTCCCGCCAACCTAATATTTAATTCCGCCATACGTGAATCCACTCGACGATTTTCGACGTTTTCGGTCGCGTCGGCTTTTCGAGAACACCCGTTGCCGATGCTACCACAATTACAGGTCCGTGAATTCAGTCTCCGCTCGATCTCCAGTTGACGATTATTCAACGTTCTCAACGATTTACGAATGTCAACTAAAGCGATCTCAACTGATTCTAACCGGTTTTCAAGCCCGAAGAGCTCTACTTCCCGTCGAACCTGCGCCCCTGCGTCGGCTAAATCAGCCGCGACTGAGCTTAGCCGTCTCGCGTTATTCACACCACGTGCCGAACGTGCTTCGGGACTCGATGTACGCGAATTTACGCGTGAACTGTTTGAGTCCCGAGAGCGAGCGACTGACATTACATGATTACCATGCATTACTGTCATGTCGTGTAAACCGGGCAAATCGTCATCGATGAAGCCATCTTCATGAACCGACCTTAAATCGTCGTTATGCAATGACGATTGGTTCAGCCCCGTGACTACCACAGAGTTTGGACCAGTCGAGCTGACGGGGAACAAGGCCGTACGCGGATTAAAACCGTCGTCACGGAGTTTTTGTTCCAAAATGACGAGTAAATCGTCTTTCGTTCCCGTACAACAAATGCATCGATTTTCATATTCGCGTTGCAATTCGTTCAGTGTCATCTGATAAATCGTTTTGTATGCCATTATTTTAAATGTAACAAACAAATTTTACGAAAATTAACAGAAAAAAAACGAATTCGCGATGTTTTGGACAAGTGTAAACACTATAATCACGTAAACACACAACACACTATTATGATAGCGAGTCGGATCACCCGATGATTACGACCGGCGACCGATAACGAGTGAACTTGACCTAGATTTATTTCAAAAATAAACTGGTCGCTTCGGTACGCACGTACGAGCAGAAAAATAAAAATAATATTTCGGTCTCACCGTTAATTAAATTATTCTGTATTTCTACGGGCGTTATGATATTTTCGTAATATCAAGCACCGATAACGCACTCTTTAGCCTAGTCGTCACTATCAAGAAATTTCCAGAGGTGCTATACCACTTCCTTTATTTAGACCAAGTCAAAATATTGCGCAGCACGTAGAAATATATTTACGTAGACTACTAAAAGTAGTATAAAGAAGAAAAAAAAAACTTACTTCTGCAGTCTACTCGTCGATTCCTAGGGGAAGCCACTTTTCGTACGAGATTCCTCAGGGGGAGCCAATTTTGTCACGGATAAGTGTGTATGTGTGTATGCACGACGGATGGAGAAGAAAAAAAATTAATATAATAATGAAATAAATAAATAAATCATCAATAAATAAATAATTAATATTATATTAATACTAGCTGACCCGACAGACTTCGTCCTGTCAAAAAGATTTGTAATGTGGCAGTTTTTGTGCCTACGTATTTTAAAAATATTCTCCTGAACAGAACCGTCACCCTGGTGATAGGGCGTTGTGAATAAAAAATAATTAAATAAAACATATATAATGATTTAAAAGTAAGTAATCGCTTTATTGTTAATCATGTGAATCATAATTATTATTATTATCATTGTAGTGCTTTGTGGTATACGATGTTTTTTGTTTGATTACCTGGCGCATAGATAAACAAATCTGATGGTTTTCCAACACGGGAACAGGCAACATACAATTGACCATGTGAGAAACATGGGTTTTCTAGATTAATACCACAAACACTTAATGATTGCCCCTGGGACTTGTTTATAGTCATAGCAAAAGCAAGACGCACTGGAAACTGTAGTCGTTTAAACTCAAATGGCACATCAGTCTGAATCATTGGGATGCGCGGTATGAGAACATCTTCTCCTTTATACTTTCCTTTGAGTATAGTTGCTTCTATCACATTGTTTAGTAATTTTTTTATCGCTAACCGTGTACCGTTGCAAAGACGCGGTTGGTTGATATTTCGCAACATTATAACCACCGATCCAACCTTTAATTGAAGATTGTGAGGTGGCAATCCTGGCAAATCCAGCGAGTTTAAAAATTCCGGTGGATAGTTGACTACATCATCTTGATTAGTAGCCGAATCAACTGATTTATATATCCTCAATTCGCCTGTAATTTGTTCTTGAATTTTGAAATTTAATTCATTTACATCTATGTTTTTGCAGCCAGTATAGCTCGTTCGCTCAACCAATCATGGTTTCTGTAATTTTGAGAAACATCTGGAAACACCTTCTGAATAAGTTCATCTTTTGATCGAGTTAACTGACAAAACTTTGAGGAAAGTTAATGCAGCCAGTCAACATGTCTATAGGAAATTTGCCATTACCAATGTCAATGAGTTGTTTAGAGAATATGTTTCCAGATTGGTCATTTTGCAACTCGACACGCATATTCTTGCTTAAATGAAGTACTTTGACATGTTTCCACAAACTGGAGGACTTTAGACATGCATTGAGTTCATCAGCTGGCGTTGATCGTGGAATCACCGGCAATGTTTGACGAAAATCTCCTGCTAATAAAATCATTGCACCACCAAATCGGTTATTATTGCTCCGTAGATCTTTTAAGGTTCTGTCCAAAGCCTCCAAAGATTTTTTATGTGCCATCGTGCATTCATCCCAAACAATCAATTTACATTGCTGCAAAACCTTTGCCATTGCAGAGTTCTTCGAAACGTTGCAGGTTGGAGTTCCATTGCTTTGCATATTTAATGGCAATTTTAGTGCTGAATGGGCTGTTCGACCACCTTCAAGCAAAGTTGCTGCGATTCCCGACGAAGCGAGTGCAAGTGCAATTTTATTTTGTGAGCGAATTGTTGCTAATATTAATGAAATCAAAAAGTTTTCCTGTACCACCAGGTGCATCTAAGAAGTAAATCCTCCAGTTTCATCATTTGTTACTTTCATAAGAGTTTCAAATACATACTTCTGTTGTTCATTTAACAGTGGAAGATTTGTTTGAATTAATTCTTTCAAAGCGTTGAGATCATACAGTCTTTCTCGATGCAACTCTTGGTTAAAAGCGTCATGCATTGGACGATTGGGCGCGGTCAGGCCTAATTGAATTAATAGTTTGTTTGACATTATCAAGCACATGTCCTCAATTGAAATCAATGCTTCATTGTAAATTTCTTCACTGATTTGTATATTTGGATTTCCCATTCTATTCTGTATTTGATACAAAATATCATCACAAATATAATCTTTGTACTTGATCCACAAATCAATTGGGTTTGATGGGAAGCATGTAGATATGATTATAGAAAACAATGTTCGTATTTGATGAGCGTGTGATGATATTACAGCATCATTGAGAGTTTGATCCCAATGAGCGTCATTTTCAAGCAATTGCAAACGTTGATAGGCTTCTCTGTAGGATCCACACAATTCACCATCAACAGTTCGTAACTGTTGGAATGATGTTGGGCCACGTACATTGACTAATAGCAGTCGTAAGTAAAAACATTCATCATTGCTTGGATGTACTGAATAAATCCGGCCAATCGCATCGGTGGAATATACATCTGTATATCCTGGAACTGGTTTTCCTTGTTTCCGTCGTATAAATCTCCTTGAGGATTGATTCCAGGTATAATATTTTGGCATTTCAGAATATAGCAATGTTTGTGCGAAATCATCGTTTTGGCATGTCTCAAAAAACTGGTTAATGTAGTAGATGGTGGCTGAGCAGCTCTTTGTACTGCGTTCTGTGCTGTAAAATACACTCTTTGTCCATTTTCTAAATGCACAGCTAAGTGAACAACAGAAGGGTGTCTCTCATGAATAGGAAAAGAAAATATTCGCCAAACTGCTTCATTACTACTGACATAGCGGCCCATTTGGTATTGGGTAACTTCATCATTGGAATTCTCTGCACCAATTCCAATCACAGCCATATCACTCCCTTTGGTTACATATTTGCAAATGTATTTAATAGATTTCACTGAATGGCAAGATTCAACGTTGATGTGTGCTTTGAATGTCTTTGATAAAATGGGTGAATATGGAACAATCCAACGATTATCTATTTCAATATCTTGTTGATTTAATTTGACAATTGTTGATTTTCCGGGTAAACCAGCTAGTTTAATATGAACTTTATACCATAGCAATAAAGCTCAAATTGACTACGTTTTAGTTACAAATCATTTGTATGGGAAAAAGAAAAGGGCTATTTTTAGGGTTTTTCCAGCAATAATTCTAATTTTTCTCGCCGTAAAAACCATCCTTGAACTTCAACGAATATTTGAAAAAAAGATTTGGCCAAATTGGTCCAGGCGTTGTTGAGTTATGCGCTTACCAACACATTTTGCGATTCATTTTTATATTATAGATTATACCATAAATATTAAAAGAAAATGAAATAAAGAAAATGAAATAAAAAAAATAAAAAAAAAAAGAAATACGCGACGACGAATACGAAATAGACGTACGGCGTGAGGACTTTTGTCGAAAGACAAGAACGGACTAATTGTTTTAAAAGGCGACGGTGGTGCATATCGGCAATCGCCGCCGCCTTGCGACACAGGCCCCGTTGATAATTAAACGTCAGATTACCCGACGTTAATTATCTGGATTTCGTATGGTTTCTTAGGGAGGTGGACGGGTGAGATATGCATGGTGCAAAATGCGACCGTGTCAATGTTAGCACCAAAATCGGTTATTTTTACTTAACGAAACTGGTAACAAAAACAGAAAAATAGAAACGGAATGCATATAGCGGTCAATTTTTCATATAGGTACCTATGAGAATTATACAGAATGCGCGTTCTATGTATTGAGTTCAATGGGAACGCTACCTGTATATTACTCTATGGTGTACCCACACCCGTGTAGGAGTCAGTGGCGTAATTACGAATGTTATATGGTAGGGGATATAAAATTTATCATCGGATAACCCATAATTGTAAGGACCCTTCTGGCATTAATAACAAATTGATTGATACTCGTATTTTATACTTTTGTAATTTTCTTTAATAAAAACGTCATATTTTATAACGAAATTTCTACTTTTCTTCGTTTTTTAGTTAATTTATTGCGTACTTCATGTTTATATATATTATATATATATATATAGAAATTAAAAAAAAATTTTATATGCAAACGGAATTTGTTAGTATTTGTAATATTTCTCAGTTTATTAACTAGTAACTATCGACTGGTATGATGATGCTGTTAGGTTACCGAAGAAAGGTTTACTCCTATTCAGTTGTTGAAGTAAAAACGCATATATATATAGTCGATAGTTACTGGTTAATAAACTGAGGAATATTACAAATACTAACAAATTTTGTTTGTATTTAAAATTTTTTTTTAAATTTCTTTTTAATTATAATAATTTCGGTACCTATATTTCTACTTTACCGGAGAATTTGAATTGTAGAAATTTTTTTTTTGAACTTGTGTAGTATTTAACGCTGAAACGTTGGTGAAATCAGAATTTGACAGTCGAACTTAGTTTAGAAGTTATGATGATTTTAATTTGTACAATTTGACGTTATTTCACTTATATACCTGGTAAATTGCAGCTATTTTAATTATGTGCACCGTAGTCTAGTGGAATAATGTAATACGCACGGTTCCCGGGTCGACCTCTTGCGACGATTACTTGTTTTCCGCTTTTTTTTCAAATTTTTTTACCATACCAAACATGCACATTCTAGTAACTTTAGGTGGTTTTTCATAACAAATCAATGGATGTTTTTAGTTTAAATTCCGACAGAAACTCGTGAAGTGTTCGAGTGGAGGTGTCTAAGCAAGCTTAGACTTTTTAGAATGAGTACTTTAATTTTTATTATTTATTAAACATATGTGTATTTTCTGTATGTGCGAACAGTTAATTGATTATTATTGAATTTGCTGCATGTCAATATTATTATATATTGTATTATATCATAATTTGCTACTATATATTATTTTGAAAATTTCATTTATTCACAAATATTATAGAAGTTATTAAATGATAAAATGTATAAAAAAAATAATAGTGCGAAAAAATTGACTAGGAAACAGGGGATATCGAACCCCTAACCGTGCACGTCAAATATATGTTATATTATATAGTGGTATTTATCCATTGGATTGGATTGTAGTATGGGCCAAAAAAGTAGGAAAAATAAACCTATTAAAGGAAAACAGTGAAATTGTCAAATTTCAAATTGCTATAACTTAAAAACTAAACCCGACCGCCAAATTATGACTTCACCGTAGTCTTTTTCATCGAAAAATATATATTTTCAAAAAAAAAAAAATGTCAAAAAATCGAATTCTTCGGTAGAGTAGAAAAGTTCCATAATTTCTAATTATATTTTTCGTAAATTAGATAATATGTCATGTAAAAAAGAAAGTCCATGGGGGGATCCATTCCCATATACCCCCCCTCCGTAATTACGCCCCTGGTACGAGTGTAGCTAGATGGAAAACGCTATTAATCATTTAATCTGTGGTGATACTGCCACGGAATAATATATTCTGTGATACTGCATTGACTTGTTATCAGCTGTTGACTGTTATTTCACAAACTGAATTTCTATGCGTACTGAGTTTTTATTTTTATAAATTGTATTATTACCTATTGGCAAAATATTATCAGAAAAAAAATATTGATTTTAAAGAGGTGGTCTGTTTAACAAATAATAGTATCACTGTTCTTGAAAATCTAAGGAAAAATATAGATGATGAATTTAAAATTTAAAATGTTCAAAGAAGCTCAAGTAAATAACTGATATTTAATTTTAATGTTAATACTTTTAACTATTTCTTTTTCCTTAAAAATCAATATTTTTAAAATTATACATGTTAATAGAGACTGGCTGAAATATTAGACGTGGAAATATCCGTTAAACGAATAGTAAATCGACAAAAAAACCGACCTAACCATTTATCAAGTAATGATCTAATACCTGAAGATTATTATAGAATTTCTATATACGAGTACATCTCTTTCATTGAATCTTTCATATTTAAAATAAATGAAAAATTTTTAGCCCACCAAAGTATTTTAAAGGTGTTTAACAATCGTAAACTATATCAATCCTTAACTACTTAGATGTCTTAATTCTAACAATTAAAACAATATTTCATATATCATTATATATAATAAAACTAAGTTAATAAAATGTGCGTGCCGATAAAACTTAAAAAGGAGTTCCGGCACGATAAAGGGACTTATATAGTGTGATAGCCCTTTATACCCCCTCGAACAAGAAAGTTCCCGTTTTAACCTAAAGGGCGTGTTTTTAAAGATATAAGGGCTTTTCCAACCCTTCAACTTGGAAATTGTGTAGTGGCGCCATCTGTTGTCGAGTATTTGAACTTCATTCAGAACAATGATTATTTGGGTTGTATTTCGAAAGGCGCTGCGAGCAATTAAATTACATTTGTTACTATAATAAAGTTATTAAATTTTGTGTATTTATATAGCAGTAGTGGAGTAAAAGCGACATAATTTTAGTTATTCAAATTAGTTCTGAAAACATTTTTAAATTTAAGTTTTTAAATTTCGTGCCTTTACTACGTATGCTACAGCTGCAGAATCTATTGTTACCATAACATTTTGCTGTGAAGCCACCGTTTTTCGGTGACGTTTTACGGTGACTTCACAGCAAAAATACGAATACAAGGCAGAGATGAACTGGAAATAGATAATCAATGGGTAGTACCATATAACCCACTATTTTCCAAAATGTTCCAAGCACACATAAACGTTGAATACTGCAATTCAGTAAAATCTATTAAATATATATGTAAGTACGTAAACAAAGGTAGTGACAGTGGCGGTTTTTGGGGGGCGATGGGGGCGATCGCCCCCTGGACGTTACTTTTACACATAATACGTATGCATACAAATAACTATTTGATTTTTTTTCTCTATAGTAATAAAACTCAGACAATTACTATTGCTATTGGTTTTACAAGGATGTTAATTTTTATTAGAAAGAATGCTCGAATGATCTCATTATGTGTTAAGTTCCGGTAGAAAATTGTCATCTAGTTTGTATTTTATTTGAAACGTTTTTGAATTTTCTCAATATAGTTTCCTTTTATGCGTAATTATCAAATGAACCCATACAATTGAAAAAAAACCATACTATCTCAATATAGTTTTTAAAAGCAGTACAAAAAATTACTAAAATAATGGTCCAAGATTCTTGAAATTTACACCGAATATGTGTGTGTGTGTGTGTGTGTGTGTGTGTGTGTGTGTGTGTGTGTGTGTAAAAAAATGTCATTCGATTCCGGGCTGTTATTAGCAATAATTATTAGATGTTGAGCTATTTAAGTCGTAAAATGAGGAAATTTTTTGTTTTAAGGGCTGCAAATTGTATACATGAGTCCTACGTTATTTCAACTATATATTCAAAAAATCTTGAAAATCATAAGTCACAATTTATTTTGTTTATTAGTCGCTACTGTAAATTTTTTGACAAATAAGTGCAATATTACACCGGAGCTCCACTCAGAATCGATTTATTGAATGCAATAATGTATAATTACTTTCAAATGTATAGTAATAACAAAATTCTGAAACGTTATCTAAGTAATTCCCCCTTAGCAACATCCACAACTCCCTCGGCTCATTATCACATTCTTTTTAGCCCATCAATAAAAAATAGTCGCTCGTATGCGACGTCATAATATTAGTAAAATATCGAAAATAGTTTCATTACGAAATATTTTACTCTAATTGTGTTTTTAATTATTATAAAATAATAATAATAATAATAATATTTAGTCTAATTCATTGCTCGATGGCTGAGATGCTTTAGCACATAATTAAATTTTTTTGTTAGTTCAAATTATCTATATTTTAAATAAACACACAAAATTAATATTATTGTGACAAAAAGTAAAAAAATTCAAAAACAATAGCATAAGTCATCTTCACTATCACAAATCCCGAAAAATTGTATTTTGAAATTTACATATTTATGCATAATTTGTCACATTTGTCTATATTTTATTTAATCAGTGAAGCTAATGCCCGATTCCGCAATTTGAGGAGTAATAGCGGTGCATTAGCGGAAATCGGGTTAAATTATTGGAGGTTTAAGTCGCTATAAGACAGTATACTAAATTGCCATTGAAAAAAATTTTTTCTCGCTTCGCTCGATATATGTCTATATATAAATACATTTAAATATTATTATAATAATTTTTCAAACCATTTTTGAGGGGGCTAACTAAACTTTTAGGGGGCGAAGCCCCAAGCCCCATTGTCTGCCAATGTACTAAACTACACTAGAGATACACATGTGAGGAGGGGTTTGATATTTTAAATCGCCCCCCCCTAAAAGTTTCGTCAAAACCGCCACTGGGTAGTGATATGGTAGTATTTCAAATAGTCCAAAATAGCGAACAAAATAACAGAAATGATGAGACCCTCATGTACCAAATGGGAAGATACATCAACAGTAACGAAGCAGCGTGGAGGATTTTTAGTTTTCCCATACACGAACGCGAAACAGCTGTGCAACATCTAGCAGTACATTTGGAGAATGGACAGAGAGTTTACTTCACAAAAGACTCGGCTAGAAAAATTGCAAGCGAACCACCTCAGAACACAACATTAACAGCTTTTTTCCAACTGTGCCAAATGGATCCATTCGCAAAGACATTACTGTATGTCGACGTCCCTATTTATTATACGTGGGAAAAAACAAGGAAAATTTTTCAACGACGAAAACAAGGAATGCCAGAGGAGGGTCATCCAGAAATCATGAAAACTAACGCAATAAGTCGAGTATACACTGTACATCCAAACAATGCCGAATGTTTCTATCTCCGGATGTTGTTACACGAAATACGGGGACCAACCAGTTTCACAGATCTCAGGACCATTGACGGCTACCTATGCCAGACGTACAGAGAAGTATGTCAACGCTTAGGATTATTGGAAAACGATAACCACTGGGAATTAACACTACAATAAGCCACACTCACAGCTTCAGCTGAACAAATTCGAGAGTTATTCGCCATAATTCTAACAACATGTAACCTATCAAACCCAAAACAGCTATGGGACTCTTTCAAAAGGATTATGAGTGATGATATATTGTACCAAATCTGATAAACTAATCCAGAACTGACTATAGAATTCAATGATGACATCTTCAATGAAACACTCATTCGCTTAGAAGATAAATGTTTAGCAATAAATAACCAGGCCTTAGTAGAACTTGGAATGCCAGCACCACAAAGAAATGCTTTCAGTGTGCTAAACTACGAAATTACGAAGGAAAAAAGCTACAACGTCAATGAACTACTTGAATACACTGCTCACAACAAACCACTCCTCAATGACAATCAAAAAAAAGTTTACAACGTTATAATGAACCGGATAAATAACAACACTGGTGGTATTATTTATTTGGACGCACCAGGAGGCACCGGTAAAACGTTTCTAATAAATCTAATACTGGCGGAAATACGTGCTAAAAAACACATCGCACTGGCACTAGCATCATCCGGCATTGCAGCCACACTTATGGAAGGAGGACGAACTGCCCATTCTGCCTTACAACTACGTTGAATATAGCCGAAAAACAATTCCCGGTATGTAAAATCTCAGGAAAATCTGGACGGGGTCAACTTCTAAAACAAGCTAAAATTATCTTCTGGGATGAATGCACCATGGCCCATAAAAAATCACTAGAAGCCATGGACAGAACATTACAAGAATTGCGAAAAAACTCTGAAATAATGGGAGGAGCTCTACTCATACTCTCAGGAGATTTTCGACAAACACTTCCAGTTATTCCCAAGTCAACACCAGCAGAAGAGATCAATGCATGCTTAAAAAAGTCACATCTCTGGCCACAAGTACAAATACTGCAATTAACAAAAAACATGAGAGTTGAATTATCAAAAGATGAAACAACAGCACATTTTGCTAAAATACTTTCACAAATAGGCGAAGGTACATATCCTACTGACCGAACGACCGGCCTCATTGAACTCAATAGTGATTTCTGTAACAGCCACTACTAAAAAACGAACTAATCGACAAAATTTATCCAAATATTATTCAGAACTATACCAACATAGAGTGGTTATATCAAAGAGCAGTTTTGGCCACTAAAAATAGTATTGTTCACGATATCAATTTTAATATTCTAAAGAAAATACCTGGTGAAGAGAAAATATATAAATCGATCGACACGATGGTATCCATTGAAGAATGTGTCAACTTCCCTACTGAAGTTCTAAACTCTTTACAAGTACCAGGAATGCCATTACACTGCCTTCGTCTGAAAATTGGATCTCCAATCATACTACTCAGAAATCTCAACTCCCCAAAACTATGTAATGGAACGAGGATGATCGTAAAACAGCTATCGAATAATATCATTTAAGTTGAACTTATTTCTGGAAAGAACAAAGGACACACAGTATTTATAACTAGAATACCACTGATCTCTTCTGAATTACCATTTCCATTTAAAAGATTGCAGTTTCCAGTTAAATTAGCCTTTAGTTTTACAATCAACAAAGCGCAAGGGCAAACTTTAAAATATTGTGGCATCAACCTCAAAGAATTCTGCTTCTCTCACGGTCAGCTATATGTAGCTTGCTCAAGAGTAGGAAATTCGAAAAATTTATATATATATATATATACCCCGGAGAATAAAATGAAAAATGTTGTTTATAAACAAGTAGTGTAAATAATGAGAAAATGTTTTCAATAAATTTTTTTGCTTTTTACGTCATAGCTTATTTTTTTATTTCAACTACCACGTAATCTCATATCAACTCCCGAGCGAAGCCGGGTATTAAAGCTAGTATGATTATAAAATAAACATAATATGTTTATTTGCTTGTACAAATTCATTAAGTAATAGAGATTTTGAGTCTTTAATTTCTTTTTATCTTTCTTACGTCAATACTACAACAACGATCTGTGAGCTACAAAATTGGGAACAAAAACTTAAGCATATGGTTACTGACGACAATGAAATGCGTCCATCAAATGCATTAAGTGTTATTAGGCCTTGTGATCCAGTTATATTTCCAAATATATTTTTTTATTAAAATATTGTGTACACTACCCGTCCCTACTGCAACGCCAGAAAGATCTTTTTCTAGTTTAAAAAGAGTAAAGACCTATCTGAGAAATAGTACGAAAGAGGTAAATTATAATTATTTAAATTTGTTTGTTTTATTTTATAAATATAGAATTTTTTGTCAAACAGGATCGTCTAAATAGATTAGTACTCCTTAGTTATTACCGAGAAATTGCCATCGACCCTGAAGAAGTATTGGACGAATTAGCTGAAAAGCCAAGAAAAATAGACTTACTGTTGTAATACAATATCCAATATCAAATACAATGATACAAAGTACAAATAAAATCTGTTATTTACAATTTTTTTTAATTAACTCAATGTAATTATGAACTCCATTCCCCCACATAAAATTCCTGTCTACGGCACTGAACCAGGTAGCACTAATACTTGTATTTAATCTTTAATCTTACCTAAACACTTTTCTACATCTAAAATAAACATTAAACATAAAATAATTAATTAGTTGTAAATTAATATGTAATAATATTATGAAATAATTGAAGATTGGTATCATCAAATTTTATATAATATGTAATTAAATTTAAATGATATATAATTCTCAAACAATTTATTGTTTTAAAAAGCAAATCAATTTTGGAAAATATGAAAAATGAAGTAACTTATATTTAATCTTACGTTGATCGGGCCGTACTTCTAAAAATAAAATAAAATATAAATAAAAATATTTATTAAGTTTTATTATAAGTTAAATTAAATTTTGTTCTTTATTTAAACTAGTGGTCGAAATTCAAAAAAGTATGGTAGTGATATATAAAAATAATGGTGCAATACAAAACTATATTATGGCTTACAGTTTTATTTAACGCGCTGAGGAAGTTGTGGGAATCATGCAGTATTGATATTTAGTGTTATTATAAAAACATAACAAACTAAAGTACATATAAGATCGCTCAAAGAGTTAATGTTTTATATCAGTACATGTTGTAAAACGATTTTTTTTCTTACCCCATGAAGCCCCACATTCTGAAAAAAAGTACTATTAATTAATTATTAACTCCAACTTAATTTTATTTAAGTTTAATGAAGTCGGATTAATTATTTATTGATTGTTTAAAAAGACACATGATTGTATTGAATATTTCAGTGTTTGTATGATATATACCGTTATACTAGACAAAGCCTATTTTATTATAATATAATATTCTTACGTGATAGATAATGAATATTCTCATCATCTTGAAAATCATAAAACATAATTTATTTAGCATATTTTTATACGATTAAATTTATTGGGAAATAAATTTCGAATTGAAAATTTATTAATGGAGATATATATATTTTAAATATTCAGTTATACATATTATAATTTATCAGTGTCTCCCTTATAGTTAAAAATATAATAATATAAATTGCCCGGTTTTTCAACCATATTACATTTGTAAATTGTTGAAATAAGTGTGTAATATAAAATGCATTTAGCCTTACTGTTCAATGTTGGAAGGACTGAAAAATTCATATGAATGTCAATTAAATATCTGATTAAATTATAATTTAAGTAACAGTTGATGAAAACAATTGACCGAGGTGAAACTGAATTCTAAACATATTATTATAATAACAACTACAGAAAGATTTGTTTGAAAAAATAAAAATACCACAATTTTCCAATTATAATCAGACGTAGAAACATAATATATAAATTATAGTAAATACGTGTATAGTGTATACTTTTATTTTAACTTCTATTTTTTAGATAAATAGAATTTATTTACATCAAATGCAATATTGAAGTGAAATATTATATCGCAATAATATTCCAGTATATTACGTCACAACGCGTATCCAAGGCAATTTTTAATTATATATTTTTATTTAATTAAGTATTTAGCAGATGTTCCAGAAATTAATTTACATCGATCATATTGCATAGGACGCAATTATTAATAAATTAACTAAAACGGTCACTGGAATGAGTCTTTATTGTTACCATATAAATATTTTCGAAATTCTTATTAGAAAAGGCATTATATTGGAGTTTCGGAAATAAAGCTCAGCAGTTTTCATTAAAAACCTGAATTAACATTAACATAATTTTAAAGTAATTTATTTAAAGTTATTTCGGTATGAGTGCCTAAATAACTTTTTATAACAATTTTAATTAAGGTTAAAAATTGCACATTATTTTCAAATAAAAATAATAGCTTAAATAAGTCTGATATTTAGGAAAATAATTAAAACTATATTAATCTTTATTTTATACATACCATATTCCTCCCTATATTTCTTCTCTGAAAAAGCGCAATATATTTATTAATCTTGTTTCGATTTACGACAAACAGATCACATAAAATATATATGAATAAATATGAACGTTTTATTAAACTAATATTCAAAATTACTTAAAGATTCAGCTAAATCTGAGAATACCATAAAACAAATAATTACACTTAAATTTAAAAGTTAAATTTCCAAAGAGTAATTTTTTTCAGTATACATATTATGTAAGTATTTCTTTGTATTAAAAAAAAACTGTGCTCTGACTTATATAATTACAGAAATTAACGGCGTAAACAACTGAAAAATGATTTAAAAATAATATTTAAAAAAATGTAGGAAGTTCAACATTTTCAATTTGTACTTACCTAAGCGATTTATACAAAATAATTCTATATCGAGGATATTGCCTGAAAAAAAATATAAAGATTAGAACACATTTTTTTACCAGCTGCGTGTACTGTAGCTAAAGTGTAGAAAGATATTTCTCTAAATGAATATAGTGGTAAATCATTTATTCGAAAAACTATTTTTAGTGACGCTAATAGATTTTCGTAATTCCTGATCGTGATAAATATTTTTAAAGTTTAATATACGAGTGTGTCTAAGCATGTATTACATTTTGATCTCTCAAAAAATTTTTTTCTTTTGTCTTACGTGTATGGTAATTTTATAGTAAGACATTTTATTTTGTAACTTTTTACGCGTTATATTACGTATGTTATTATATAACACTATAGTAAAATGTAATGATATGCACGCACATCATTCTTTATAATTTTTCTAATACAAATTAAATACGTTAGTCTTCAAAAAAGTAATTATATTACACACAAATATGTTATATTCAAATAAAACACGGACAAACGCTCGATCTTCTTGGAATACCGATTATATTTTCCCTACAAAAATAAAAATAATATTATATATTATAATAGAATATAATATATACGATTTATAAATCGTCACAAAATAAATTAAATTATTTCAGTCCCATGATGGAATTTCGCCTTGGTATCGCCTTTTGTGATTTATAATATAAAGTAAATAATGAATCAAACTCGAATAGATTATATTTGACATCAGTGGCGCACACTTAACTGCTCATTGATGGGTCTAACGATATTTTACACACCTGGCCGCCAACCAATAGACAACTAGTAGACACCCAATGCCAATTGCGACATCTCGCTCACCCTGCGGTCGAGGAGTGTCGTGTGACGGTCCTATGGATATATAGAGGGTCGCCAACCTATGACCGAGACCCGTGTATTGAGCCGGAGTACATAGGATTTTTTGTTTATGTAAAATTTTTAAAAAAATCAAAGAGAAAAATAGAAAATAAGAAAATACTCGAGTTTTATTAAGGTGATTTAAATCGTATATTTAACATGGAGAAAGCACTTCGGCATAAAACTCCAACATAAAAGAGAATTTAATTTGAGATAAACAAATAAAATTATATTCTACATAAATAATAAAAAAAATACAAGAAAAGAAGGAGAAAAATAAAAAAATAAAAGGAACGACGAATCTTACGCCGTTAAATATAACATTATTTTTTATATTTTCTAATTAATCAAGAACCTCGCGAGGGGCCGTCGACCCAGTGGAGTCGAATCGGACAATTACATATTTGAGCATGCATATAGGAAGGAAAATGGAACAATTTAGGATTTTATATACAACTTAACAGTACCGGTCACGTCATTTCTTTTTATAAATAAATATTCATATTTATTAATAATAATAATTTTATACATACACACACAGAACTCGCGTCTCTCGACGATTCCTCGCCGTGGGAGATGGTTTTTTTCGCAGTGGAAAAACTGCGAGTCGTCCGAACGAAAAACACGTTCAGGTCGAATCGTCGCCGATAATTTTGGAAAAATAAAAATAAGATTTGGACGGTGAACCGGTACTGTACTCGCCCAATTAAACGGACCTATTAATACATTGTAATACCGCGCGATATCGGTGACACAAAGTGGCAGAGCAGGGTGGTGGAGTGGGTTAAAGGTTAAACCAAATAGAGACTATTAAGAGACATTGGAAATAAAATTATTTATAAATTATTTAGATGATATGAAACGTTGGATATGTATCGATTATTTATTCAGGGGGTGGGCGTTTAGAAACCGAGAATTCTACAACTGTTGTGGAGACATACGAATGGGAGGTCTGTATTGACGTAGGAAAATCATATTGTACGTCCCACGGATATTTTTTGTGATGGGATCAACGAGGACATAGGCGTTGTCTGACTTCCGTTCATGTACTTGAAATGGTCCTTCGTATAGCAAATAGAATTTCTGGATACACCGATCGACAGCAGAACTTGTCACGGTGGTATTGCGGGGTCACTACCGATAAAAAAAAATGATTTCGCTAACCGATTTCGAGAGTGTGTGGTGTTTATTATGTTATATACGAACAATGTTTTTACTGAATGACATATATATGTAAAATAGTAAAATTGACAAAATGAAAATATAACACGCACTCGTACCTCTCGGACGGCCACGAACAATCTCAACGGCTCGACCGGTCGGTCGTTCGCCCGAGAGATATTTTTCGCTATCTTAATATTCATATTTATAATACCCCAATACGACTTGCGGGTAATCAGCAACGCTGCTTAATTACATTATCGCAATTTATCGTATTATTATAAATATGAATATTTCGCTGTCTATCGCGTCGACGTACCGGAGGTGACGACCTTATAATCGCGCGTAATATATTTACGGCGGTAAAGTATTTTCGTCAATGTTTCGCAGAAAGGGGTGGACAGTTGATAATATTCGGCTCGGTGGTGTAAACGATTCGTTTACTCATACACGAACCGTGTCAAACTTAGACGATGGACGCGTACTAGAACCAACTCCCCAACGTTAAACGTAGTAGGTATGCTCTTTTGGTCATGACGTTTTTTCCCTCTTTCCGCTTTTGAAACTTGTACTTCATGAGCCATTGTCTATTTTGTCCGCTGTTCGAGTGAGGTACGCAATGGGAAATCAATTGCGGAATCGAACGGATTACATCTCTCGGTGCCTATAAATAGTTCGTGAGGCGTGTATCCAGTAGCTTCATGCACCGTGTTATTTAATATCCACTGAATATAATTTACCTGGCGAGGCCATTTGGTATGATGTTCTGAACAATACGTACGGAACATTCTTCCTAGCTCACGCATCACTCGTTCCGCCGGATTCGATTGGGGGTGGTATGCACTAGTCATTGTTGGAGGAACACCAAGCTCAGATAGACATTTTTGCCACACCTTGCTTGTAATTGTAAATTGCACACCGTAGTCTGAGACTATACATTTAGGTGTTCCATATGTTTTGATATAGTCATCAACCATGCGGTTTGTTACAATAACGGCAGTGTTTTTTTTAAATTGGATAGAGACGTACAAAACGAGTGAAATTATCTAACTAACAAGACAAAAATGTAACGCACATTATTCCATCCTGGTGGTAACGGACCATATACATCAACAAGGATTCGTCCGAGGGGTACGTCTGCGAGCACAGAACGCATTTCGCCCATGATTCGCGTATTGGAAATCTTGGTGCGTTGACACAAATCACACGTCTTAACTATACTACGTATACAGTATTGCATATTTAAAAAAAAACAAAAATCCCTTATAGCGAGTATAGTTTTCTTCGCGCCAACATGGCCGAAATGTCGGTGGACCTTTAAAACTAATTCCTGAACACGATGGGAAGGTATGCATACGAGCCATTGATCGCTAAGCATATGCCTTCGGTAAAAGAGAACATTTTTGAAAATACAGTAATGATTGGAAAGAGGTGTCGTTGTCATCAACGGATCGGAAAGTATTGTAATTATCTTCAAGAGATTAGGATCATCGCGTTGCGTATGTAAGATTGATTCGAAAGATTAAAATTGTTTGTAATAAACTTTAGTTGATTCGGCTAAAAAAATGCATGGGGATATCGTTTGATTATTAAAATTATCATCACGGCCAATCGGATTTCGTGATAGCGCATCGATTACGTTTGTAGTACCAGGAATGTACTCTACGATTAAATTGAACTCTTGAAGTAACAAAGTCCAACGAGTAAGACGCACGTTGCGTAATCGGCATCTGAATAAAAACGTTAGGGCCTGATGATCGGTAAAAATATGGACAGGATACCCTAATATAAAAACTCGAAACTTTTCACAGGCGAATACTATAGATAAAAGTTCCACATCAGGTAACGGTGTAATTTTTCTCAGCGCAGTTGAGTGCGCGACTAGCAAAAGCAATTGTACAACGATCTCCCTGAGGGGAAAACTGAAAAAGCTCCGCACCAAGCCCTAATTTACTGGCATCGGTTTGTAAATAGAAGTTCTTATCAAAACAGGGATGAGACAAATACTTCTCCGTGAATGATTTCTTTACATTCTCAAACATTTTCTTCTCGTTCTCTCCAAAACGAGGATTTTGCATGCAATATGTTATTAATTATGATTAAAAATATATTATTTACATTTTTAGCTCCATAACACCAGCATTACCTCACCCACCCTTTTGAATAGGTGGGTCGATCGACCCCATTGACCCTTAACGTGTGCGCCACTGTTTGATATTCGGAAGAACGAATATCAAAAGAATTAATCACATCCAATTAATTTATAAAGATGAATACAAAGGTTATAGTTTTGCGACAAAACTAAGTAAATACAAGTTTTATCATAATGCGTAAAAATCACACACATTACAAAAAGAACATTAAAAATTTCATCATAAAGTCAACAAGCGATTATCACATGGGACCGAAATCTAAAAGAATGACGATTTAAAGTCTATAAAAATACCTGACCCGAGTGGGCCAGACGAGAGTGTGCGCGCACTCTCGACCACGACAACAACTCAAGAAATCGGTTTTCCGTGAGGAGAAGCATCGTCCTTTGCGTAGTTAAAATTGTGTTGAGTTGTTTCGTATTTTTTGTCACTGACTTCACGTACAGTTGAAGGCGGTGTCCCAACCTTTCATATTTTTTTATTATTATCGTATTCTCTCGACGTCACGCTGTTTCACTGAGGTCTTGGAGCCGGACGAACAAAAAAAGGTAAATGACGATTTTTATTATATTGCATGTGCTCATTTTGTTTTATATTTGTCCTGACAGTTCTCGATTTCACGACCCCGGACTCTCCTTAGCAAAGGAGTAAGGTAATAACCAGGGATTTTCATAAACATTCTCTTTAATATAATTAGGATTCTTTTATTCTAAATTTAATTATTCATAACACTAATACGTTTCGTATTCTTTCGATTTTTTGGTTATTACAAAGTGGCGCGCAACAGATGTTTAGTTTTTTTAAAAAAAAAATTGAGAATTGTTTGGAAAGTATAGAACAAACACAAGCATAATTTATTATAAGAGAAATATACGTAAAATAAAAAAGTAAAAAATAATTTGCGAATAAATAAATAAATTAATAAATAAAAAATTTTTGAAATTGATATATCAGAAATTTTATTTATAATTTTGGTCCGAGAGAGGGAAATTATAAATTTAAAAGTCTTAAAGGAATATATGAAATAAATTATAGTTTTAAGCCCAAAGAGGAAAATAAATAAAGATATTAAATCGTAATTTAAAAAAAAATATTTCCGTGTTAAATTTACGAAAAAATTATAAATTATAAAATCGGTAGTCCACTACAATACATTTTTGAGTAAAAAAAAAAAAAAATTATTTTAAATAAAGTAATAGTTATTAAATTATAGTTTTGTTCCAGTAGTGGAAAATTATCAATTAAATAACAAAATAATAAATTCAGTTTCGTAAAAAAAAAAATGTTTTTATATTAAATTTACAAAAAAAATAAGTTATAAAATCGGTAGTCCACTACCATAAATTTTCTAAGTCCAAAAAAAAAATAAAATACAATTTTTATTATGCTAACGTAAGTTATTAAAATTATAATTTTGTTCCGGCAGTCGAGAATTATTATTTAAATTACTAGAATAATAAATCCTTTTTTTAATAAAAATAATTTGATGTAATAATTTTAACTAAAAAAAAATAATAATAATAATAAGTTATAAAAATTGCTAGAGTTTTACGATAAATTTTCTAAGTCAAATAAACGATAACAAAAATAACCCTGATCATAAATATAACAAATTACAAGATGAAATAAACAACTTAAAAGAACAATTTAACAATACTAGAATTACCAACGGTAAAGGCAATTTAAAATTGACAACCAATATAGAAAATGTAACAACAACAATAATAACAGATTTAATGATAAACCCAACACAAACAATTATAATGAAATAAATTGGAATAATCAGACCCAAAATAAAAATATTGGAGGGCCTGGATTACATTGGAATGGAAGGCCTTTTCCATTTTACATATCAGCTTTCCCAGTTAGTAATACACAACAAACAAACAACGCATTACCATTTAATAATATAATTTGAACACACAAAAACAAAATGTAATCATTGTAAAACCAATACATCCTTTCTACGTTCCAAAACTAAAACATTTACCTAAAAATTTGAAAAACTTAAAAAAAAAATTAACCACTAAATTATTTTTCATTACTTTTTAATTTAAAATGAAATATTTCTTTGTCGTAGAATATTTTTTTTTAAAGAACTTTTCCTCTAAACTTGGTTCACCATGTATTCCATTTAAAACCACTTTTACCTACGATCTCTGATTTATTAGAAATTGTTATTAAAAATATGTGTAGTCATTCATATTATAAAACATTTAATTAAAAACTTTAACTAAGCATTAATGATTTTAAAATTTTTAAATGCCAAGAGCTAAAAAATTACAGCATTTGGTTCCAAAAAAATAATAGATAATTATACTTGTATATCTCAAATCTTATATTGACTCGTAAAAAAAATTAACTTAATTTAAGTTAATTAGTTAATTTTTTTAACTTAACTTTTCGCCGAGAAAAAAAAATAACCATTTACTTTAAATTTTTACTATTTTTTTATATTAACTTAACTTAACTGAGTTTAAAAAAATCATTAACTTGCCCAGAATTACCAAAACGTACATATTTACAATATATACACATTTATATATGTGTATATTTATATATATATTTTTTTTCTTTTGGCATATAATTGTACTGGCTGTTACGACATGGTTAATATTTCAAATTTATATACCCAATAGTTTCAAAATGACTAAGAAATAACAATAATCAATTTTCATGAAATCGCATTTTTACCGTTTTTATGTAATTTTTCGGTAGTTTTTGAGTTCCATTTTTAGGCGCTTTTGAGAAAATCAAAAAATGACCTCTCTAAAGTACCTACCAACTAGATGCAATTTGCTACCGGAAGCAAACTGTGACTGTAAAGATCGGAGCCTTCTTTCTGGTAGAATTTTTGGGTAAAGACATAAAAAAAAACAGCTTTGTAAAACCAACAGATTCCTCGCTCTGCTCAGAATTTAATGTTGTTATATTCTTATTCGAATGTATTATTGCTTTTTTATTTAGTGTTGCCGCAATATCGAAATTACGATTTGAATTGGAAGTTATAACGATAAGAAACATAATTGGGATTTTCTTATTTCCGTATAAAAAGGTAACAAGTTACTTCCTTCTTAAATAAAAATTTACCTCCGAAAAACGAAGTGTGTTGAAAAACTTCTCTATATATTTTTTGACACAAAATGAAGTAACTATATAGTTTTTTGTTATAATAATACAATAATAAAGTTTTCACTACATCCTGTAAGAAATAGAAACTGCACTACCTAGTTATTTATTTCACATGATAAAAGACAGAAACATAGAAACCGAACAAATAAACTATGAGAAGATTTCAAAGTGAATATTCATGAACATATAAATAGTTTTCCAATTGTAGAATGACATTACACACCCCAAGCTGAAGTAAAAAAGCTGTAGTAAAAAGTAACATATTATTTTTAAAATCTATGATATAAAGGAAAAACAAGGTTAAGTTTGTTATGGAACCAATTAAAAATCAAAATAAAACCAATTGAAATTACTATATGCTCACTTCTATATTTAAAAATTATAAATATACATGTTATATAAAAAGTGATACTCTACTCGGATAACTGGGTTGGACAAAATCGTAACAGGTTTATTTTTGTGATGTGGGAGTATGCTGCATTTGCTTAAATGTAAGCTACAACTTAAAAATAACATTAGTTTTTGGAAATAGGTCTTTTTTTTGAGAAGAAACATTATTTTGTTTTTTTTTTTTTAAGGATTATAGTTATAGTTTATATACGGCTTTTTAAAATTTTAATATTTACATAGTAATTGTAATTTTATTGTGTTATTTGCAATAAAATACATAGACTGTTTAAACATATGATATAACTAGGCCTATAAGCCTAGTTATGTATATGAATTTGTTTATACTCGTATTTTGTTTAATATGCAATATCAAATATATATATATATATTTATTTATATATATTTATATATATATAACTTTTCCAACAAAGTATTGTTGTTATTTGTATAATATAATATTCAATCCAACTTATTTTTAGTTAGTACTCTTAGTAACTTGAGTTACAAATTCAGAATTTTATTTGATTTTTTGCATTAAAAATAGTCATAAACTGAGTTACTACGTTGTATACAATTTATTTATTACTAATGATTGAGTAAAACAATTAGTATTTGAGGTCAATCATTAAATTGCTTCTCATGAAAGGTTGGGATAAATGAGATGCTGCCTTATTCGTTGCTCATATCATAATATATAACCGCGATTATTTGATATTTATAATATATAAGTATTTTTAATTGTTTTTTATTAGGTTAAAATCATTGATTTATTATTATATTAACGCAAATATTAGTATGATGTTTTGTGATTAATTTATCATATTAAAACTAATTGTATAAATTATTTAGTAATATCATACTTGTCGTAATGTTTTCGGAAAGATGATCATAGTATCCTTTTAAATATGCTAAAAAATATTATCATTGATTGTATTACGGAAGTGCCGTATAGAAAATGAAAAGCGTGATCGAAGGAGGCCAAGGATCTTTGAAAACAAAATGTGGAGGATGATATGTGGACCAGTTCGTGATACCAAGATAAATGGATACAGAAGGAAGTTTAATAAGAAAATGCAGTAGAAAATGGTTTTCTATTTATATAAAAGTAAATACTAGTTATATAAAAGGCCAATATGGTTGGGACATTGAGGCAAATGTGTAAGGGAAGAGACCTCTAGGCAGAAGAGTTGGTTAGACTTAGTAAAGGGACATCTCAAACTATAGGAGTACAAGAATGGAAGGGAATAGTTCAAAACCGGAAGGTATGGAGGAATATAACTATGGCGGCAAAAATTTCAAGAGAGTTATAGAAAGTTATATGCCAGTAAAGAAGATGAAGAAGATTATTTTATTATTACAAAGCGAACGTTACTCTGGTTTTGTAATTTATTATGTAACATAATTTAAAGCTTTTGATGACGACTAATTAAAAATCATTTGAAAAATATGATTATATTTTTAATACTGATAATCTTTTGAGAAGCAAATTGATTCTACTTGAATTTTGCAGGCCAATAATCAAATCAAACATAAACATATTTCCAGTAGCCCGATATTAATTTTGATGAATAATTTAGATTCGATACCTACTGTTATACTGGGTAGTATAGGGAAAATTATTTTTGGCCTATGTGAAAACGCTGTGTAATAATTTAATGTAGAGCTTTATTTTTTAAACATAAAATTTGAACCAGAATAAATAAAATATGAAACTTAAATAAGTATTAATTTTAAAGTAATTTTCATAAAAATATTATGAAACTATTGCAAAAAAATGAAATGGTAATTAAATAAAATGAATCATAGTTTGATCGAATAAAGTAGTGAAGTAAAGCAGCACACATCTACAGTCGCCTCCTAAGTTTTACTTACTTACTTTATAACTTACTTTTATTTTCAATCTGTGAGTACACTAAAAATTAAAAAAAATATTAAAATTAAATATTTGTAAAAGCTATGCTATAACGAATTATGTGTTAATGGTATTACTGTTGTTAATTATATACAAAATGTTTTAAAGCATTATTTTTTTTTAATACTATACAAATAAATTTTTATGACTTTATCTAATTATCAATATTCATTGTCAACAGCTACAGGACCGTAATACGCATACAATTAAAGATCTTTTAAAAAAAATTAACGGTCAAATATTTTAACAAAGGTGAGCATTATCTAGTTAACAATATTCCTTTTTTATATCTAAAAAATAAATTTTGCACTAAAATTTCAATTTTCATCATAAAAAGTTAACTTTTTGGTAACCGAATCAACTACATAGTTGAAATTGTCTTTTGTTAACAATATCCTTTGAATTGTGAGTCACATTTTGAATTCGCCATTATGTAATTGATTGCGATTGATTTTTTTCCATTACCATGTACATCATTATAGTATTTCTTATTTTGCTACTATATCTATATGACGTATTAGTTTGTAAATTATAGTCTATGGGAGAACATTTTATATATTGTTGAATATTATCATTTATCATCAGTGGCGTATTTACCGTGGGGAGGGGATATGGGAGATAGATCCCCTCTTAACTTTTTTTTCAGTGATTTAGAAGGTATATATATACATATATAGAATGACTTCCCCCATTTTTTTTTTTCATAAACCCTTAAAATATTATTTGAACAAATTTAAAATAAGAAAAATTGCCAATAATCAATTATTGAAGATCTTAAGTTAAAATAATGAAAAAAGTGGGAAAGTCATTTTATAGTAACATTCAAAACGAATTTAAATCTGTTTTCGAAAACTTTATCGCATCACTAGGTCAATTGGTACTTTGGAAGTACGAAACGTTTATTAATTTATTCGTGTGTGCAAGACGAAAAGAGAAAAAATACTCGCTTCCAATCCTCTTAACATTAATTACCGGCGGTCATCATGGCCGAACATATTGTAAATGGAATGTACAATATATTCAATTATTGTAACTGGATACACCACATTAAAAGCTCCCAGTCACATTATTTTATTCACGATTCTATTGTTCTAAAAAAAGTACACTACTTATATAATCTGTTTTCACTTAATCTGTGGTGAATGACTTACTCATATCTAAGAAAAGCGTATAAAAACAATTTGTAGCATTTCCTTCATGATCTTATATAGAAAAGTAAATAATTAAATATTAGATACACAAAATTGTCCATCCAATCTTTGGCTTATATCACAAATGAAATACATACCCAAATAAAGTAATTTTAGTTCATCTGCTCGGATAGATCATAATATAAACAATTTTGTTTAAGTACATAAGATATTTAAATAACATATTAATGATTCTGTAATGTAAATCTAGCTAAAAAAATAATGATTGGAAATGAAACACTGAATTTTTTTTGTAATTTAATGTAATTTAAAATTGATACGTTAAAATCTTGTCTAATCAATTTTTTAAATTTCAAAGTTATACATATGTTAACGACTGTATTTTTAAGTCAATATACATATGAAATATTATTTACCTTTACAATTTTCAACTGTTTGAAACATTTTTGATTTATAATTATAAAGCTTATCATATTTAATACATATTATGTATAATATAAAATTTGTTTTATTTTATTTTATGAAAAAGATAATCCTCTTAGGCCTATAGGCTAGAGCTCACTAAGCAGTCAGGCTGCAGCAGCCGATTCGACAGATGACGGCTTATTGGAAACCCGCACACTAAGCAGCCAAGAATTCCTGGCTGCGACAGCCATTAGAACATGCACGAATGCACGTAAAAGCGATTTGCGATCTGGATCCATTGATAAATGACTCGGTAGCAAAATTACGTAACGTTTCAAGGTATTCGAGGCCATAGAAACGGCAAAAATATTTAATATGCGCCCAATAGGAGCAGCAGGTCAACACAGAAAAATTCAAAATAATCGTTAAACGTCATCCGTTGTCGCGTCCGGAATAATATGTTATTTGTGTGCATTGCCGCACACTATTTATCGTTGTCCGACATTAATTTCATTAACCGTAACTGAGAGAACAAAAAAAGTAAACGAATTAAAATTATGTCGAATTTGTTTACGTATATACTCAGATAGGCAATGTAGTACGTCGATTGCAACCGCCTCGGAAAAATAATAATGGAAAGGTGCCAATTCGTCTCACCCGAAATGCGAATAAAGAAAATATTATTTATTTATCTAAATGCCGTTGTTTTATGTTTTTAAATACCTGAACTAGGACATCCGAACCAGTACAATTTCGCCGCTTTTGCCAATTTTCCGTGCTTTATTCTTTGGTAGTTTTGAAAGTGAACAAATCAGAAAATAGCATCTTGTTATGTAGGTTTAAAACTACATAACAGTGCTATGTAAAAACTATCTAACCATCTAGATGTCCAGCCACGTGTGATTCGAACATTGCATAGGAACAATCATAACACCCAGTTCAACAGCTCGCTTTGGATCAAGAAGGAAATCAAGCAGGCAATCCAGCGGCAAAATAATTGTTGTGTGCACCGAGTTTTACACTCAACATATTATATCCATCAAAACACTTTTAAATTGGTAATTGACAATTTATGGCAGTTTGATTAAGTTCAAAATTGACACATTTTTATTTTGAATGATAGCCGCTTAGAGTACAATAGAAATACCATTGATTATAGTAACAAACATAATAATGTAGTTGACATAGTAACAAATGGATTTCCAAGAAGAATGTGTTTCTAATTTGAATTAATTAAATAATTTATTTATGTGAGTAGAAAGAGTGAGCATTGATTATATTCACGCCAAAAGTAGTTTTTATTTCCTTTCTTATCGATATTAATACTTGTCGTTATCAAATACAATGTATTTTTGCAAATGTGTTTCCAAGTTTATTATTTATTTGTATGAGTGGAAATAGCGAGCGTTGATCTTAATAGGACAGAGGAAATAATCATATCGATCTGACTTAACATGTCAAAAAACAGGAGATTTCTTAAAATACACTTAAATTGCTTCTCGCCAAAAGTTTTTATTTTATTTTTTATCGTTAACAATACTCATTGTAATAAAAAACTGCAATTTTATTAAGATTAATGTTGTGAAAAGAACAGAAAATTGTCATGTCTCCAAAATATTCGTTACTTGATAAAAACGGTCGAAAAAAAAATTCTGTGAAAATTACTTGTACTTCTCCCGTCTAAAAAAACATTTTATTATGATTTTAGTATTTATTATGGTAAATAAAAGATAGCTTTTACAAAATTGTACAATTTATTTAACAGTAATTTTTGGTATAAAGCAATACCATTGTTAATTAATTAATTAGATCATTAAGTAGAATATTTTATTAATTTGGGTTTTTAGGATAATTATTTGTTTATAGGCGTCAATAGTGACAGAGTACACTGAATTCATTTTGTTGTGACAGGAAATATAATCATAGTTGATCTCTCTTAGTATGTCAAAAATGGGATATTTCCCTGACAAACTTAATTTTGTTTTCGCCAAAATTGTGTATTTCTTATTGACAACAAATTTTATTGTTTTCAAATAAAATCAGTTTTCTTAAGAATGATATTAATGACAGAATAGAATATTTGTACATTTATGAAATCAGAATAATCGATAATGTTCATTATTTGATAAAAATTTTCGGTAAAGCAAAAAATATTTCTATGAAAGAATTACCTGTATTAATCACATCTAAAGAAAATATTTAAAATGAGGTAAGTAATTAATTTGGTTTATAAAAGATCACTTTTATATATTTTAACATTTATTCAAACAGTGATAATTGGTAAAATAGCAATACAATTTATATTCATAAATAGATCTTTAAAAAAATTCTTATATTCCCAATTTGGGTTGATTGGATTATTATTTATATCTTAATATTCTATATTTATATATATTAATAGAACGGGGGGCATAATCTTATCGATCTAATTTAATATGTCAAAAAATGAGAGATTTTGCTGACATACATTTACTTAGTCCTCACTTAACTACTTTTTATTTCTCTTCTTATCAATAATAATTGTTACGCTTCTCGTATATAGTGATATTTATTTGCTCGTCGTTATGACGTTATTGTACGCTCATTATGGTCGTGCGATAGCAGACTTCTGACCGACTAGCCCGGTTGCATGTAGTGCGTGTAGTACGTCGATCGCAACCGCCTCGGAAAGATACTAATGTAAAGTTACCGAGTCGTCTCGCCCGAAATGCGATTAAAAAAAAAATCATTTATTTATTTAAACGCCGTTGTTTTACGTTTTTAAATACCTGAACTAGGACATCCGAACCAGTAGAATTTCCCCGCAACATAATGGTTCTTCGCCCACGGATGTTCTAGTGTCGTCATTTTTTCGTTTTCTTTTGATATTCGAAATATCAAGTATTTTGCTTCGCGAGCAAATACATCGTTATTGTTGAAGCATATTACGTAAAATTTTACTTCAAATCGCAAAATTCGAATTTATTTGGTTTTTATTATTATTATTTTTTTTCATTCGGCAAAGTTGATAATCGTACAAATCGTAATCGTTTATAAATTGTTAAATTTAGTTAAAGAATAATTTTAAAATTATCTATGTCGACTTTCATCCAGTGGCGAGGAAGATATTATGACGTCCAGTGAGTCACGAAAATCCGAAATCTACATCTTTAAAAGGTCAAAGATTCTCCAAACTTACATTTCATAAAATCCATAATTTCTGAAATAAAATCTACTGAATCGTAAATCGTTAGGAATTTCCAAAAGTTCGGAAATATAACGTGTATAGGCGTACAAGAAACATAAAGACAAAATCGGTCTGATGGGACAAAGGTTATAGATAATTGTCAATATATTATATCACAATCGGGTGGAAATTCTTAGATTTTACGGTTTCCTTCTAAAATGGCTGAGCGAGCAAACTTAATTAATCGACGAGGTCAACTCAAAGCAGCTGCCACAAGATTTCAAACGTTTATACAGGGGGAAAATGTGGATTTAGTATAACTCGAGAACAGGAAAGAGAAAATCGAAGAAGTATGGAACGAATTTCAGCAGGTTCAATCGGCGATGGACATAACAAATGATAAAGATGTAGAAGAGCAAATGAAATACCAAGACGACTTCGAAAATGTATATTTTAGAGTGATGGCGCAAGCCAAAAAGATGTTATCATCAAACGTAAATAGTAGCATAATGACTACCAACGACGATTCTGAATAGAATTATTAGAATGTAATGTCAAATTGAATACCTGCAGTACACGTTAAATATTCCGGATTTCAACGGTAACTACCAAGAGTGGTCTTCTTTTTTTGATACTTTTCGGCTTTAATTCACGTAAACCAAAATGTATTGTTAATACAGAATTTTTTTTATTTACGTTCGGCATTAGCGGAATATGCTTTGAATTGTATAAAGTATCTAGAAACCACGGAAAAGAACTACGAAGTAGCGTTGAAAATATTGGTTAATCGATATAATAATCCGAAGATTTTGGTTCAAACGCACGTAAAAGCGATTTGCGATCTGGATCCATTGATAAATGACTCGGTAGCAAAATTACGTAACTTTACCGACACACTTTCCGGTCACACGAGAGCGTTAGAAACATTGGGACAGAAGCAAACTGAGTGGGGTCCTCTTTTAGTTCATTTAATATTAACGAAGCTGGATAAAAATACTTTACGTGAATGTGAAAGCAGTGCGATTAAAGAGGAAATACCGTTAATTGAAGATTTGACGCAGTTTTTAGAGACACGTTTCAAGGTATTCGAGGCCATAGAAACGGCAAAAATAATTAATATGCGCCCAATAGGAGCAGCAGGTCAACACAGAAAAATTCAAAATAATCGTTTAACTTCATCCGTTGTCGCGTCCGGAATAAAATGTTATTTGTGTGCATTGCCGCACACTATTTATCGTTGTCCGACATTAATTTCATTAACCGTAACTGAGAGAACAAAAAAAGTAAAAGAATTAAAATTATGTCGAATTTGTTTACGTATTTACTCAGATAGGTAATGTAGTACGTCGATTGCAACCGCCTCGGAAAAATAATAATGGAAAGGTACCAAGTCGTCTCACCCGAAATGCGAATAAAGAAAATATTATTTATTTATCTAAATGCCGTCGTTTTACGTTTTCAAATACCTGAACTAGGACATCCGAACCAGTACAATTTCGCCGCTTTTGCCAATTTTCCGTGCTTTATTCTTTGGTAGTTTTGAAAGTGAACAAATCAGAAAATAGCATCTTGTTATGTGGGTTTAAAACTACATAACAGTGCTATGTAAAAACTATCTAACCATTTAGATGTCCAGCCACGTGTGATTCCAACATTGCATAGGAACCATTACAACACCCAGTTCAACAGCTCGCTTTGGATCAAGTAGGAAATCAAGCAGGCAATCCAGCGGCAAAATAATTGTTGTGTGCACCGAGCTTTACACTCAACATATTATATCCATCAAAACACTTTTAAATTGGTAATTGACAATTTATGGCAGTTTGATTAAGTTCAAAATTGACACTTTTTTATTTTGAATGATAGCCGCTTTGAGTACAATAGAAATACCATTGATTATAGTAACAAATATAATAATGTAGTTGACATAGTAACAAATGGATTTCCAAGAAGAATGTGTTTCTAATTTGAATTAATTAAATAATTGATTTATATGAGTAGAAACAGTGAGCATTGATTATATTCACGCCAAAAGTAGTTGTTGATTTGCACCTTTAAAATTTGTTCCACAATCCATGTAGATATCTGAAGGTATACCACAACGAGCAACGAACCGGTGTAACGCGGCCATAAACGCATTTGTAGATAAATCTGTAACCACTTCGAGATGTACTGCCTTTATTGTCATACAAATAAATACGGCTAAATAAGATTTAGTGGCATGCCAATTTTTCCGACGTCTTTCTTTTACCATTAGAGGTCCCGCAAAATCAATACCTACGTGTAAAAATGGTCGTGATGGCGTAACGCGACTAATTGGCAAGTCAGCCATAATCGGTTGTGGTGCAGTTGCTCTATGTCGAGCACAAACTAGACATTTGAATATTACTGAACGAATAGCTGGACGACTGGATAATATCCAATATCGCCGCGATAACAGAGTCGCCGTAAGTTGAGGCCCAGCATGTAAATATGTTAAATGGAAGTGTCGTATCAATAATGTAGTTAATGTGCTAGTTTTTGACAACAAAATTGGGTGTTTTGTGTTAATGGTACTTTGGAATGTCGTAATCGTCCTCCCACCCGTATAATATTATCCTTGTCCAAAAAAGGTGATAATTGTGCAAGGGAACGTGGTGATATTTTTCCAGTTGATGAATGAAGAACAGTAAAAAGCGTGGCAAAATATTAACGTTAAGTAGTCTTGATAATGGGAATTATAGCATCTTGTAACTCATTGTACATCAGAGGTCCCACTGGGCATGGTGATTTACGAGCACGAAGTAGAAAACGTTTTATATGCATAGTGACGCGTTGTAAACGAACAAATGAATGGTATTTTTCGTACAAAATGGAATCTTTTATAAGTTTTCGTTTAAGATTTAAAGAACTGGACACTGCCATTTCGCGGCATGTGCCGAGTAATTTTGATTTGAATTGAATTTGATTTGATTAGGATTTGATTTGAACGGTACAGATACAGAAAATCGATCCGTTTTATCACGAGTAGTCGTTCGGATAAAATGATCTTCACATTGTTGATCTGACGTAAACAATTTATTACCTGGTACCGGTTCTTCAATTTCCCAAAAACGTTTTATTAGCGTATCCACCGACGGTTCTGAAGCTAGAAATAGTGAGGCCGAAGTTGCTGGTGTGCTGGAAACAGCTTGACCTAATATTATCCATCCGAATAAAGTTTCATATGCAGAAGGAAGGCCCGAATTATACAATACCTTACAAGAGTGTCCTAATATATGCGAATATCTGTCGGCACCCAACAAAAAATCAATATTTCCGGGAATATCAAAATGAGGGTCCGCTAAATTTAAATGACCATAAGCAGCACGAACATCGGGTTTCAATGGCACGTTTGGCATTTGTCCGGTTATTCGAGATAGGGTTAGGGGTCTGCAACATATCTCTGGACTAGAAAAATGATATGGTGCTAAAGTACATGTAATTAAACCTTTTGTATTCGAAACTGGTGTTTGAGATAAACCAGTTACCGTAGTATTACATTGACGACGTTTAATTCCCAAGCGCGCCACACATGCGTTAGTAATTACTGATATCTGTGAACCTGGGTCAGTAAGAACGCGAATAATGGACCAGTTACCACAATAATCACGTATGCGCATAAGAGCTGTAGAAAGTATCACATTGGTGTTAGAACATGACGTCCCCACGAAAGACATATCAACCACGGTATCGTTTATATGGGACGGCGACGCAACTTCCGCAGTTGGGGCCGACGTGATATTGGATGTGCCAGATGAGCTTTTTGTTGCCGAATTGGGTGACCGCGTATCAAGATGTAGTAATGCATGATGTTTAGATGTGCAATGTCGACAAATCATTAATATTGTACGTCGGCACAGAGGCGACGGTGAAAAAAAGCGCGAAACGACGTAAAACGACGGCGGACACACGCGAACAGATATGCGACGACGACAGACGCGTCAGTTCAGCAATCGCTGAAGAAAACGCCGATAATGGTTTAATTATAATGTATATTATATAATATTTATATATTCGTGCGGCGCGTACCCAACAATCATAGTTGATCTCTCTTAGTATGTCAAAAATGGGATATTTCCCTGACAAACTTAATTTTGTTTTCGCCAAAATTGTGTATTTCTTATTGACAACAAATTTTATTGTTTTAAAATAAAATCAGTTTTCTTAAGAATGATATTAATGATAGAATCGAATATTTGTACATTTATGAAATCAGAATAATCGATAATGTTCATTACTTGATAGCAATAGCAATTTTCGGTAAAGCAAAAATATTTCTATGAAAGAATTACCTGTATTAATCACATCTAAAGAAAATATTTAAAATGAGGTAAGTAATTAATTTGGTTTATAAAGATCACTTTTATATATTTTAACATTTATTCAAACAGTGATAATTGGTAAAATAGCAATACAATTTATATTCATAAATAGATCTTTAAAAAAATTCTTATATTCCCAATTTGGGTTGATTGGATTATTATTTATATCTTAATATTCTATATTTATATATATTAATAGAACGGGGGGCATAATCTTATCGATCTAATTTAATATGTCAAAAAATGAGAGATTTTGCTGACATACATTTACTTAGTCCTCACTTAACTACTTTTTATTTCTCTTCTTATCAATAATAATTGTTACGCTTCTCGTATATAGTGATATTTATTTGCTCGTCGTTATGACGTTATTGTACGCTCATTATGGTCGTGCGATAGCAGACTTCTGACCGACTAGCCAGGTTGCATGTAGTGCGTGTAGTACGTCGATCGCAACCGCCTCGGAAAGATACTAATGTAAAGTTACCGAGTCGTCTCGCCCGAAATGCGATTAAAAAAAAAATCATTTATTTATTTAAACGCCGTTGTTTTATGTTTTTAAATACCTGAACTAGGACATCCGAACCAGTACAATTTCGCCGCTTTTGCCAATTTTCCGTGCTTTATTCTTTGGTAGTTTTGAAAGTGAACAAATCAGAAAATAGCATCTTGTTATGTAGGTTTAAAACTACATAACAGTGCTATGTAAAAACTATCTAACCATCTAGATGTCCAGCCACGTGTGATTCGAACATTGCATAGGAACAATCATAACACCCAGTTCAACAGCTCGCTTTGGATCAAGAAGGAAATCAAGCAGGCAATCCAGCGGCAAAATAATTGTTGTGTGCACCGAGCTTTACACTCAACATATTATATCCATCAAAACACTTTTAAATTGGTAATTGACAATTTATGGCAGTTTGATTAAGTTCAAAATTGACACATTTTTATTTTGAATGATAGCCGCTTAGAGTACAATAGAAATACCATTGATTATAGTAACAAACATAATAATGTAGTTGACATAGTAACAAATGGATTTCCAAGAAGAATGTGTTTCTAATTTGAATTAATTAAATAATTTATTTATGTGAGTAGAAAGAGTGAGCATTGATTATATTCACGCCAAAAGTAGTTTTTATTTCCTTTCTTATCGATATTAATACTTGTCGTTATCAAATACAATGTATTTTTGCAAATGTGTTTCAAGTTTATTATTTATTTGTATGAGTGGAAATAGCGAGCGTTGATCTTAATAGGACAGAGGAAATAATCATATCGATCTGACTTAACATGTCAAAAAACAGGAGATTTCTTAAAATACACTTAAATTGCTTCTCGCCAAAAGTTTTTATTTTATTTTTTATCGTTAACAATACTCATTGTAATAAAAAACTGCAATTTTATTAAGATTAATGTTGTGAAAAGAACAGAAAATTGTCATGTCTCCAAAATATTCGTTACTTGATAAAAACGGTCGAAAAAAAAATTCTGTGAAAATTACTTGTACTTCTCCCGTCTAAAAAAACATTTTATTATGATTTTAGTATTTATTATGGTAAATAAAAGATAGCTTTACAAAATTGTACAATTTATTTAACAGTAATTTTTGGTATAAAGCAATACCATTGTTAATTAATTAATTAGATCATTAAGTAGAATATTTTATTAATTTGGGTTTTTAGGATAATTATTTGTTTATAGGCGTCAATAGTGACAGAGTACACTGAATTCATTTTGTTGTGACAGGAAATATAATCATAGTTGATCTCTTAGTATGTCAAAAATGGGATATTTCCCTGACAAACTTAATTTTGTTTTCGCCAAAATTGTGTATTTCTTATTGACAACAAATTTTATTGTTTTCAAATAAAATCAGTTTTCTTAAGAATGATATTAATGACAGAATAGAATATTTGTACATTTATGAAATCAGAATAATCGATAATGTTCATTATTTGATAAAATTTTCGGTAAAGCAAAAATATTTCTATGAAAGAATTACCTGTATTAATCACATCTAAAGAAAATATTTAAAATGAGGTAAGTAATTAATTTGGTTTATAAAAGATCACTTTTATATATTTTAACATTTATTCAAACAGTGATAATTGGTAAAATAGCAATACAATTTATATTCATAAATAGATCTTTAAAAAATTCTTATATTCCCAATTTGGGTTGATTGGATTATTATTTATAATAATAATGATAATGATAATGATAATGTTAATGATAATGATAATGATAATGATAATAATAATGATAATGATAATGATACTGATAATGATAATGATAATGATAATACTAATTGAAAAGTATTTTTGTGCAATAATTACCTGTACTTTTTCCGCCTAAAATAGCATTTTATTTATTTTAATATTTATTTAATATTATATATAATAATCAAAAGAAATCTTTTGTAACAATAGACATATCACAGTTATTATATTAACAAATAAATCTTTATGTGTTACTACGTAGAATATGTGAACAATTAATATGATGACTTATTTATATGTGCTCTCTATTGGCACTTATAAATAATTATACTAAATCATTAATCTCGTAGCATTTCAAAAATCGGATATTTCCCTGATATCTTATTTTCTGATTAACTTAGTTTTCGGCCAAAAATTTTTTTTCATCGAAAACAAATCCTACAAATAAAATCAATTTTATTATAATTTATAGTGCATTTTAATGACAGAATAGAATATTTACATAAAATCAGAATAATGCACAGTTTTCATTACTCGATAAACACTTTTCATAGGAAAACATTTATTTCTGTGAAATAATTACCTGAACAGCAAACTAAAAAAAAATTTTTCGTGGTTTAAAAATTTTTAATGTTGAATAATTTTTTTTCAGGTATTCATTTATACACTTGCCATAAGCATTTTGTTGCATTATAGTAGTATTTACACGCTATTAACGTAAATTAAACAATATTTTGTTACGCCGAGATATACTCGGTGAGTATAAAATAAGGACAGAAATTAGTTGCTTTTTTAAAATTAATTTTTATTAATTTTTCTCTATCGTGTCTATTTTATTAAAATACATATATCATGTGTATACTGTATATATAAATATCATTATAGATATAAATTGTTAACAGATTGTTAGTGTTGTGACCACTGAGATTTTGTGTTTTAAATTTTTGTATTTTAATATAAATAACCAACCTATTATACAAATATGGTGGTTTCATGTTTTTCTAAAGAATGTGCAAAATAAATAAAAAAGAAGGTGGTAGTAGTTAGGCAGTCGGTTGGCGAACCGATAATTCTGTGTCAAAATCGCATGGATACACTGAGTCCCAACTCGTAGCTCTGTCTAGAGTTTCTAACTATTAAAATGAAAAATGTAGGCCAGTGTCGGTATTAGGTGGTTTTGCCGAAACCTTGACTCCTAGGATACAAAAAAAATGTCATAGACTCTTTTACTAATTTGCTAATTTAGTCCCGGATCTTCCCTCTTCCGCTGGCCATGGTATTTGTTGGAAATTTTTTTTTAAAGCTATTTTTTCATGGAACTTAAATTATATGGTCTATAAATTGAAATGTACGATTGTCCTATGTAAAGTTTAAAGCGTTCTTAGACGTAGGATAAATCAAATAAATGTAGGACTGTTCTGTCCAATGTAGGATGGTTGGCAACCCTAGCTTTATCTCTTTTGCTTTATATCGACCCTCGGACCTCTTTCTCTATGCGTGGTCTATGAGTTAATACACACCATCGTACAACACGCCCTTATCATGAGTAACTCCGATTCTTAAATTCCACTTCAAATAATATCAATTCAGCCACAGTCCAATACATAAAAAAACCTTCTAAGAAACCACAGCAAATATATATTATTTCCTAAAAAAGACCAAACAATAATACTTAATACGATTGAAGATGTCCCTCAAAGTGAATGTATTAAAACATTTAATCAATTAACCTCTTCAAAAAATATTAATTTTACTTTTCGCATCTCCAATGACAGATTTTGTATTTACTTTGCTAGCAAAAATGTAGTCAATCAAATTTTATCTAAACAATCATACATAGTATTTAATATTATTTTTACGTTGTATACTTAATTATTATTTTATGATGTAATTTTTTTTTTTTATTTCTCTTTTCTAAATACTGTTTTGTTAAAATTCCACTCGTTTCTCTTAAATAAAGACACAAAATAAATACAACATATTCTTCAAGACTGCCATAAATTCATTATTGAAAAATCTACCTATAAGATTTTAAATTCCTAGGAGGAAGTTTTTAGCCGCCACAATACTGCCAGTCTCATTCTATATCTTAAAGCCATCCAAACATCAAACCTAATTTTAAAAAAAAATTGTTTTTTTTTTCTGTTTTACCTTGTACTTATTTTTTTGTTTTTTCCTTTTCTTGTATTATCTTATTGTTGTGTAATACAAAAAAATAATGTAATTGTACACGTTTTGTAAAATTGGACTTATGATCATTAACGTCGAAGCCGTACCGAAGTAATAAAAATAATAATTGTAGCAAACATAAAGTTTTAAAATATGTTGTAGGTTATAAAAGGCTCAAATTCGTAGTGCTCGACCGACTATCAGCGCGTATAGTACGCGTAAATGTGAGTAAACGAGTAAACGTTAAATAAATAGTAAACGTGTAAAATAAACTAATAAATGTGTAAACGAGTGTACAACGAGGAAAGATTAATCCTTACGTTCATTTTATTTCATTGAAATACGCGAAATACTATTATTATCAATAATAATAAAATAATAAATAATAAAAACTGCATACGCGCGTACGATTGGTCGCTCGGTCAGTGTCAAACTAAATACCCGCATACACCGACATAGCGCGTCAGCCGACCGACGGTCCTCGTCAGTGCGACGTAGCTGTACGCGCGTAGCAATTCTCATCAGCGCTGCACTGTAGTTCATAAATTTTCATTGATATAGCTACGCAAGCGCTGACCGTCGGTCGAACACTAATTCCAGCCTGAATAATAGATAAAATGTATAATAATTACGTACACAGTGGTTCTCCAGATACGTAGTTGTGAATGAAAAGCAATAACAATGCCAAGGTGACTAATTGTGTTTTGAAATGAAACATTTTCGTTAAAAGTTTTTAATTCAACTCCTTGTTTTTGTAACAATCACTTTACTACGTAGGTATGACTAAACTATCGCCCTATCGTTATAATTTTTTTGAGAAATCAATAGAAGAAAAACAATTGTTTACGCAAAAAAAGCTGAATAAACATGTTTTGTGGGAAACGCAGTAATTTTTGCTACTATTTGTTCACAATTATTATTATTTATTTGCTTATTTTCATAACGGCTTCGACATCAGTGGCCATTAGCTCAATAATATTATTGTAGGAGTCGTTTTTTAAAAACTATGATGACATAGAAATTATATTTTCTAAAATATTATTTCAATAGTCTAGGTTTTTTCAGAATAATCGTGACTAATAGTTATTGTTAAATTATGTTTGATATTCATCCTGGTCAATCGCTTTAAATGATCTGAATTAATTTTTTTTTTCAAGTTGTGAATATCTATTATCTACCAAATAGTTGTGTTCATTAGTTCTATCTATGTAATTGAAGATACGAGATCGTACATTTATACAAATTAATTGTATACGTTTTAATGTGTACTCGTATAGTTGGCGTACTAGATGATGCGGATTAATACAAATTAAAGAAGAAAATTTAATTTGACTTTTGAATATGATTAAAAACTATAAATTACTCGTAAAAATAAATTTTAATCTACTGATATCGTACGCTTTGCTATCCAACGCCAGCACATATATTGTGTGTAGGCGTGTTAAGGCATTTATCTGAGTTTGTCTTTTCTTTTTTGTTATTTATTTCTGTTGTACTTGTACTTAAACCCATTTTGATATTGTCTATTGCGGACAATAACAAAAACAATATTTTTATCTTATAGTGATATAAATTATTAATGACATAATTTTGACATTCCTTGACATACATTTGTGGGATGATAATACTTGTTCAAAAAAACATTTGTTCCAAGAGACATTTGTTCCAAATTTGGAACATCTGTTTGTTTGAACAAATTTTTTTTGGAACATTTGTTCCTTGGAAGAAATAATTTTGGAACAAATGTCCGTTTGAACAATTGTTTTTTGGAAAATGTAAACGTTGGAATAATTGTTTTTAGATAATAATTGGAATAAATGTGTATTATAGTCACAGAACAACCAGAAGAGACAATCATTGGGAACTCAAAAATCTGTGAAAAATTTTGGGAGCATCAGTGCAGCCATAAATAAAAATTCTTCTCTGCTGCTGAAACTGATTTTACACATTTTTAAAATTATCATTGTAAACAAATCTATATCACAAAAAAATTTTTTTCTGTTCTTACTCCACCGCTAATACTCTTTAAGCTTGATAGCCTGCTTTGACACGTATATAGTCACACGCAGGATCGGCCTGGTCATGGTCGCTAGGCCGCGAATGCGGCCGGGGCTCCATCTTTTTGTTTTTATACCAATATTTTTGAACGCTATGTCTCCACCAGTTTTGATATCTTTGCCCTGTATTATTATAATATATAAAAGAAATAATGCAAAAATTAATTTGAGAACAGCGGTTCGAACCCCAAACCGTACACGTCAAATTGTGGTACTTATCCATTGGACTACTATAGTACGACCCAAAAACGGAAAAAATAAACCTATTATAGAAACACGGTAAAATTGTCAAATTTCAAATTGCTTTAACTTAAAAACTAAATCCGACCACCAAATTCTAACTTCACCATAGATTCTTTTATTAACCTGTATTAACTCTATAAGGAAACAGAAGGCGCTAGTCCATATATGAAATTAATTGTAATAAAATCGATTTAATAAATACAAAAAATATAAATTGCACACATCTAAATAACTATAACAGCTATAAAATCGAAATACCAGGAGTAATAAATAATAAAAAAATTAATTTATTGTTAGACACAGGAGCAAGTATAACAGTTATAAATAATGAAGATTTTTGTTTGAAAGAAATTAATCCTATTGGAACAAATATAAATCTCGAGGCCGCTAATAATACTAGCTTAAAAGTAATAGGAAAATCGTTAGTTGAAATAAAATTAGGGAAAATAATAATTCAACACGAATGTGTAGTAGTTGAAGGAATTTCTTCCCCGATATTAGTAGGAATGGATATATTATCAAAATTTAAGACTATTATAAATTTGGACAACAATAATATAATTTTTAAGTTAAAAAAAGAAAAGGCTATATTTAAAATTGATATTAAAAATAATTCTAAAATTACACATATGCCACTTAATGAAGAAAAAGAAAATACTGAATTAAATACAAATAATAAGGATGAAGAATTATATATTAATGAATTAATTACACATTTTGAAAAAGGACCACAGGTCCCAGGAGACGGTGATTGTGGTGCTCATGCGTTAAGTATATGTTTTAACAATTTTGGATATTTCTTAACTAGCCTACAAATTTTAAAAATGATAAATATTAATAAATGTCAATCAGGTTATAATTTAACGGATATAGATCTTGCTTTTATTTGTGACAAATTTAATATGAATTTAATAATTATACACGAACATTTTTCACAAAAAAATGAAATTTTAAACTCTGCGTTAATATATTGGAAATCCAATAGACAAACAGTTTGCTTGTTTCACGAAAAAAATCATTGGCGACCAGGAATATTAAACTATGACCTAATAAATTAAATAAAAGTATTCTGTGATCAATATAACAGTATAGTACAAAACATGATTTAGATACCCATTAAATGGAATGAACATCAAATATTTTACATAATACAGAAATAGTAAATACATGTAACATAGTGATAATTATTTAGTATTACAATATAAATATATAATAAACACAATGAATAATTTAGTTTACATAATCTTTAAATTTAATGGGCTTAACAATTTTCCTAACAGGTCTTTTATTTTGTTCTGTGACTTCGGTTTCTGTATCTACTGTAAGTTGTTTACTAGGAATATTTTCATATAATACACTACCTTCACTTTTTTGTAAATCTATCTTTTCACTTGTATCCCAACCTGGACTTTTATTTTCATACATATTGACATCCTTATTTATACCAATCTCATCATAAAAATTGCCTAGTTTAATAATTTGGTCTACATGTCTTTTACAGTAATAGTTACACGTTTTATCTTTACAAATATAAACAGAATTTCCTACTTTCTCATCGATTACACAAGTTCTCCATCCTTTCTTGTTGGGTCTGCTATAATCTCTAACATAAACACATTCTCCAACCTCAAACGTTTTGTTATGTAATTTACCTTTGTAGTTCCTAATTTCTCTAATAATTGCTTTGTTATTCTTGTTTGTCTTTTTAATACGGTCAAATCTAGTTCTTATATGCCTCTTGAACATTAATTCAGAAGGTGTGGATCCTGTTGTGCAATGTTCACTGTTTCTGTAGGAGAATAAATATTTGTGTATAGCAGATTGCACAGAAATGTTTTTGTCGCTTTGCATAGCCTTTTTAAATCCTAGTTTAAACGTTTTAACACAGTTTTCTGCTGCTCCATTACTTGCAGGGTGAAATGGAGGAATAGTTACATGTTTAATGTCATTCATTTCACAAAACTGACTAAACTCATAAGATGTAAAAGAAGTACCATTGTCAGAAACGATAGTGTCTGGGAGACCAAATCTGGAGAAAATTTCTTTCAGCTTTTCTAAGGTATTGAATGTATCGGCTTTAGACACTTGGAAAATTTCAGGCCACTTGCTATAAGAATCGATGACAACTAGAAACATTTTATTATTAATGGGACCTGCATAATCAATGTGTATTCTTTCAAAAACGTGAGATGATTGTGGCCATTTAGTTAAAATACACTTCTTGGGTTCTGGTCTATTTTCTAAACATATATTACAATTCTTAGATAATTGTTCAATATCAAAGTCTAATGACGGCCACCAAAAATAAGAACGAGCGATTGATTTCACCTTAACTATGCCAAGATGTGAACTATGCAGTTCTTTCAACAGTAATTGAGTTAACTTTTGAGGTATTACTGTTCTGTATCCCCATATCAATACATTATCCTCTATACAGAGTTCATTTCTACGGTTGAAAAAGGGTTTTAATTCCATAGATGTTTCCTTTAACCAACCACTTTTTAAACAACTCATTACTCTTTGCAATAATTTATCCTTGAGGGTCTCTGATCTAATCTGAAGAAAGCTAACAGGCACATATCCTTCTACCCAATTTATTGCATCTATATTACTATTGTTGTTAAAGTTACTTTCATGTATATTCTCTATACTAGGTAAACGAGATAAACTATCTGCTATAGTATTATCTGATCCTTTTACATATTCAATTTTATAATTAAACCCCGAAAGAAAAAATGCCCATCGCTGTAGACGGCCTGATGCCATTTTTGGAATGGGTTTGCCTTCGCCTAGTAAAGGAATTAACGGTTTATGATCTGACTTAATAATGAATTCTCTACCTTTGAGATATTGATAGAACTTTGTTATCCCCCACACTATAGCCAACGCTTCTTTATGGATTACCGAGTAGTTTTTTTCAGCACTGGTTAAGGTACGAGATGCGAAACTAATCGGTCGTTCTGAAGAATCTGAAAATTTATGAGAAATAACAGCTCCAATTCCATGATCAGAAGCATCACATGACATTATTATGGGTAATGAAGGGTTATAATGAGTTAATACTTGATCCGATTTTAACGATTGTTTTACATTATTGAATGATTTTGAACACTCATCATTCCAAATAAACTGAACGTTTTTTTTAAGTAGTTTGTGAAGCGGAGCTAAAACAGTTGCTAAATTTTTAATAAATTTACCATAGTAATTGACCATGCCTAAAAATGCTTTTAACTCTGTTACATTGCTTGGTATTGGCATTTTAGAAATACTTAAAACTTTATCTTCACTTGTTCTTAATCCATCCTTATCAATCACGTGTCCTAAATACTTAACGCTTGTTTTAAAAAATTCACACTTTTCCTTATTCAGTTTGAAACCAGACTCTTTGCATCTTTTAAAAACTTCTTTTAAATTTTGTAAATGTTCTCTATCGTTTTTACCAGTAACAATCAGATCATCCAAAAGATTAGCTGTGTGTGGACAATTTTTAAATACTTTTTCTACTTCTCTCTGAAAAATTGCAGTTGCTGGTTTAATACCGTAGGGTAATCTAAATACTTCATACACTCCTCTGTGCGTGCTCCATGCTAATATTTTACTTGTTTGTTCGTCAACTTTTAGTTGGTTGTAAGCGTTTTTGAAATCTAGTTTTGTAAACCTATTGCCTCCTTCAATCTTTGCAAAAAGCTCCTCGATTCTAGGAAACGGATAGTGTACGTCTTTTAAATGTTTGTTAATAGTTACTTTATAATCTGTACACAAACGCAACTTACCGTTTGGCTTTAACACTGGAACTAATGGTGTACCCCACTGACAATTTTCACTTTTCTTAATAACCCCTGCGCTTTCCAATCTATTTAATTCCTTCTCAACCGCCAATTTGTAAGCAAATGGTATTTGTCGGTGTTTAAAAAAAATAGGATTTATTTCCTCTTTAAATTCTAAATGGATCTCAAAATTTTTATATTCTCCCAATTTATCCTCAAAAATTTCTTTATACTCCTGAATTAGTTTTTTTATATTTGCGTTTTGATCACATTCAATGTTATTAACATTACTTATTTCTTGCACCAATGAAATATTAAACTGTTTCATGAGATCTCTTCCAAATAAAGGATTGGGGTACGGCTTTAGCACACTTTTAATTACTAACAATATCGCCTTGACACTTTTATTATTTACACTGACGTTCGCCTTAAACTGTCCTATCGGTTTTAATGTAGAACCATCGAAAAATCTGAGGTTAGTATCGACTGGTTCTAGTTTACTATTAGGCCAATTTTTTTTAAACACATCCTCAGTTAAAATAGACCTTGCCGCACCTGAATCGATCTCCATATTTAAGCTCACACCATTTATTTTTGTTACGATTAATTCTGGGAGTATATGTTTGTTAGATATTACATTAAACAAATTAAAATCTTCTAACGTATCAATATTATCAATATCACTAATCTCTAGATTACCTATTACATTTTTATTTTCTTTACAACAGATTGCTAAATGTCCTATTTTGGAACATATTTTACACTTATAAGACCTGTACTTACAGTTCTTGAAGTCGTGGTTTGGTTTACCGCAGTGAAAACATGAAGTATTGTCCTTAAACGTTGTTCCTTTTCTGTTCCCTTGGCCTTTGTGGAACGATTGATTACTCTTGGGCTGTTTTGGACGATTTGATGTTCCTTGTTTACCATTTAAGTTTCGTTGTCTTGAATATTGATGACTCATTCTGTTTATAGGAACTGATGCTTCGATGGATTGTGTGGTAGAAGCCTCCCTTTTACGTGCGATTTCCACTAAATCGGCGAGGGTTTTCTCTGGTTCTTCTTCACATAGTCGATCAAGTATTGGTCCTTTGACTAGACCCGTAACGAATTTGTCTTTGAGTTTTTCGATTAAGAAGTTTGCAAAATTGCATTGCATTGCACCTTTTTTAATACGAACATACCATTCGTTGATTGACTCGCCATTATCCTGCTTGAGTTCATAAAATTTCGCGCGTTCACGAAAGACTGCTATTTTGGACGAAAATTGTTTACTCAACAAACTGCATAAATGCTCATACTCCAATGTGTTGGGTAAGACTGGATCACATAATTCCCTTAAAATGCGGTAAGTGTCGGCGCCGATCACCGTGATGAGTACTGACACTTTACGATCATCCTCTACGTAATTCGCAATAAAAAATTGGTCTAACCTTTCAACATATAGGTTCCAGTCATCTCCGGTTCTATATTCTGGCGCCATGCCAATACCCGTTGATGGTCTGACTGGATTGAAGGTTTCGGTGGAAATATTTTTTTTACCGTCGTTACTTTTCTTACTTAGCGCCATGCTCAAGAGAAAAAAAAAACTTAACTTACGACCTTTAGCCAATTTAATCTTCGTCGCCAATGTAATGTTTTATGTAACCAATATTCACAATAAATAATAGATACATGACGCGTGTATATTTGTTACGATTTATTAGCATGCAAATACATTATAACGTGTAAACAATTTTGTAGCGGAGAAAGAGAAAAACACACATTTCATTAACGATTAACAGTCAAGAAAAACATCGTGGTTACAGACGTTACAGTATATAATAGTAATATGAATTTATGATAACGATTATAAGAATACAGTGTTGCCAACACTACAATTAAATAAACAAAATAAACTTGTTATACATAATAGTTGTATATGCTACGAATTTCCGTTAAAACCAAACACGCAAATTACGCAAGAATCACAGACAACGAACATAGTTTAATGACATGTAAAAAAGAAACGGTTAAGTACTTTTGCGCTGACTGCAATGTTTTGTGTATCACGATACAAGAATTAAAAATACACAATATAAAAAATCATAGATATGATTTGAATTTCCCTTCTATAAAATGTGACACTTGCAAAATTATTATTCTAGGATACAATGCGAATTTTAATTTACACTCGAAAGGAGAATTTCATAAAAATAACATTTTTATAAAATCAGCAAAAATAATAAAAAACAATAAGTTAAATGAACGACAAAATTTACACAATACGAATATAATTCCTTTTAAACAAAATAAAATAAATTTAACTCATATTCATTTCCATAATAGAAATGTAAATATTGCAGTTAATCACAAAGATAATAATAGCAAACAAAAACTAATAAATAACAATATTAGTATTAAGACACCAAATGAGCAACATAAAATAATAAATCAAAATTTATACGAAGAATTTTTTCAAAAAAATTTGAAAAATCAAATTTTTGACTATAGCATTCGGGAGGTTAAATGTGATTTATTTAGTGAATATTTTAACAAAACGTTTCATTTAGTACATTGCGTATCACAGGATTTAGCTATGAAAAAAGGAATTGCATTACAATTTAAACAAAAATATGGTAAAGTAGATGAATTAAAAGAGCAAAACAAAAAAGTAGGAGAACTAGCATATTTAAAAATTAAAAATCAATACATAATTTATTTAATAACGAAATCAAAATTTTATGAAAAACCAAAGTATAAAACAATCTTCGACACTTTAATTAGTTTATAACATTTTTGTCAAAATAATAATTTGAAAAATTTAGCAATGCCACGGATTGCGTGTGGTCTAGATAAATTAAATTGGCAAATTATTTCGAAAATTATTCAATTCGTTTTCCAAGGCACAGATATTAAAGTAACTATTGCAATAATGAAACAAAAAAATAGTAAGCCTGATCAGCAAAAATATTCCAACGGTAGAGTTCATTCACAAAATGATATTTCTTACTCAGTTGAAAACATAAAAAATAATAATACGTATATATATTCCAACACATATTACGACGAAAGTGATACTACTAAAAAAATAATAGAAAATAGTTTCAATAACAAACACGCAAATGAAAACGAAACCGTTTACGATATTAATGTGTTGTTTAAAACAAAAGAAAAAATAGTGTTCATTTAAATATAATGCAAGACGTCATAAAAATGATAATAAAATACGGATTTAAATGAAAATAAAATAAATTTCGATATTAATCCCGAATTATCAGAAAATGAAAAAAATAAACTAAGAAACTTATTAAATAAATATCAAGATTGTTTTGCACAACACAGTATGGATTTAGGAGCGATAGACATAGGTGACGTTCCAATTCCAACTATAAACGATGATCCTATTAGTCTACCACCATATAGATTAGCATTAACAGAGCAAAAAGAATTACAGAGACAAATTAATGAATTACTTCAAGCAGGGTTAATTACACATTCAATTTCTTCATATGCCAGTCCAGCATTTTTAGTGAATAAAGCAGATGGTTCAAAAAGATTAGTAATAGATTATAGAAAATTAAACAAACAAGTTCCACATCAAAATTTTCCAATAACACATATGCAAACTATTTTCGATTGTTTAGAGGGAGCTAAATATTTTAACATTATGGATATGCAACAAGGGTTTTTAAATATTTTATTGGGAAAAACAGATAGACATAAGTTAGCATTTATTACTCCATTTGGACTATATGAATGGACACGTTTCCCCTTCGGCTACAAAAATTCACCTAGGCAATTTTCAAAGGCAGTGTCAAAAGCTCTTGCAGGATTATTATATTTAGGTACTATTAATTATGTAGATGACCTTATAAATTATGCAAAAACATTTGATGAATTACTAGAAGTTCTTGAACAATTATTACAAAGGATAAGAGAAACAGGATTTAAACTTACAACAAAAAAATGCAAATTTGGATATTTTGAACTTAAAATTTTAGGACAATTAGTTAATCAAAATGGAGTCAAACCAAATCGTGAGGGTTTAATGGCTATTCAAAATTTTCCTACGCCTACAACAATTAAACAAACACGGAGTTTTTTAGGTTTATGTAATTTTTTTAGAAAATTTATTCCACGTTTTGCGGAATTAATTTCACCAATTACTGATTTGACCAGAGGTCATCTAAAAATTCACCAATAAAATGGCAAAAAATCCATCAGGAAACATTCGAAAAACTTAAAGAACATTTAGTCAACCCCCCTTATTAAAACATTTTAACCCAAATTTACCAATAATAATCTGGACAGATGCAAGTAAAATTGGGATAGCTGGGACCCTTCTACAAAGAGATGATGATCAACAGTTACACCCAATTTCATATATTTTCAGAAGGTTAACTAATACAGAAGAAAAATATAGCACAATAGAATTGGAGTTATTAGCGATAGTTTATGCATTAGAAACTTTCCGTCCATATGTGTACGGAGTTCATATAGAAATATGGACAGATCACGCTCCACTTAAATATCTTGAAAATATTAAAAGTCTGTCAGTTAAAATCCAAAGGCTTAAAAGTAAATTAATTGACTTTGATTTTACAATTAAATACCGAAAAGGTTTATTAAACCAAGTATGTGACGCTATGTCGAGGAATCCAGTATCCGATCCCCCCACTATAGAAGAAGAATTAGAAAAAGACAATGATTTAACTATTTGTCAAATAGAAACCGTCAATATACAGTTACAGAACAACGAAAAGACCCAATATACAATAAAATAATATTAGCAATAGAAAATCCTGAAATCTCAGATCACATATGGGTTAGAAAAGCAAAAAATTATTTTATAAACAAAGAAAACATTTTAATGTATAAACATATGTCTAATAAAAAAATAGTTAATCTCATGGCGTTACCCAAAAATAGAATAAATGAAATTTTGAGTAACTTTCACGAACATCCTTTTTCAGCACATTTAGGGATAGATAAAACTTATAAAAAAATTATTAAACGCTACTTCTGGCCGACTATGTACAAAGATATTCGTAAATTTGTAAGTTCATGCTTGAGTTGTCAAAAAAGAAAATCCGATAAAACACCTACATATGGACATATGTTAACATCACCAAAAATTTCGGGGCGACCTTTTGAAAGATTTACCATCGATTATATAGGACCAATTAATCCATCGAGCAATAGGAATTCATATATTTTAGTAGGTACATGCGCGACCACGAAATACGCAATCGCGAAACCATATAAACACGCCGATGTGAAATCCACAGTTGCATTTCTAATAGACGTAATATCACAATACGGGGCTATAGGAGAAATTCATTCCGATAGAGGTTTACATTTCACAAGTAAAGTAGTAAAAGATCTTCTTAAAGCTTTTAATATACAAAATACTAACTCCATAGCATATAGACCTCAAAGTCAAGGATAAACAGAAAAATTTAATGGAACGTTGATTGATATGATAAGGCATTTTGTTCAGGAAGAACCCAATAAATGGAATAAATATTTGAAATATGTATTATTTGCATATAATACAGCAGTTAATGAAACAACGAAGTACTCACCATTCTATTTATTACACGGATATAATCCACAATCTATTTTTGATTATAATTTTATTAGTACAGATACGTCATCAGATATTTTAGCGGAATTAAAAGTATTAAAAAATGTTAGAGACAAATTACCCGAAATCTTAAACGAAAATGTATTAAAAAATAAAAAACATTATGGTCTACATAAAACTCTAGTAAATTTTCATCCTGGAGAGAAAGTGCTAGTCAAAACAGAAAATAGGAAATCGAAATTTGCATATAGGTATATGGGACCATTTAAAATTATACGAAAAATATAAGATGTAACATACGTTGTCGAAATAATTAAAAACGGACAGCTAATAAATGATTATAAACACGTGAGTCAGCTAAAAAAATATAAGGAACGTGAAAAATAAGTATTATTATTTTCAATAAAATATTATTTTTCAATAAATTAAATTACTATAATGTATAATATATTTTAGAGATAGAAATAAAAAAGGGGTAATTAAAACTATTATTAATATTACTTTAATTTTTTTTCTTTCTCGAAATAAATATGAGTATGGATATTTTATGGTATTTTATTATTATTATTTTTTTAGATTATTTGTTATCAAATTGGGTGGTAAAACAATTAAATAAATAAAAACAATTTAAATATATCATTTTAAATATGATAATTGTTTATTCATAAAAATGGGTTACGTGTAAGAATATTATATTTCATTAATAAAAAAAAAAATTTTTAATTGTATAATTTTAAGTGGAATAACAATTTATTACTATAAAGTAGATTTATAAAAAACGGTTTATGTGTAAGAATATTACACATTAATAAAAAAAGAATTTTCAAATTGTATAATTTTAAGTAAAATAACAATTTATTACTATAAGATAGATTTATACAAAATGGGTTATATTTAAGAACATTGCATTTATTAATAAAAAATGTTTAAATTGTATAATTTTAAGTATGATAAAATAGATTTATAAAAAATGGGTTGTAAAATATATATTGTAATTTTTTTCTCTTCTTTTATAAAGTCTTAATAGTTTTTCTTGTTGATTATTAACACAATCAATAATAATTATTTATAATCTATGAATCAACGTTTTTATGTTTTTATGTAGATATATTTTTATTCTTTATAATAATTCCAAACACTATACTCTTTTTGTTAATTGTTTGACTGTTTGATTGTAATTTCTTATTATTTAATAATCAAAATTTAAATAATAATAAAAAAAAAAAACCATAGAAATGTATAAAAAAATTTTTTTTGTATTTGTGACACCATAAGAGTCAATATTGATGAAGAAAGAATGTATATTTTAGAAAATCAAGGGAAGGAATTGATATGTTTGAAAGTAAACAATTGGGCAAATCGAGAAGTTTCTCAAAAAATTTTGTGAACCGGGATTCGAGGTCATCATTCCTGAAAACACGCAATAGTTATATCATTGATTATATATTACTATAGATTGCTTACTGCAATATAAAATTTGTTGCGCAATAATTGATGACCGATAGGTATAATAATAAGATACTATAATAATATAGTATATTATTTTATTTCCGAAGGTCAGCCGACCGTAGTGTTTATAGGTATATTTGGGATAACCAAAACCTATTTTCGTTGACTGTCGTCATACATGTATCGTCCGTACCGTTCATAAACACAGATAACACAAAAGTACTTGCCACGCGGTAATACGGGGTTGGAATGAAATAAGTTACAAAACACACTGGATTTACTGAACACATTATTTTAGCAATAAAATTAAAATTTTTAAATAAATATTAAAGAAAGAGAATTATAAAGCTGTAAAGCGGTATGACAAACATTTGAAAAAAAAAATTGTTACATTTTACAATTTACACAAATTTCTTTGGGAGAGTATGAATATTATAGTAAATAAAATAAATTATTATATACTTGTATAAGAAATGAATTATATTCCTATTTATAAAAGAACAAATTTTTGAAACACTAAAACATAATAAAACCATTATTATTCATTTTCAAATATTTTTATTTTTGCGGTACTTGCATAGCTTGAATTGAATTCGCCCATTACATTCTTTGTAAATTTGTGTCGTTAGTAAAAGCTTTACTAAATACAAAAATGTTCCTTACACTTTAATTCTTCGAAATTAGGAATCTTTCTATTTAATTGACTCATTACACATTTTTACTATTATATAATAATATATACTATTATAGTATAATATTATATTTATTAATATTATTATGGCGAAAAAAGAACGTTTGAGGTTTTCAAATAATGATGTTTTGTATCTCTTACGAGAATTAAATATATTAACGTATGATTTAACCGAACGTTATTTTTAGTAGCGTAAAATTATGTATAAAACAAATTTTATTTTTTATATTAATATTAAATAGTAAACACACTATATTCCGTAGTCATAAGTAACTGTGCTTCGTACAATGTAATTATCATTGATTATATCAGAGAGATTATATATAATCAATGTTATTATTTAAAGATAATTATAAATATTAAAATCTTGGTTTTTAATGGTAAATTATCTACCGTGGTAACAACATACAGTCGATTAGTTCCTCACTAGCGATTATGGCGGCACCCGCCATAACTAAAATACAGCGCGGAGTGCTGCATAGCGGCAACCGCCATTTATCGCGCAACAAATTTTATATAGCAGTGAGCAATCTATAGTAATATATAATCAATGGTTATATCTATAGAAGAGGAAGCCTTTCATTGCATATTTGTTGATTATATGCAAAAAATTAATGATGTTGCCGAGAGTAAACACTACTGGAATTGAACTATTTCTATATTGAAACATCATTGGTACCATTGTTTTGATGTTTTGAACACAGTAAATTTATAGCCAATGCCTTACTATTTTGCACCGACTAGCCCTATGTAAATAAAAAGGAGCTCCAGTTGATCAACGGAAGAGGACAGCATCAATATTTGAACTATGAATTACCTACAACGATAGACCAGCATTCAAAAAAACAAGATTTGCCATTGTCGAAATCAAAATATCAATTTCCAACCGCGAACTTCAAATTCAAAGCAAACCATTATAATATTGTATATGAATTAGAATTTTTTTTTCTTTTGTAAAGGTGGCTGTTATACACAAAAAAAGAAAGGGGGAAATGTAACGTAGTTACATGCGTATCTATTATATATATTTATATATGATATGTATATATAGGTGTATGTGCGTATGTCTGTATATGTATATAGGCACACACTAAGAATAATAGCATACTCATCAATTTACGACACTCACGACACACAATATTATAAATACACCTAACACAATAATAACACAGAGAGTTCGCAACACACCACCGTCCGGCAAACTCGATAGCAGCCACCCGTGTCATTTGTAAGTAATTATTACTATGCATTAATAAAAGATAAATAATTAGACATTACCAGTGGAATTCCATTATTGAATGTTATTAAGTTTTACCCCCGGCTACGTAATATTTTTATAACCAAAAGGTCCTGAAATCCTTCCCTGGATATCTTATGTGTTAACTGGTTCCCCGGCCACGTTACACCTAGATACAGATATTTTTATAGGAGTACATGACAAAACCGCCAGCGGGGAAAATAGGGCATGCGACGGGTTTTAGAAAAACCGCGTAGCGGTTATTTCCCGCCAACGGTAAACCGTTGCAGTGTGTGGACTTTGGCGATATTACGTTTCAGTAACGATGCACGAGTTTACCGCTCCCGCTCAATTTCCCGTCCCGCTACCGCTATCGCAACAGTGTATGGACATTGGACACCTTAATATGTTGTAATAATATCTCTCACCACCACCATCGTTCAATGTTCATCAGCACACCCCAGAAATCACACAGCATTGGTGCTAATAATTATTGGTATAATAATATAATATAATATTATGTAGGTTATAATATCAGTCAAATATTTTTAAGAAAAAATGTGGCTTGGTCTAAAATATCGGTTCTGTTTGGTTTGGTCCGGTCCGGTCCAGTCTGGTCTGGTCTTTATTACAAATACGAGTAATATCGGTCCTGTTCAGTCTCATACATTTTTTTTTGACTGGTCCAAACTGATCTTTACTACAAATAGATCAGTCCGGTTGGGTCTAATAGAAAATTTGGTCCGGTCCGGTCTGCTCAGCATTTTTGAAAATCGTAGTTGGTGCGGTTGAGTTCAACATAATAAAATTACGACATGACTGGTCTGGTCTCGGTTTAGGGAATGATTTACTGGTCCGGTCCGGTCCATAAAATGACGGACCGTGCAGAGCACTAATTCCCGCCTTATTCCTACTATGACGTGACACGAATATTCAATTCTACTTCGATTGTTTTTAATCCGGTTAGAAGAACCACATTAGGTACTAAATTGCTGGATTTAATTTATTAAGATTAATACAAATTTTTTAGCGGACTTTAATTTTAATTCTTTTACAACATAATGAGAATAACAAAAAAACGTATAACATAATGAGGTAAACTTTACATTGTTGCGCACAAAGTTTTCTCATACAGACTAACATATTATTATTATTATTATTACTGCCTATAAAATTAGGGTATAATCCACAACAAATGTGTTTCTAATACGACGATGTATTATACAAAAAAAGAATTTATTCTAACAGCATTTAAAAAAATAATCAATATATCATAATATTTTGTTTTGTTCAAATTCCGTTTCGTACACGTATTTGAATGTATTTGTATATTTACTCAAGTGTATTGTTTTCGAAAAACATTTTGTTTTTTAGTATTAAATGTCAATTGAAAACAAAAATTGCATAAAATTTTTTGATTGTTGAAGCAATATACAAAATACAATGTAAAATACTAATCTTGAAATCTCTAAAATAAAAGAAACATCGTTCATGCAGACAAATTTATAACCGTTAATCAACATTTATAAGTAGTACAACTAATTCAGATTTTACTATAAGAAACGTATAACCATTTTTCTTTCCATCCTTAAATTAAATCCAATATATTGTTAAAATTAATTTAAAAATTCGTTTTTTAATCATTATCCTGAAAAAACAAGACAATACGTCTTAGAAATAATATTTTATAAAATGTAATTTATTGTTCATCAAAATTTTGTAAAGATGACTACACAATTAATAAAATAATGAATTAAAATTATTAACATCATATTTTGCGAATGATATTCAATTCAATATCGTCAATTCCTTTAAATTACATATAATTACAAAATGGATAGTTTTACGTTTGAATTATGTTTATAAAAAAGTTTATTAGAGAAACTTTTTAAGGTACTAAAGAAACATTCATTCTATATAAAGAATGATTTATCGAATCGAATGCCTTACTGAAATTGATACATATAACATCTGTGATAAGTCTATTTACCGGATTCCATAGATGTTATGAGAAAGTTATAGAAGCAGAGTAGATTAATTAATTACATATTAATATATTATCGGTACATAGGTATATAACATAATATGATCAAAATATACATTATGTACATTACACATTATAATCAGTGCCGTAAAAACCGGGTGTGCAGAGTGTGCATTGCACACGGGCCCGGGGCCCAAATTATATTATGGGGCCCCCTGTGAGTTATTATTAGTAGAAATAAAGGGCCCCAAATTTAAGTTTTGCACACAGGCCCCAACTGATCTAGTTACGGCGCTGATTATAATATCTTCTTCTTCTTCTTCTGCCGGCCTTCATAACTGACTAAGAGATTTTGCGACCATCACCTTATCACTCCACTTGTCTCGATTCTATACTATCTCCTCCAATTCTGTGCTCCAAGTTCTTCTAAATCTTTTTCTATGGCATCCATCCACCTTTTTCGAGGACGACCCGTTGGCCTTTATCCTTCTGGTTTCCAATTTAGTATTACCTTAGTTACTGCATCTGTATTACGCCTCATTATATGTCCTAGCCACTTACGACGTCTCGATCCATTTTCGGATGAGCGCCGTGTGACAATTATACAAAATGTAATAATTCGGGTTGACAACCCGTGGCCGAGGTTCGAAAACCGAAGCACACTGGAATTTTTACAATAAACGAAATAAAATAAGAAAAATATATATTAACACGGTGTACCGGCCACACAAAACCTAATATTTTAAATAAATTAAATATAATTATATGTATTAGCCTGTCCATCCATCAAATATCGCCGTGGGCGATTTCCGCCCCAAGGGACGAATATAATGCAATTACTCCATGATTTAAAGAGTTACAAATTCATTAATTAAATAAAAAAAAAATAAGAAAAATTTATAACAGAAAATTAAACGACTGACAGTGGTGTTCGTGGTCTAAAAACATATACGACGAACATGAATAATTTATAATAATATATTTAAAAACCTGTTTTTAAAATTCCCCATTTTGCAATTCTCCCTAAACTCATCATAATCAACGAGAACGAGTCTATCTCTCAAAAGACAATTAAGATTTGTAAAACTCAGGTCTAGCCCGATTTTTCTTTTCGATGAAGCCTAAAGTAAAAAAAATGGTAAACCCCATTTCAGGCGGTTAATAGGAATAATAGGGTTTTTATAAAAGGTACCGCACCAAAAATATTTAAAAATTTTAATTTAGAAAATATCATCAAATATCGTTTTGGTTTTCGCAAAAACGAAAAATGCCAACCCAAGGGTTTTTCCAAATTCAATTATTTTTGAAAATTATAACCAAAAAAAGCTACGGGGTCGTATTTGTATTTTTAAAAATTTAAATGGATAAAACGCGGAATTAGAAAAACCCTGTTTTCGTTTTTTTCTTTTTTCCGTTTTTTCTTTTTTACTTCAAACGTTTTTCGGCCATTGTATTGGTTACGGTTTGGGACCTTTAGATAAAAAAAGGCCACCGGATTCCGAAACCGTGAAATTTTTGAATGGATAAAATAACGGAGAACGAACCGTTTTTCTGTTTTGATGACCCGAAATATTTGGTTTGTTCGTAAACAACATTCCATAGTGCGTTTTGCGGGAAAATATGAAAAAAAGGTCCAACAAAACGGGTTTTTTCCATTTATCTCGGCATCTATTGGTCTCGAGACCTTGTTTATATACCAAACGACAGATACGGACGTCAGGTTGCTTTTCCGTCAAAAATTCAAATACGTTTTTTCCTAGAAGATATGGGGTTTGAAACCAAAAAAAAATTCGACAAACAAAAAAACGCTGTTTTTGAAAATATGCGCGCATTTTGCGCCCCTATTAACTACATCATAATCAACAAGAAACGAATCTATCTCATCAAAAGACGGAATTAAGATTTCGTAAAAACTCAGGTCGTAGCGCCGATTTTTCTGTTTTGAAGCCTTGCAAAAAAAAAAATGGTCAAACGCCCATTTCAG